>JAGXJF010000740.1:0-359107 GCA_019208055.1 Stipa capillata | reverse complement strand
GCGCATATTTACTCTTTCTCCTTTGATCAAAGGGAACCCGACCAGACAATTGACCATTGCGAAGACTGTCTAAAACCGCAGTGAAAGGCTTCGTGAATTTTTTCCACCATCAGCCCATGCCACTGAAGAATCCCCGACTCGATTGTCATCTGGGAAGTATGGAATTCTTCTGATCCGGCATAACAAGGACCAAAATGCATATGCACTTCCAATATCATCCCTGTTACAGACTAGCCAATGGAGAGAAAGGTACGACTTGGTCAAAACGAAAACTGTCGGGCCACTCGATCAGGATGATAAGGCTCAGCAATGCATAAGTCCATGGAAAGAGAACCACGCCTCCAAGGAAGCATCCCTCGACGGATAGAAATCAAGAAGGCCGTTTTTGGCTCAAATATGCCCTTGGAATTTGTTAAAACATACGGGTTCCAACAAATATTGTGACGGTTTTGGAAGAAAGCATGTGCCTTGTCAGGAGTGAAATGATGTGGAGCCCTAAACATGGTATTTATCATATCAGGTTTCACTGGCAAATGTCTATAGGTAGGAAAATGCGGCATTTTTGCTTTGTTCCCAAAGACTCTCTTCAAGTACAGGCCCATCCAGCCAATAACATAATGAACTGGCCAGGCTCGCTTCAAATAAGAAGGACCAATAGGGTGAGTACTAATCAGCCGAAGTGAATAGTACAGAGAACAAAGGGCGGATGGAGCTAAAGAAATTCGACGCCCTAAAGTGACCCAAGATGCCATCACCAGTACCCCAGGGCGAACATACGGTCCACCGCCGACAACAACGAAATGGCAAAGCCAAAGGGCAATAAATGCCGCTGTATAAATTCGTTCATCCTGGAGAGTAATGATATGGAAACAATCATCCTCGAGATTATGAAAATAATTACACCACTCTTGAAAGCCCACTTTGCCACCCACAGCAAGTTTGCGCCAGATGTCTAAGAGTTGTGATAGGAAATTAGGATATAAGAGTAATGAAGGATCTAGCTCATGACTAGTAGGAACATATTCCTCATATGGATCTCCATCTAAAGGTAACCCAACCATTTTATGCATGTCTAAGAGTGTGACTGTGCGCTCACCACACGATAATAAAAATGTATTCGTGTTGGGATTCCACCTCTCCAATAAGGACCTCAGCAGCGGAGGGGAGACAGAATAATTGCCTAAGGAGCAATATATAGCTCCGTAAATGTAGTCCACACCTTCCTCATTCCCTTTCAAATGAATAGAATACTTCTTCAAAACTTGGGTCCCCCATGCGGTATATCCATGTGGATGTACAAGACATTCAATCTCATGATGCTCCCAACCTAAACCTTTGGACACTATGCGAGTTCCCAAGGTTAAAGCTTCATCAAGCCTAGGTAAAGGTGCAAACGGGTAATAGCAGCGTGCTGAAAAGGAACGCCCTGATTTCCACCCACGGTTATCATATTCTGGATGGCCGTGTGGTATTTCTAATTCTCTGATCACTGGATTGGCTAATTCGCTAGTTTCGGGTTCGAACATTTGTCGCTTGGCTAATTGGCAAAGAGACATCTTGTGGGACAAAAATGGGACTGCTTGCGCCATCTATATGCATGCAAAAAAAAGGGTATTGCTATATGAACAAGACATAAATAATTTTACACCGGTAAATAAGAAGGAGATAATATTCAAGGATGCATTACATAATCAGTCAAATAAAATAGCGGTATTGGAAGTCGGAAACTGTAGGGAATGCCTATAAGGAATTAAAAAGACCAAAGGTTCATTTAAAAAAAATATGTTGAGTGATCTCCCATTAAAAAAATTCTCGCTCTGCAGTTGTACGACGGACCAAGCCTCCATGAAGACTTGCCGGAACGCCAACTGCAAGAGTGTTTATTCACCTCTTTCATTAAAAAAATGCGTCACTCTGAGGTTGTACGACGGACCAGGCTTATATCAAAGCTTCCCGGAATGCCAACCTCGAGAGATCGTTTTCATGCCCTGTATAAAAAAAAATATAATGATAAATGGCAGCTCTGCAGTTGTACGACGAACCAAGCCTATATCAAGACTTGCCAGAACGCCAACTGCGAGGGTGTTCAGCTAGCTCTTCCAAAAAAATAAAATGAATGGTGTCGCTCGGCAGTTGTACGACGGACCAAGCCTATATCAAGACTTGCCGGAACGCCAACTGCGAGGGTGTTTACTCATCGCGTACATATAAAAAAAATGTGTCTTTCGGCAGTTGTACGACGGGCCAAGCCTATATCAAGACTTGCCGGAACGCCAACTGCGAGAGTGTTTTACATATAAAAAATGTGTCGCTCGGCAGTTGTACGACGGACCAAGCCTATATCAGGACTTGCCGGAACACCAACTGCGAGAGTGTTTACTCATCGCGTACATATAAAAAAAATGTGTCTTTCGGCAGTTGTACGACGGGCCAAGCCTATATCAAGACTTGCCGAAACGCCAACTGCGAGAGTGTTTTACATATAAAAAATGTGTCGCTCGGCAGTTGTACGACGGACCAAGCCTATATCAAGACTTGCCGGAACGCCAACTGCGAGGGAGTTCTTTTATTTCTTTTACGCAAAAGTGTTTGGCAAGTGTACAATTATACAATAGAACAAACTTATACTAAAAACGCCCGAAACTCCAGCAGCAATTAACCTCCGGTGGCAATTAGCTACGGCAACTGCACGCATCGTGGTTAAATAGGTTGTCATGATGTTTCACGATGCAGTTTGGATAGGCAAGTAATCTGATGTCTGGTACTATTACATGCATGCTTATGGAATTGCAATAATAATAGGGAAAGGAGAGATTGGTACCACTGCAAAGAACAAATCCACTGTGTAGGATGATCTCTTATATTAGATCGTAACCCGATGTGCCTGCACCATCAAAAAAAGAAAAAATCAAACGAGTACCCATATCTTCACGTAGCCTTTAGCTTAAGGTAGCATAGAAAGATGCATCTACCAGTTGTTGCAATGCGGACAGACCTAACGTTCCGTTGAGTTTGATCCCCTGCAATTAAAGAAAGCGAGAGGATTAAGAGAGAGTCTTCGTGAAGAAGGACAGAAACTAAGCAATCAATAGACGTAGGTACCCAAAAGGCTGGAGGAGTACTCACTCACGGTGATGGACTCTTGAAGAGATAGAAAAAAGAAAAGAAGGGGAAACCGTGTAACCACAGAAAAAAAAACCGGACAAATAGGTGTTTTGTTGAGTGGAACTAAACATGCCCTGAAAACTCGGTCTGTTACGGCGCATGACCCAAAATTAAAGGGAGGTGGCGCACGACGATAATCTCAACACCTGCTTGTGCAAAAAAAAATATGTGTATATATAGTGATAAAAAAAATCGGGGGATATGTATTTCGAGCTCCGGATCCGAAATAAAATAGTCTTCGTATCCGAACCTCGAGGGGGCATCTGTTGACATCGATTTTGACGTGAACCGACGACTATATAAAAATATATTAATGAATTGATTTTAACAGCTAAAACACCGTTACCATGCAAATATTATGAAATTGTCATTAAAATATTAGCCAATAACCCTTGATCAAACGTCGCGTTAATAATAAAAGATCGGCGCCAGCAAAATGTAGACTCGGATCGTCAACCGAATACCAGAGACACATAGTCATACGGAGAACATCTCTCCGTGTATTTAAAAGAAAAAACGCACATGGACCTCGTAACAACTCAAATATACTTGCTCCTAAGCCGCATGCATGAGATAATTACACATCCTTCTAATTATAGAGAATAATTGTCAGATTAGATCATGATACTATGTTAGTTGATTAACTAATTGAAAGTAACCAGCTGGTCCACATGGCAGTAAAAAAAAATCACACCATCTTCACTCACACGTCACAGCAAGGAGTGAGAAATACATGCATGCATGCAGTCAAGTTTTAAAAGAAAAGACATAGGAGGAGCATGGTCTATGTCACGTCAACAGGGAGTGAGAAATATATGCATGCATGCATATATCGCTTGAGCGGTTGTTTTGAATCAAAGGCGCTAGGATGCCTCACGTGGCAATCACACGCACGTATATCTGCACCACGCCCATGTTCCCACGAAGTTGGGCACGATCGGCTAATTAAACAAGAAAAGAAAACGAAGAAAGGCATGTTGGCTCGTAACCTCCATCTCGAAACCACGGCTCAGCGCCTCTCTGGTCACTTTATAAATAGGGGTGAGGAGAATAGAGGGAGGGGGGCTGGCTCATTCGACGTCTAAGTTCTGCTGTTCTCCAGTTCATTCGCACACACACACACACACACGTGAGAAGAGAGTATTTGAAAGAAGAAGAAGAAAAGGCTTGGAGTCTCCAGAAGGTGAGATCATGGCTGTTCTCTAGCACTTGGTTTGGCCATCACGGTACAAGCCAAGGAGCCTTCTATATCATCTCTTATTTCCATGGCTTTGGTTTGGCCATCGCGGTACGGATCAAGGATCACCCCATCTACCTCTCTCTAAATCTAGTACTTGGTTTGGCCATCGCGGTACAAGCCGAGGAGCCTCCTATATTTCTTCTTGATGCTCATGTCTTTGGTTCGGCCATCATCGCGGTACGAATTAAAGATCATCCCATCTACCTCTCGAAATTTTGTCCTTAGTTTCGGCCCTCGTGGTACAAATCAAGGAGTATACGTCTTAATTCCCGCTCTTTGTCATCCCCTTCATTTTGGTCTCATAGCGATACAAGCCAAGAGCGAGCGTCGCGCTTCGTTTCTTAGGTTCGGTCCCTATGAAGATACAAATCAAGGTTTGATAAGAGTCAAGATCACATGAATCCACCTTAGGCTCGGTCCTCAAAACGGATACAAGCCAAGGTCGGGATGAAAAGGTAACACATGCACAAAAGTAAAGCTCGATGAACTGCATATAAAAAAAATGTTAAATCATACTCTACGCATGGGTTTCATCATGAATACCATGACATGAGTAATTTAAATAATAAGCCCTCACTTCGGTTATGCTACGCGTGGACGCCATATTGACGTTACGCGACGTTAGTAGTGATACAAGTGGAGCAAAATTTGGTAAAAATGATACACATAAAAATCATCAAAATTATAAATAAAGCTTCACTTTGGTTACGCTACCCGTGGGCGCCATGCTAGCGCTACGCGACGTAGTAGTAATACGAGTAGAGCAAAACCATATAAAAAAAATGTTCCACATAACACGCATGGGCGAAATATGAAAATAGCACATCTTATCAAAACCAATCCTCCATTCGATTCATGCCGTTAGGTGGAACAAAATTATATAAAAATAAAAAAGGCATGCTCCGTGCAGATCATGACTCGATATGGAGCAAAACAATTTGACATATGCTAAAACGTATGTGCTAAAGTCATAAATTGCACATCACCAAATTTTTCACATGGATAAAAATCAAGTTCTTCGAGTGGGCATCCATCGTCGACAGCGAGGAGGAATTTTCATTTTCTATTTTGTAATAGTCATACGTGTAGTCCATTGTAATAGATATGTTGGAGTTCTTAATCAGGGGTTTTCTCGCGAGAGATGTAATTAACAGAATTTTTATCTAAATGTAAGAGTTCTGGAAGTAATGTACCTGCAATGTTTGATTTTATATGTCTCATTTAAATTTACGCATTCGTTTTTTTTAATTTATTCAATCTGTATCTATGACGTGGACGCGGATTCCCGCCCCATTTTCCGTCATCAATGTGATTAGCTCTAGGGTTTCCAGCATGTAAACAATAACATTTGGAACCTTGCATAGGTTACACTCATGCATTGATGTTGCTTAGCTCAAAGATTAAAAGGGATAGATAAAACCATGAAACCCTAAATCACAAGCATGCATATGTAGTGTTATTTCTTTTTCAAATTTAGTTTGATTAGATGATTCAACCCAAGTTGTCCAGTAGGTTTAAATCCAAATCTCTTCGTATATCCAGTGAGCTATAGTTGTTCATATGATGCATGAGTCCAAGAGCCAAAGAGAACAAGTGCTTGCCAACAAAACCCTAGAAACCCTAATCATCATTTCATGCATATATTTATGTCCTTCTTAGTTATCTCCATCATTTTAAACTCTTCAAGAAAATGTTAGAACCCAGCATGAATGCATGCTGACCTTTATTATTTGTTTCTTGTGATGCTCGGTTCTTATTCGAAGTTTTTCCGAACGTGTAGTTGACGGTGTGAGGTACGTGCGCCAGGAAGAACCCGAAGCATCCCCGCGTCCGGAACCGAGCCAAGACCTGCTAGGCAAGCTCTCCGCCCTTGATCATGTTGTAACCCAAGTTTACGAAATGCTATTTTGATTTCGAAACATGCATGCTATATTCTATTACCGTTATTTTATGTAGTGTAGTTATACCGATGTGTAGAAAACCCTAGTCCGACCCTGAATCCCTTGTCGCCCTAAGGACTATGTATTTCGGAAGTCTTAGCGGAAAACTTAGGGTAGTGTATATATATATTCATGCTTAGCCTTGCCGTAGTAAAATTAGGGTTTTAGAAAAAGGAAAATAGCAACACCCCATATTTTATGCGGTGAACTTTTGAGAGCGGACTGTCGTGTCCGGAGGTGTTTGAAGGTAGCATAGCCATGGGTTGGTATGTTTTACCAGAAATGGTTCTGTGGAACCGAGCTAAAAAGGGAGAAGATTTTGATCCGGGTCAGTAATGAAGGGTGAATGTAGGGAGTTTGTTAAAGAGCGAGGTAAGGCCTGCCATGGTTCTCGCTGCCCATTTACGGGAGTGGTGTGGAGTCCTTCTCGGATCATCTAAGGACCGATCTTAAGTGCCGTTTGGCCAAGTCTTACCGTGCGGCCACATGTCCTTTATGGGAAGGACTTGATATAGTACCCGGCCTGAACTAGCATGAACCCATGGGCAGTTAGTAGTGTGCAGATGGGGTGGTGTAACCCCTGTAGAGAACAAAGACAGCAGTAAGCGAGGTATTGTTTGTTGAGATTAGAACCCTGCTGCTCAGGTTATTAGAGTCCGGCTCGGGTTGGTCCGAGTTGTAGAGTCCGGTCAGGAAACGTGACTTAGTTAGGTAAGTTCATGACTTGACCGGCAAGCTAACTTAGTTAGTTAAGTTTGTTAAAGTTTTGGAAAGAGTCCGAGTAGATCGTGGGATGGCACGGTTGATTACGCTCGGTTTGTTTCCAAGTTTGTTAGCATGTAATAGGCTATAAATAAGAAGAAGAGAAAACAGAAAACGTCGCAACCTTACGCGGCACCAAAATCGTCTTGTGTTCTATTCGTTCTAAGTGCTCGCGTGTTAGGATTAGCCACAACACTTGGTATCAGAGCGTGTTGAGATCCTCGGGATCATGGACGGCGCTGATGGGACGTCCAAGACGCCTCCGCGGACACGAACAGAAAGCCGCGGACGTAGTCGGGCGCGAAGGGGCGGCAACGAGATCGTCGTCCACGAGCGCGTGGTGCAGGAGCGCTACATCCCGACTAGCAGTGCCGTCTACCCGACCCTCACCGCGACGAACTACATCGAGTGGGCTCTGGTGATGCAGATCACCATGGAGTCTCAGGGGTTGTGGGATGCGGTGGAAGGCAACCCGACGAGCGTACGCGACGACAAGTCGGCGCTCGCGGCAATCCTGCGGGCCGTGCCAACCGAGATGATCGGCACGCTCGCAGTGAAGAAATCGGCGCAGGAGGCGTGGGACACGGTGAAGGTCATGCGCATGGGGGTTACCCGTGTGCGTGAGGCTACAGCGCAACGGCTACGCACCGAGTTCGAGCACCTCACGTTCCGCGACGGCGAGACACTGGATGCGTTTGGGATACGCATCACGAACATCGCCAACAACCTGCGCTCACTCGGTGATATCGTTGAGGACGTGAACATCGTGAGGAAAATTCTCCGAGTTCTTCCTCCACGGTACAATCAGATCGCACTGTCTATCGAGACTTTGCTTGATCTGAACGACATGACGGTCGACGAGTTGATGGGACGGTTGCGTTCGGCCGAAGAACGCTACTTCCCCGATGACACCCAAGTCGGCAACGGCAGCTGACTACTGCTCACGGAGGAGCAGTGGAACGCGCAACGGAAGGAGCGTGCCGAGGGGCAAGGCTCCAACGGCAGTCCGAGTTGTCAACTCGGCAAGGCACCAAACCGTAGATGCGGCAACGACAGCCGCGGCGTACGGGAAGGTGGTGATCAAGTCGGCGGTACCCGGGAAGGCAGATCCGGTGGCGAACGCGACATGTCGCAGGTCAAGTGTTACAATTGTAACAAATACGGCCACTTCTCCAGGAACTGCAAGGCGCCGCGTCGTGAACGGAAGGAGCGAGCTAACCTGGCGAAGGGCGACGACAACGAACCCGCGCTCCTCCTCGCCACGACGTGCACGCACGCCGACTTGATTGAGCAACCAGCTCAACACGTGCTGCTCAACGAGGAACGCTCGCAAGCTCGAGTTGCCAAGGACGGTGAGCGCTGCGACACGTCGTGGTACTTGGACACGGGTGCCAGTAGCCACATGACCGGGCGTCGCGAGATCTTCTCCGAGTTGGACACCGGCGTCAAGGGCTTTGTCAAACTCGGCGACGCCACGGAGGTCCAGATCGAGGGCAAGGGGATCATCCTCTTCGAGTGCAGCAATGGCGAACATCTGCGGCTCTCAGAGGTATACTTCATTCCTCGACTACGGAGCAACATCATCAGCATCGGCCAGATGGACGAGTTGGGTTGTGAAACTCATATACGTCACGGTTGGCTCCGACTTCGGGACCCGGCCGGCCGACTACTCGCGCGGGTCAGAAGGAATCACGGTCGACTTTACGTGCTGCCTCTGACGCCCGCGAAGCTGGTATGCATGTTGGCCAAGTCGGATGATGTAGCGTGGCTGTGGCATGCACGCTACGGTCATCTGAACTTTCGTGCGCTGCACAACCTCGGCCGACTCGGCATGGCTGAAGGAGTACCACTCATCGACCGAGTCGCCAAGTTCTGCGACGGCTGCGCACTCGGCAAGCAGCACCGACTACCGTTCCCGCAAGCATCGGCGTACCGAGCGGAACGCACCCTCGAGTTGGTCCACAGCGACTTGTGTGGACCGATCACACCTGCGACGGCGGGAGGTAATCGTTATTTCCTCCTCATCGTCGACGACTACAGCAGATACATGTGGCTCGAGGTGATCAAGTCGAAGGATGAGGCGTTCCGACGCTTCAAGAAGATCAAGGCACTCGCCGAGGCCGAGTCTGAGTGCCGACTTCTGGCATTCCGATCAGACCGCGGTGGCGAGTTCAACTCGGGCGAGTTCCAACGCTTCTGTGAGGACGAAGGCATCAAGCACCAGACCACCGCGCCTTACACGCCTCAGCAAAACGGCGTGGTGGAACGACGCAACCAAACGGTGGTCGAGATGGCACGTTGTCTGCTGAAAGGCATGGCAGTGCCGTCCGAGTTCTGGGGCGAAGCTGTGAAGACGGCGGTGTATCTGCTCAACCGTGCACCGACTCGTAGTGTCAACGGCAAAACGCCTTACGAGGCGTGGCACAAGCGCAAGCCTGCGGTGCACCATCTTCGCACGTTCGGCTGTGTCGCTCACGTCAAGCGACTCGGCCCCGGCATCGACAAACTTGCAGATCGATCGACGCCAATGATCTTCGTCGGATACGAGGAAGGCTCCAAGGCCTACCGGGTGTATGACCCGGCTACGAAGAAACTTCACGTGACACGTGACGTCACGTTCGAAGAACAACGAAGGTGGAACTGGTCGACGGATGCACACGGCATCGCACCATTTCTGAACGAGAAGCTGGTGGTCGAGTACCACGACACACCGACTTCGGATAAGTCGGCCCCGACTTCTTCCGACTCGGATAAGTCGGCCTCGAGTTCTGACTCCGCTGGCCGAGCATCGCCGAGTACCAAGAAGTCGGCCCCGATGGTGGTCGAATGCCATGACACGCCGAGTTCCGAGCAGTCGGCCCCCGACTTCTGACTCCGCTGGCCGAGCATCGTCGAGTACCGAGTCGCCGAGTTTCGACTTCGCTCGGCACGACCTCGACCACACGCCACGTCGCTACCGTACCTTGTCGGACATCCTCACACAACTTGACGAGAAGAAGGAGGAAGTCGACTTGTGTGCTGAACAAGTCGGCTTGTGCCTCGTCGCAGCTGAGGAGCCCGCAAGTGTGCAAGACGCGCTGGATGAAGCCTGCTGGAAGTCGGCGATGGACGCCGAACTCGCATCAATCCACGGGAACAAGACATGGGAGTTGGCGGCGCTCCCAACTGGGCACCGTGCCATAGGGCTCAAGTGGGTGTTCAAGGTCAAGAAGGATCCCTCAGGTAACGTTGTGAAGCATAAAGCTCGCTTAGTTGCTAAGGGGTATGCTCAGCGACAGGGGGTGGACTTCGACGAAGTCTTTGCTCCGGTGGCCCGCATGGAGACAGTGCGCCTGCTACTCGCACTCGCTGCACATAAAGGCTGGCAGGTGCACCACATGGACGTCAAGTCGGCATTCCTCAACGGTGACCTCGAGGAGGAAGTCTACGTGCACCAGCCACCCGGCTTCGTCGACCTCGACAACGAAGGCAAGGTGCTCCGACTACGCAAGGCGTTGTACGGGCTGCGTCAGGCACCTCGCGCGTGGTATGCCAAACTCAACACATCTCTTGTGTCACTCGGCTTCACGCGCAGTCCACTCGAGCACGCCGTGTACCGCAGAAGCAACGGCAACGGAATCCTCGTGGTGGGCGTTTACGTCGACGACCTGATCATCACCGGCACCAGCCACGACGAGATCAACGAGTTCAAGGACCAGATGCATCGCCTCTTCGACATGAGCGATCTCGGGCTCTTGAGCTACTATCTGGGGATCGAGGTGGCGCAGAAGGATGACACGATTACGCTCTGTCAGAGTGCGTACGCCATGAAGATCCTCGAGGCGGCAGGGATGAAGAATTGCAATCCCACTCACACTCCAATGGAGAATAGGCTGAAGCTAAGCAAGTCGGCCTCCGGCGAACCCGTGGACGCAACTCGGTATCGGAGTGTAGTCGGGAGTCTTCGTTATCTCTGCAACACCAGACCCGACATCACGTATGCAGTCGGGATCACGAGTCGGTACATGGAGTCACCGACTACGGCACACTGGGCGGCGGTGAAGCAGATTTTGCGCTACGTCAGCGGCACCACTGCATATGGCTGCTGCTACAAGAGAGGCGACTTGAAGGAACCCGTATTGCAGGGTTTCAGCGATAGCGACCTCGCCGGCGATGTCGATGATCGCAAGAGCACGACTGGAGTCGCATTCTTCCTCAACTCTAGCATCATCACGTGGACATCGCAGAAGCAAAAGGTAGTCGCACTCTCGTCCTGCGAGGCCGAGTACATTGCTGCGGCCTCAGCGGCTTGCCAAGGTGTCTGGCTCAGTCGGCTACTCGGGGAGTTAGTCGGCAGCGCACCAATGACAGTGAAACTGCGTGTTGATAACAAGTCGGCGATCGCACTCAGTCGGAACCCAGTGCATCACGACCGAAGTAAGCACATCGACACTCGGTTTCATTTCATCCGAGAATGCATTGAAGACGGCAAGGTGGAAGTCGACCACATCGGTACAGACGGACAGCTTGCCGACATCCTCACCAAGGCGCTGGGTCGAGTCAAGTTCATCGAGATGAGGCAGAAACTCAGCGTCATTGAAGTGAGTTCCGAGCAACAGGCTTAGGGGGTGTGTTGAGATTAGAACCCTGCTGCTCAGGTTATTAGAGTCCGGCTCGGGTTGGTCCGAGTTGTAGAGTCCGGTCAGGAAACGTGACTTAGTTAGGTAAGTTCATGACTTGACCGGCAAGCTAACTTAGTTAGTTAAGTTTGTTAAAGTTTTGGAAAGAGTCCGAGTAGATCGTGGGATGGCACGGTTGATTACGCTCGGTTTGTTTCCAAGTTTGTTAGCATGTAATAGGCTATAAATAAGAAGAAGAGAAAACAGAAAACGTCGCAACCTTACGCGGCACCAAAATCGTCTTGTGTTCTATTCGTTCTAAGTGCTCGCGTGTTAGGATTAGCCACAACATTGTTCGCCACAAAGTTGGAACACCAACCTGCTTGTAGCGATGTTACTGACTCAAGTTAGGTTTGGGACATGTCCTTCGGACGGGTTCATGGCTAGGTTCATACCGGCGAAGGGTCTCGTTGTACTAGCTCTGGTAGTATGCAGTGCACGGTATGCCCAGGGTGACCTACATCGTGTGGGTAAAGCCGTACCACCTCTGCAGAGGATTAAAACTATTCGAATAGCCATGTCCGCGGTCATAGACGAACTTGGTTAGGCCACACTAAAGTAGTCTGGCTTTCTGAGCCCCAAAAAGGTTTCTGGGTTATGGGTTTAAGGACGCGAACCGTCGTGTTCGCAGGGCAGTTGGCCAAGTTCCCGTTGTAGCGGGAAGTGTGAAGAAGGGTTTCCCCGTGGACTCGGGCAAACCCTAGAATCCCCGTAAATACAAGGTGAGCAGCTTCTCCCAGTGGAACCGGGTGATTGGGAACCCCGTAAGTACGAGGTGAGCAGCGTCTCCCTGTGGAACCGGGCGAGTACCGTGCTTTGCCGTTGTAGCGGTAAGCACAAAATTGAACTCCCCGTTGTAGCGGGTTGAGTGATTTGAGCAAATACTTTATCTCGCTGCGTCGAGATGTTTTTGATAAAATCACTTTTACATCTATGTATTTATTTCAAATGCAAACTTACTTTCTCGCACAACATGAAACTTAGGATAGAGCCATGTTATTGATAATTTCCAAGCATATTCATATCCGTATTAAACTCCCCGGCGGAGTGCTTGCGAGTACATTCAATGTACTCACCTGGCTTGTTATGTGGCCAGACAAAGAGGAGGATTACCAGTCTGGCGATAGCGACAGCGACTTCGAGGCGTAGGGTTTCTCCCCAGTCTGTTGCCTGTGGTTCGGCATACTGATGGGCTATCCACCGTATTTTATTCCGCTGCTGTTTAATTCGGCCAATAGGCCCGGTTTGTATGAACTAAAGACCAAGTATGGCTGATGTTTGTAATAAACGATGTATGGCATGGTTATGTTATCAAGTACTTGTGTGTATCGACTATTGATCCAGGGATCGATACGGTGAACACAAGGGTTTATCCGGTCTTAAAACCGGGTACTCCACAACAACCTGGCTGTGGTAGGAGGCGCCGGGTTCTAATTGAGGCCCGGAGCGGCAAAGAGCTACTTGACCCTGCCGATGCAGACCTCCAATAAGGGATGGCACACGAATTGGTTCTACTGTGCCAATCCCGCGCCGTCGCTCCCGGCGTTCGTAGGTCAGCCCCCGGAGGTCAAGCCGAGCTGGTCCGAGCCGCTGCTGGACTGGGAACATGATGGAATCGCGGTCATCATGGTACAGCTTGCTGAGGTGATCCAAGTCGGGGTCACCGGGGTTGTCGTCGTTTCGACCATCATCCAGTGGCGAGTGCAGCCCGCGAAGCTAAGGGCTCACCCAATGTTTGAATACGCCGGCGAGCAGGACGCGACTCGAGAATCCTCCAAGGAGCTCTCAGAGGAAGATGTCCAACGCCAAGTCGAGAAGCTCATGGCTCAGGGGACAGATCTGGACATCTCTGGGCAGCCTCCGCCCTTCAGCAGATCGAATCCCCCAAGCCGGGTAAGTGGTCAATCTCTCGATTCTTTTTATTTGTCGCGCCACCGAGTCTGACTTGGGTTATATCTGCGTTTTCTCGCCTTTGCAAGTTCTCTTCGGCTTCAGTTCTGATTCCCCTTCCGGAGTAGGAGATCTGGAACCAGCCGTAATATGCCGACGTCCCCAGCAGCGGGACACCATCTCAGGGGGCGGCGGGCGCATCTTCCTCTGGAGCCAGGTCTTCAAAGGGGAAGGCGCCTGCTGCGGCAGCGCCCAGCGCTCCTCCGCTGAGTGCGCTAGCTCCGGAAGAGGAGGAGGAAGACGACGACGACGACGCCCCGCTTATCTGGCGAAGGAGGCGGGGGTCGTATGCGGGTGCTACCCCAGGAGGACAAGGCGGCTTCTCTGCCTGTCCTGACCCGGTGGCGCCAATTGCCACCCCGGAGAGGGTTCCTCAGGCAGCCAGAAATGAAGTCCCCCCTAGTCGGGGGGAGAAAAGGACGGCCGACGCCGCTTTTGTGGAGCAGAGCAGCTCCATGGCGTCGCCGACCCCGGCGGCCGATGCGTCGAAGCAGCAGGCCCCGGGGTCCAGGAAATGTATTCCCGTCCCTCGATCTGCCAAGTAAGTCATTTTGGCGAATGTCATTTTGATAATTTCGTCTTCTGAACTTGACTTGTTCGGGTGTTTTTCGCAGGACGCAGAGGACGGAAGATGTCCCGAGGGTGTCGTCAAGCGCCCCGGGGTCCGGCCAAGGCAGGGACCAGCCAGGGTCAGATGCTCGGCCCTTGTCTCCTTCGAGGGTGGCTGCGACTTCTCCCCTGCGGCTTTCTCCTGGAGGCGGTGGTGTATCTTCAGCCCCACCTTCTGCTCCTCAGTCAAAGGAGCCCCCCGCCGGACTGTCGAGGCAATCTTAAATTGCCGCCCACGATGGAGGACATTGGCCATGTTATGCCTTGTCTGCCGAGCTCCGAACTGGCGATCCAGCCGCTCCGGATCCGCCACTCGAACCCCGCACAGCCGAGCCTAACCATCCGGGAGATCGACGACGTCCGGGAGGAAGAGGAGTGGAACGATGCGAGGGACGTTGCCGCCCAACTCGGAGAGATGCTCCCAGCTCTGATGAAGACGGTGAAGGAAGGTGCTGACCTGTTGAACGGCAGGTTGCGTCCACTGATGCATGTAAGGTTTTTGCCCCTGTATTTCTGCTTTTGTTTTTCGTCTGTAGGTGTATCACTGGTACACCCACTGGGGAATAGCCCCCGGGCCTCCGGCCAACTGTAATGGTCGGGCGGAGGATCCCTTGTGTATTTCGTAGATTTCGCTCTGGGTGCGCGATCAGTGCACCCAGAGGGTGTAGCCCCCGAGCCTTCGGTCGATTAGAGTAGTCGGGCAGAGGGTCTTTTGCTTATTCTGTAGATTTCAATCTGGGTGCATGATCAGTGCACCCAGAGGGTGTAGCCCCCCGAGCCTCTGCTGGGTCCAAAGGACCGAGTGGAGGGTCTTGACGATTCTTCCCGAGTGGCTAACTTCTTCTGTTACTTTTTGCAGAAGCTAAACCGTCGGTCCCAGGACAAGACCGTCTTCCTTCAGGAGCAGCTATCGGTTTTTGACTGACTCAGCCTTTGCAAGGCCGAGTGGGATAAACTGACGGGGAGCCTCCAGGCGGTAGAGGCCGTGGCCCGCAAGCGAGGGGCTAAAATCACCGCCCTGAAGAGTGGACTTTCCCAGGAAGCTGCGGGAGCTAAATGTAAGGAAGCAGAGTCCCTTTGGTTGCTTTTTGTTTGTTGCCTGCTGACTCGTCTTCTGTAGCTGCCGAAAGCGAGACCTCTAAGCTCAAAATAGAGCTTGAGGCGATGAAGGCCCGTGTCCGAGAACTAGATTCCGTCGAGGACAGGGCCTCCAAGCTTCAGGAGCTGCTCGGGGCGGAGAAGGCTCGCGTGGAGCACCTCGAGAGCGAGGTGGCCATCATGGACGGCAGCCTAAGGCAGGCTCTGGAGGCTGTCGAGGTGATGAACCAGAAGGCCGCAGACTCTCTGGAGGCTGTTGAGGGGGCAAACAAGAGGGTCACAAACTCCGAAGCCGGTCGGGGTCCGCTGGTCGTTTTACTTACGCCCTTGTTCTGCCTCTGTAGCCCTCCAAATCCACCTCAAGAAGGTCAGGGAGTCGGCCGAGTCCTTGCAAGCGGCGGGTCACATAGCTTGCACCGCCCTGTGGGAGGACGACCCGGTTCCGGACCATGCGGACACGGTGGCGAAGCGTCTTTGGCGGGTGTCGGGTGAGGCGAAGCGTCTGCTATCTGATGCGACGCGATCCGGGGCTGTGCTGTCGCTCGCGGTGGTGAAATCCCATTATCTATTGCTTGACATGGAAGCGATCGGAGACGGATACGCCGCTGACGTTCCCGACAAAGCTATCCCGGAGCTGATGAAGTCGGTCGAGGACACGGCGAACTCCCTTACCGACCGCGCCGGTCTGTAAAAAAAAACATTCATCATATGTAGGTCAACTGTCCGAGTGGATGTTGGTTATGTATGTTTTGTAACAGACTTGGTTTTTAAGTTTATCCATTTCTCTCCTTCGCAAAATATTCATTCGTGCGTGTGTAATCCATCGTATGTGCTCCTACTGACCCGTTTTGGCCTCCCTTGCGTAGAGATTAGCCGTGGGCTGTTTCCCGTGTAGCATAGGGTTGTGGCGTAAACCGGCGATCGATGTCAAGGAGTCAACGGTGGGTTGCGTACATAGTACTAGAGTGGTTTGCACGAATGAAAGAAACTCAAGTGCGACTGAACACACCCAGAGGGTGTAACCGCCGAGTGTCCGCTATGCGTGGCCATGAGCATGCATAGTGGGCCAGTCGGGAACTCCTAAAGGTGTTTCAAGTGCAGCAAAAAAAAGAATTTATTCATATGTCTAAAATATCAAAGTATAAAGGTTTAAGCATAGAAACGACGTAGCTGTTCAATGTTCCATGCATTGGTGATGATATTGCCGTCACTGTCCTTCAGTCGGTAAGCCCCGGGCGCAATACTTCAGCGACCACGTACGGACCCTCCCATGGTGGAGAGAGCTTGTGTCTGTCTTTGTTGTACTGGACTCGGCGCAGAACCAAGTCGCCAACGTTGAACGAGCGGCCACGTACATGCCGACTGTGGTAGCGTCGTAGGCCCTGCTGTACTTTGCCGACCGAAGGAACGCGACCTCGCGCGCCTCTTCAAGCTGATCGACAGCGTTTTGTTGTGCTTCCTCTGACTCGGGCTCGGTGTAAGCGCGGATGCGTGGAGATCCATGGTCCAAGTCAGTTGGGAGCACGGCCTCGGCTCCAAAGACCATGAAGAAAGGTGTGTAACCGGTTGACCGGTTGGCCGTAGTCCGCAGACTCCAAAGCACCGAGGGTAACTCTGCTGCCCATCTACTCGTGAATTTCTTTAGGCGCTAGAAGATCCGAGGTTTGATGCCTTGCATAATCCAGCCATTGGACCGCTCAACCTACCCGTTGGTACTTGGATGTGCGACCGTGGCGATGTTGAGGTCAATATTGTAGTCATTGCAGAATTTGAAGAAGGCGCCACCTGTGAACTGAGTGCCATTATCTGTGATGATGCTGTTGGGGACGCCGAAGCGGAAGATGATATCCCAGAAGAATTCGGCGGCCCGTTCTGCAGTGATCGTGGCAACTGGTTTGGCTTCAATTCAGTTGGCGAACTTGTCGACGGCGACGAAGAGATGTGTATATCCCCCGAGAGCTTTTTTGAGAGGGCCAACCATGTCTAGACCCCAAACGGCGAAGGGCCAAGTGATCGGAATAGGCTGTAATGCCTGAGCCGGCAAGTGTATCTGTTGGGCAAAGTATTGGCATCCCTCGCAAGTGCGCACAATGTGCTCGGCATCAGAGACGGCGATTGGCCAATAGAAACCTTGTCGGAAGGCTTTACCGACTAACGACTTTGGCGCCGCATGATGCCCGCAAACTCCCGAGTGAATGTCTTGTAGTAGTTGCTTGCCTTGATCTTGAGATATGCACCTCTAGAGGGTGCCCGAGGTGCTCTTTTTATATAGTTTCCCCTCAACTACGATGTATGCTTTGGCCCTCCTAGTAATACACTGTGCCTCAGTCTGGTCTGGCGGGAAGGTGTCTCGCAGGAGGTAGTCGAGGAAAGGCAATGTCCAGTTGGGAATGATGACCAAGACCGCTGGTGACATTTGCCGAGTGCTATCAGATTCTTCGGGCTGTGGTTCTTCGGCTTCGGGTGTTGTCTCTGCCTTGATGGAGGGGGTATGCAACTCTTGGAGGAATACTCCAGCTGGGACGATGTCCCGACTGGACCCCAGTTTGGCGAGTGCATCTGCCGCCTCGTTGTCTCGGCGGAGGACGTGTGTAATTTCGAGGCCGTCGAACTTGGCTTTGAGCTTGCGTACCTCTTGGCAGTAGGTTTTCATGGAGGGGTCTCTGCATGACCAGTCCTTTATAAGCTGCCCAACCACCAGTTCGGAGTCCCTGCGGGCAAGGAGTCGGCGGATCCCGAGTGAGGTTGCAATGCGTAAACCGTGTAGTAAGGCTTCGTATTCGGCGACGTTGTTAGATGCCGGAAAGTGGATCTGCAGCACATACTTGAAGCGTTCTCCTTTCGGAGAAATGAGCACAACACCAGCCCCCGCGCCCTGAAGCATTAGAGAGCCGTCGAAGTAGAGTGTCCAGTGTTCGAGGTCGATGACAGAGGGCGGGGACTGGATTTCTGTCCACTCGGTCTGAAGTCGGCAAGAGCCTGGGACTTGATGGTCGTGTGGGGGGTGTAAACTATGCTGAATGCCATTAGTTCCATTGCCCATTTAGCGATTCTTCCCGTAGCGTCGCGGTTATTGATAACATCGGCGATTGGGAAGGAGCTGACTACTGTGATCGGGTGTCCCTGGAAGTAGTGGACTAGCATCCAAAATGTGATGAACACCGCATAAATGATCTTCTGTATCTGTGGGTACCGCGTCTTGGACTCGGCCAGTACTTCACTGATGAAGTAGACCGGACGCTGGACCTTCTGGATGTGGCCCGGCTCGGAGCGTTCGACGACCAGGACGGTATTGACCACCTGGGTGGTCGCTGCGATGTAGAGGAGCAGCGACTCGTTGGGCATCGGGGAAACCAATATCGGGGATGTGGTCAGGAGCTTCTTTAGCCCGTCAAGGGCGTCTTGGGCTTCAGGTGTCCATGTGAAGTTGTCCAACTTCTTCAGGAGCTTGTAGAGGGGCAATGCCTTTTCGCCGAGTCGGGAGATGAATCGGCTGAGTGCCGCCATGCACCCGGTTAGCCATTGAATATCTTTGAGGCCTTTTGGGGGCCCATCTTGATGATGGCGTTGATCTTCTCTGGGTTCATCTTGATTCCTCGTTCAGAAACGATGAAGCCTAGTAACTTTCCCGAAGGGACCCCGAACACGCACTTTTCGGGGTTAAGCTTCATGTTGAATCGCCTGAGGTTGGAGAAAGTTTCTCCCAAGTCACTTAGGAGGTCTTCTTTCTTCTCGGACTTGATCACCACATCGTCGATGTAGGCCTGCACGTTCCGGCCGATCTGCGTCTGGAGGCAACGCTGCGTGCACCGTTGGTACGTAGCGCCGGCATTCTTCAGACCGAAAGGCATGGAGACGTAACAGAAAGCCCCGAATGGAGTGATGAAAGATGTCTTGATCTCGTCATCCTCCTTTATCTTGATCTGATGGTAGCCCAAGTAGGCGTCGAGAAAACATAAAATTTCGTAGCCGGCTGTGGAGTCGATCACTTGGTCGATGCGAGGAAGAGTAAAAGGATTTTTGGGGCATGTCTTGTTTAGGCTAGTGTAATCAACGCACATCCTCCACTTTCCATTCTTTTTGCGAACAAGTATTGGGTTCACTAGCTAGTCAGGATGATACACTTTTTAATAAAGCCAGCTGCTAGAAGCTTGGCTATCTCTTTTCCTATTGCTTTACGTCTATCCTCAGCGAAGCGGCGTAGGCGCTGTTTGACCAGCTTGGCATTCGGCCGAAACGTTCAGAGAGTGCTCGGCAGCCTCCCTCAGAACTCCAGGCAAGTTAGAAAATGTCCATGCAAAAATGTCCTGGTTATCGCGGAGGAACCTGACGAGCGCGCTTTCCTATTTATCACTGAGTACAGTCCCGATCTGCGTCGTCTTGGAGGAGTCTTCTGGGTCGAGCTAGATCGATTTGCTATCTCGTGCCGACTGGAATGATGTCGATGTTGAAGCTTTCTTGGTTGGGGGTGCTTCCTCGACTGTGGCCGACTTGAAGTTGTCAAGCTCGACTGCCGCGATTTGGGCTGCAGCAAGGTTGCAGTTTTCTAGGTCGCACATGTAGGCGTGCTGAAAGCTGCTTTGCACCGTTATCGTCCCATGGAGACCTGGCATCTTGAGCTTCAGGTAGACGTAACTGGGGATGGCCATGAATTTGGCGTAGCAGGGACGCCCCAAGATGGTGTGATATGAACCCGGGAAGTCAACAACCTTGAAAATGAGGGTCTCGATCTGGAAATTATCCGGGGTACCGAAAGTGACGAGCAGACTAATTTGCCCGAGTGTACTTGCCATCTTGCCGGGCACAACCACATGGAAGGGTGCACCGGTGGGCTTGATCTCTGAGCAGGAGATCTTCATGTCATCCAGGGTCTTGATGTAGAGGATATTCAGACCACTCCCTCCGTCCATGAGGACCTTGGTGAGGCGGACGCCGCAGACGATTGGGTCCACCACCAAGGGGAACCTCCCAGAGTGAGGTATGCAGTCGGGGTGGTCCGCACGGCTGAAAGAAATAACGGACTCGGACCATCGCAGGTACTGGGGCACCGCCGGTTCCACTGCGTTGACCTCCCGATCTGTGAGCTTCTGGCGACGCTTTGATTCGTAGCCGCTAGGGCCACCGAAGATCATCAGGCACGCGGTCTCCTTCAGGAACTCGTCACCTTCATCCTGAGGAGGCTCCTTTTTGTTCCGGTTGGGAACGGAAGGCTTGTTCAAGCTCTTTAAGAGATTGCAGTCGTGCGTGATGTGGTTGGATTTTGACCCATGGAAGTGGCAGGGCTGACTCATCATCTCCTCAAAGGTCACGTTGCCGCGCTGGGGACGGCGCGGCGGGGCGCGCTCAGCTGCGGCAACGAGGTCTCCGCCATTGCGCTTCTGATGTTTCTTCCTGGATGACTCGGGATGAGCATCCCCTCTGGGGGACTCGGGAGCCTTGCCCTTTCCTTTGTCGTCCTTAGTAGCGCTGCGAACGGCTTCTTCGCCGGTGGCGAAGTCGTTGGCGATGTCGAAGAGTTCGTGCGTAGTCTGGGGATTCTTGCGTGCGATCTTGTGGATGAGGTCGGTGCTACGAACACCCTTGGAGAAGGCAGTGATGACATCGCCTTCTCGGACCTCCGGCAGAGAGTTCTTCTTCTTAGAGAAGCGTTGGATGTACTCTCTGAGTTTCGCCTGCTTCCTGAGTACAACTATGGAGATTCCACGCATTCCCGGGCCAGTTGTAGGTGCCCTGGAAATTATTGACGAAAAGGGTTTCGAGGTCGGACCATGACTAGATGCAACCCGGAGGCAGGCTGGTGAGCCAGGCTCGAGCCGAGTCGGCTAAAAACAAGGGTAGGTAGTGAATTGTAACATAATCGTTGCCTCCATTAGTCCTGCACGCTGTGTGGTAGTCTGCTAGCCAGATATTTGGCCAAGTCTCGCCCGTGTACTTGTCGATGCCGGTGATCCGGAACTACGACGGGAAAATTGACACTGCGGATACGGGGACTGAACGCCTTCGGGCCCACGTACCCCATACCAGAGGAGGTCGGGGAACGGCCACGGCTAGTAGCACTGCATTCATTGCTATCGCCGTGGCGGTTACTGCGGTTGTCCCTCTTTGGATCCCGACGAACGTTTCGTCCGGCAGCAAAGGGGTTCCATGCATCGCGGTCTGGTCCGAGTCGGCTATGGAGCGATCCAGCTTGGTGAGCATTTTTGTCCGCACCCTAACGGGCACGGTTTCTTGTAGCAATGGTATCCCATGCGTCACGGTTCGGCCCGAGTCGGTTGCGTACCGTTCCGGCTGGCCGGTGACGGTCGGGGTCGGCATGGTGACCCTCCGCGCCGGGTGCGTCCCTTGGGGGGAGCGCCGACTCCTGGCGCTCGTAGAGGAAAACGCATGGTCCTCAGAGATCGCAGCTTATTGGAGGGCTGCTTCCTCCATCAGAATCTGGAGCCGTCGAAGCTCATCGTGACCTGGGGTGCCTTCAGGGATATTGATGGCACGTGTCACCACCGTGGCGGTGACGACATTGTGACTGGGGAACGGAAATATCTGGACGCCGTCCCTTTCACGCATTCGGAATGCGTTATGGACCTAGCGTCCGTGATCTCGCATGTTCTCATTACGCTGCTGCTCGTTGCGTTGACGAGCGAGCCTGGCCTGCTGCTCGACCAGTTCTTCTTCCTTGGCAAGAAGGTGAAGCCGAGTGGCTTCAAGCTCAGCGGGTGTTTGTTCTGCAATGGGGGTTGACTAGTTATGGTCGTTGACCAGCGAGTCGGGATTGCCCATGAAGACCTCCCGGGAAGGGTGGTGACTACCCGAGCTCTCGAAGTCGTCCGAGTCATACTCAAGGACAGGCAGGAGAGAATCAACCGCAGCAACCAGTCGGGATCCTTGTTCGACGGGTGAGAACCCGTACAGCAGATCCGACTTCGGCGTAGCCCCGTCCCTGCGGAGAGGAGCCAAAGGCGCGGACTCGGGGGTGAGTCCGAGTGAAGATATTGATGAAGCCTCCGTTGATCGGCAGGGAGCCGAGTCACAGAGGTGAAGCTTGCCGATCTTGTCGGTGATGAAGTCCAGCTTTTCGAATCAGAAAAGTTATCTTGGATCGGGGGCAACGTCCAGAGAAGCGCATCTCATAATGCTGCCCGGAACGAAGATATCGTTGTTGTTGAAGAGACCCATCTGGATCTGTATGGATGGATCTATGCGCATTTCCCCTACCTGGCGCGCCAACTGTCGATGTAATAATCCGGCAATAGTGAATATGGGACAGCGTATGTATAGCAGATCTAGATGGGTGCACACGGGTGACAAAGTTTAGACAGGTTCAGGCCCTCAAGAAGAGGTAATACCCTACGTCCTGTATTTGGTGGCTGGTATTGCTTGAATCCCGAGTGCCGCAAGTCCTCAAGAACAGATCGGAGGATCCCTGCCAGGCCTTATATTGGCAACCTGGGTAGGGTTACAGGAGTCCGAATCGGTTCACAGATTGGTTTCCTAATTAGTTACAACAGAATCCGGGATTGCCAGATACGTACTTATCCCTGTCTTGTACTCCAAGTCAATGAGGCACCCCCGTGTAGAAGTTGGACTCCGAGTGGTCGGCCCACCCTATGTTCAGAGGGCTAGATTCATCCGCCTTGACGATACCTGGGTGCCATGTCACCATCAACCGCCATAGTCTATATATGGTGCACCCCGGTGGTCTAAATCACAACAGCCAACGAAGCTCTCGCCCTTCCGATGAACCCAACCAATTTTGGTCTAGCTCCGCTCAATGTCAAGCACATCTAATGTGGAAACATTTAAAATATCAATGTCAACTTTCATGCATTTTTTATAAAAAGTTCACTTATATGTGAAAGACATAGCATTTAGTAGGTCAGTTGTGTATGATAAAATGAGTTTATTGCATTTTGGATTAGCTTTTGCTGTCTCTTTTTCACTTTGCACCAAGTATTGCAAAATATGTCATTTAACACCAATGGAGCCGCTCTATTTTGGGACTTTGGACTAGGGAACAAGTAGGGGAGGAAAAACCAAACCGGTTTAGCCCGGTTTGCCAATTCCACGTATCATTAAATCAGACCCTACAAACACATCTAATACCCCTTCCGAGCCTAATTGAACCCGAAACCAAAACAGATCCACCACTGAAACATTGGAAATACAGACCCTAAATACACAACAAATCCCCCCAAAACCAACCAAATCCGATAGAGATTAAGAACCAAACATGGGTATTTGTGGCATGCCCGGTTTTAATGACCGGATAACCCCTGTATCTCCTATATTATTCCCATGATCAGTAGCCAGTACACAAAAGTTAACTTGAAATACCATCGTCATACACGTATATCATAGTTGGGTACACAAATACACATTTATCGTTGAAGTCTTACACACATAGCCACTTGACTGAAATTAAGAGTCTGCAGCGAAAAAAAGAATGCGATAACAAGGGCCCATCAACATGCCAAACCATGTAGGCAACCGACTAGAATAACAACCTAGTCCTCGCAATCACTATCGTCATCCTCAAAGTAGTAGTCCTCCTCGTCAGGTCAAATTAACAAGCCAGGTGAGTACATTGAATGTACACACAAGCATTCCACAAGAAGTGTATAACAATTATATTCATGCTCGGCTTGGTTCAAGAAAAAGGTACTGGCCTAAGTTGCATATTGTGCAGAAAGCTAAGTTCTCATTCAAATACATGTAATAGATGACAAGCATTTATGAAATAAGAGCGATATCTTCAAGGAGTAACAATGCAAAAAAATTCATACGACGGGTATCCCCGACTACCATCTCATAACTTAAACTTCCGATAGCTTCGATTATTTTCTTATATCATTACCATCGGTAGCTCCGACTATCGACTTATAACACCATAGTCCCACTCGTACTACCTCCTTGTAGTATAAGTTAGGTTATATTTCTGCGGCTCCCGCTACATTTATCATAGCTCGTACTGCACACTGTGGGTAATTCATGTTCCACGTCCTTAAACTCATGTCTCGTATTTTCAAACATTTGAAAACATAGTGTAACCAATGTGTGGCCTAACCAACTTGTGTCCATGATGCAGATGCGGCTATTAGATAGACTTTTAATACTCTGTAGATGTTGTACGGCTTTACCCATAAGATATGAATCTCCCTTGTTGCCAAGCACTAACAAGCACAGTTCACAAGGTATGCTGGCAAGGATATCACAACAAGACTTTTCTTCCATCTAGTCTTAACGATGAACCCACCAGATGGACTGAGCCCACATCTAGTTCGTATTCGCTACAATGTTACATGTAGAGTATAACCACATGATAAAACGAGGAAACCTCTCTACAAGAGCTACAACTTCATCTACACATATCACCTATCACCTATAGGTTCATACGCTAGTCCTAAATAGAATAATCGATGGCGATGACCAAGATGAGGAGAGGGGAAGGAGGTGGAGCGAATGGTGGTGAACAACTAGGGCTGATTGTGACTGGGGCGACGGCTGCGATGGGGTAGATCTCACTAATGCCCGAGAAGAAAACGCCGAGAAGCCCGCTGACGTTACTCCTCTGCAAAACACGATCACCAAGCTGAGTTGGGGAGGGAAAAAGGATCTTAGTGGAGCAAGAAAATGAGCTAGGGTTCACTAGTAAGCTTGGATTGTTCCGCAATTCCTGACAGAGCTCCTCACCGACACAGAGGAAGAAGACAGGCTCGGGTGAGGGCTTCTGCGTAGGGGGTATTGAAGGAGTAGGGGAGTGACACCGAGGCAGAGGACGCTTGGGGGAGTGCTGGTATAGCGGGATGAGGTAGAGGGGAAGAGGGGTCCGCTGGGGCTGTCGGCACAGCGAGGTGATGGCTCGAGCATGCGGCCAAGTGGCGAGGCGTGCAGTCAGGGTGATGGGGTCAGCAGCAGTGTTGTGGACAAGACCGTAGAGGCAGCATGCTAGCGTGTGGGGCTAAGCGCTACGGTCGGCACATGTGTGTGTGTTGTGCACAAGCTATGCCGATGCCATGCGCATGCAGAATGGCACCAACGTGTCTAGAGCATGCACCAGCGCGTCCACGCACATCACTTCATCGGCATTGACATAGAGGACAGGGTAGGAGAGATTAGGTGCCGAAAGATAGAAGGGAAAGGTGGAGGGAGTGAATGCCAAGCCATGTAAGGAGATAGAGTTGTGCCGGCCTAGGTTAAAAGGATTTCTTTTAGAAAGAGCTAGGGTAGAAATGGACTCCTAGAGTGGTGAGGATGCCCTGGATTTATCTCAGATTTTTCCAAAGACACCTGGCAAAGAAAATGTGAGAATGATTGTTTGAGCAGAAACTTCCTTCTTCTAATGTTCAAATTTTTTGCACTGTAGATGTGGATATTTTTATATATTTGAGTTCCTAAAGTCATCTAGCATGTTGTGGAATTTTCTGAATTTCATTTATGTGAGATGTAGTTCAAAACTCAAGTCAGCCTCAAATTTTATTTTGAAACTTTTTGAAAATTTGGTACTGCATCACCATATTATTTTACATTGGGTTAAGGATAGTTGTACGAGGTTTCTAGAAATTTCTCAAGATTTTTGGAGGCCAGAAGATAGCATGTGATCATAGGATTAGAATTTTAGCCCTAAAGAAAAAGATATCGACTAAACGGAGAAAGAAATCCAGAAGGGAAATATGGGGTATAGGTGTGACGTGTAGGGTCTGGAGAAGTTGGATAACTCATGTTCTACTAGTTTTATGAATATAAGGTCATGGGCTTGGTTTAGGGTTTGAACCTTCTTTTTGTTTAGATGAGAAAGGGCCTAGGGTTTTGACGATATATAGTACAGTATCCCGTATATGAGGAGGTATCCGTATGCGATTCCCTGGGTTATCGAAGTACAATACGTGTCTGGTAAGGATCCCAGGAGATAAGGCAACCCTTCGTAAGGAGGAAGGACATCCCTTAAACTAGAAAGTCAATACCGACGTTTAAGGAAGCCAGAGTCCTATTCGGGCCTAAGTCCATGTCCAGTACGACTCAGGGAGCCCCCTATAAAAAGATCAGCAATCCTATAGGGGAGAACAAGTCTTAGAAGCCAGAGAGAAGCCGGAAGCCATCCAGAAGCCCCAGCGATTCCCACGAGAAGACCCGCTGCCTCGAAGGAGTCGAGCCCAGCTGAACTAATCGCCGTAGTCTCCGATTAGGTCTAAGGTAGCCACTAATATACACATCCCTTGTAAAGACAGTCTCTGCTTAATACATACGAACAAGACGTAGGGTTATTATCCTGATGGAGGCCCGAACTTGTATAAAAGGGGCGTTTCCTTGCCGTCAGATATCTTGGCCTTGTGCCCTAGAGGTCCCTACCCCCCAAGTATCACAGTTCCACGAATACCGTAAGATCGGAGGTTTACCGATCGCTGACAGATGGCGCCGACCGTGGGAACCTCTCCGACTCAAGCTGTTAAGGAAGCATCAGAGTCGGCAAGATGTGCAACTAGCCGCGATCAGTCCACATTGCCGACTGCACGTCCCTCCTCGGTTCAACCCGAGGAGGAAGAAGCAGGCTCGGCAGGAGATACGATCGCTCTCACACAACACACCGGGTACTCAGATCAGGGCTTCTACGACAACTTTGGCCCGATGGATCCATACCCGGTGACTGACCGCGTAGATTTTGGAGAATACGCCATTGGCGAGTACTCGGATTGCGAAGTAGATCACTTCAAAACCGAGTGCGCCAGGGCATTCGAGGGAACTTTGGTGTTGTACGACGATTCCCAGGCAGGAGCGACTAGCCCAATACCAGGGCGGTCGCCTGCAACTTCTGATCAACCAATCGATCAAGATCCCAATCACAGCATCCCTCCCTACGAGGAAGACACGATGGAGTGGGAATACACCCCATCCAATCCAGACCCTCGGGTGGTTCTCGCGATCCAGGACGGTCAGGAAGAGCCCGAGGACCAGGATCAAGATGGGGGCTCACAACGTCAGAGCCCGATGGCTACTCCCCGTAAGAACGGGAATATGCCTACGGCAGCATACAGAACCCCTCAAGGGACGGGTGAGTACGTGTCCCGAACTGCTCGAAGAATCACCGAGGTGCGCAATCTGCTGTTAAGACCACCAACAGAAGATCTGACGACACCCGACGGAGAACAATGGCTACGACGGCTGGGGGCTGAACTACAGCAGGCCCAAGCCCAAGCCGAATCTTCCCAACTCCAGTCGGGGACACACAGCTCCGCCCGAGAAAAAACCCCTCTCCGACCAGGGGAATCGGACGGAGAAGGGCGACATCCTAGGAACCAGTCTCGTCAGGAGGGACAGCACGTCGACCTCCGCGACAGGCTCAACAAGCGCCGATCCCAAAGGTGCCAGCAAGAGCAAACTCCTCCCCGGAGAGACTACCTGTACCGCGCTAATAACAGGAGACGATCTCCGACCCCAAATAGCGGCGAGAACGCACCTTATCGGAGGACCATCAACGGATGCCAAGTGTTATCCCAAGAACTCCGACATGTGCGCTGGCCATCTCGTTTCAAGCCTGGGGCCCTAGAATCGTACGATGGCACCACGAATCCTGCAGAATTCCTACAGATCTACACTACAACGATCGAGGCCGCAGGCGGGAATGAGAAGGTCATGGCCAACTATCTCCCGACCGCTCTGAGAGGAGCGGCCAGGACCTGGTTGACGAACCTATCCCCAGGAATGATCCACTCCTGGGGACAACTTTGTGACATGCTCCTCGCCAACTTCCAAGGCACCTTCACACGTCCTGGTCGGGTCGACGACTTATTCCTAGTCATCCAATGCTCAGACGATACCCTCCGAGAGTTCACCAAGCGGTTTAGTGCTGTTCGCAACATTATTCCTGAGGTAACAGACTCGGATGTTATTCACGCCTTCGTTCGAGGCAGCAGAAATGAGATGTGCACGCATGACCTGATGATGCATCCTCCCAAGACCATGGCACAGCTGATGGATCTGGCCGAAAAGGCCGCCTGTGCAGAGGAAACTCTACAGTACATCAAGCAGCAACAGAACAGGTTGACTAGGTCTCCCCTCCGGACCAGAGACAACTCATCGAAGATGAAGCGAAAGAAGAAATCCTCCGAAGGGAACTGTGAGAAGAGGGCTAAAGCCGATGAGGTATTAGCCGACCTCCCCGAGAAGCGTACCTGGCGACCACGCGCCAAGGACAAGCTGAAGACTTCCTCCGACAAGGCAGTAAAACTCTGGTCTGACTTCCACCAAACCAATTCGCATGATCTCCGTCAGTGCCGCATCTTCAAGAAATATCTCAAGGAAGAAAGAGAGAAATTTCGTGAGAAAAACCAGCAGGTCGCAAACAACAGTTGGGACACTACATCCGACGACGACTCCACCCTTGAGCCATTCCAGGGGCATGTCAGAACAATCGAGCATATATTCGGGGGCTCGGCTTCCTATGAGTCGAAGAGGCAATACAAAGCGATCGCCCGAGAAGTTCTCGCGAATATACCGCGAGTCCCTCGGACAATCAAATGGTCGGAGGTCACTATCATATTCGACCAAACCGATTACCCTAAGAACTGTGTTCAACCAGGATGATACCCTATCATTGTCGAACCAACGATCAACAACTGCCGAGTAGTCCCGGGTGCTAATAGACGGAGGGAGCTCCCTAAACATCCTATTCACCAACGCCCTCGATGCCATGCAAGTGTTGCAATCGTCTGTCCAGACAGTGACACAGGCTTTCCATGGTATCGTCCCAGGCTCGTCAGCTACGCCGATCGGGCAAGTCACCCTCCCAGTTACCTTTGGTACACCGGAGAACTTCTCGAATAGAGAAAATCATGTTCGATGTAGTCGACTTTCGAGACGGCATACAATGTCATCCTGGGACGCCCAACTCTGGCCAAATTCATGGCGGCAACGCACTACGCATATCAGTGTATGAAGATGCCTGGCCCAAAGGGCGTCCTCACAATAAAGAGCTCCCCCCAGGAAGCATTACTCTGCGACAAGCGTAGCCTCGACCATGTGCAAGTGTCTCAAGGGAGTGATGAACACACCCTCTTCAAAGCCAAGACTGCCGTAAAAACTCACGACGAGGTAAAAACCATTCCCTTGGATCCAGCGGAACCATCCAAGGTGGTCAAAATCGGCTCAACCCTTGATTCAGACCAGGAACTCTCGCTCATCACCTTCCTCTGGGACAACTCGGATGTTTTCGCATGGCAGCCATCCGATATGCCTGGAATCCCCAGGGAGGTAATCGAGCACAAGCTGGCAGTCCGCCCAGACGCCGTGCCAGTAAAACAGAAGCTCGACGGTTTGCCCCTGATCAGAAAGAAGCCATCAAGCTGGAAATCGAAAAGCTTCTGAAGGCCGGGTTTATCCGAGAGGTCGAACACCCCGAATGGCTCGCCAACCCCGTTATGGTAAAGAAAGCGAACGGGAAAGTGGCGAATGTGCGTCGACTTCACGGACCTTAACAAAGCTGCCCTAAAGACGCCTTTCCGTTACCCAGGATAGACCAGATAGTAGACTCTACGTCCGGATGCGACTATCTAAGCCTCCTCGACGCTTACTCCGGTTATCACCAGATAAGCATGTGTCGGGAAGACGAGGAAAAAACCTCCTTCGTAACTCCGTTTGGGGTATTTTGCTACTCGAAGATGCCTTTCGGATTAAAAAACACAGGCGCAACATATCAACGCGGAATGCAGCTCGCCCTCCACAGCCAGATTGGTCGAAACATTGAAGCATACGTCGACGATCTCGTCGTAAAAAAAGAAGAAGGAAGATCTGCTCTCGGACTTGCTAGAAACCTTCACAAACCTTCGAAGAAACAGGATAATGTTAAACCCAGAAAAGTGCACCTTCGGAGTGACGCAGGAAATTACTTGGGTTTTTGGTCTCTCACCGAGGAATCGAAGCGAATCACGACAAGATACGAGCAATCGCAGAAATGAAATCACCAAAGTCAGTCCGAGACGTCCAAAGACTCGCGGGCTACATGGCAGCCATGAGCCGGTTCATATCCTGATTGGGAGACCGTGGAAGTCCTTTCTTCAAACACCTACGACAACACAACGGCTTCGAGTGGACAGAAGATCAGAAAAGGCATTCCAAAGCCTTAAGGAATACTTAACAACCCCCCTCCGTGCTAGTCGCGCCAGCCCAGAAGAAGACTTATTCCTTTACATCGCTGCTGGTCCATCAGTAGTCAGCGGAGTATTAACGGTGGAACGCGGGACCCCAGAACAACGCGAGAAGGTTCAACAGCCGGTCTACTACGTCAGCGAGATACTACACGCCCCAAGGAGCGTTACCCTCAAGTTCAAAAACTCCTGTAACAGTACTCACCACATCCCGCAAACTTCGACACTACTTCCAGGCTCACACGATTACAGTCCCAACCACCTACCCCTGGGAGAAATTCTCCACAACCACGACGCCATTGGCCGGATCGCCAAGTGGGCCGTCGAGCTAGGAGAGTTTGACATCCGCTTCGCGCATCGCACCGCCATCAAATCGCAGGTACTCGCTGATTTCGTAACCGAATGGTCAGAACCCGACCACCCCGGTGAATCACCAACAGCACAGAAGATATTTGGACGTTACACTTCGATGGTTCCCAAACCATCGAAGGCACGGGGGCTGGAATAATTTTAACCTCCCCAAATGGAGAGTGCCTGCAGTACGCACTGCAGATCGACTTCCCAGCCACGAATAACGTGGCCGAGTATGAGGGTTTGCTCGCCGGTCTCCGAGTCGCTTCCGCCCTTGGTATCCGTCGCCTACTAGTGAGTGGGGACTCACAGCTGGTGGCGAGGCAAGTGTCCAAGAATATCAGACCACAGACCAGAACATGGCGGCCTACCTCGCGGAAGTGAGAAAGCTGGAGAAGAAGTTCATCGGCCTCGAGGTACGGTACATCCCGAGGAAGGACAACTGCCGAGCCGATAGTCTTGCCCGCCTGGCTTCCTCACGTTCTCCATGCCCACCCGGAACCTTTGTAGAAAAGATTTCGATGCCGTCCATAGCCTCTCGCGAGTCGATGGACGAAGGAATGGCCGCCCTCAGAACGGAGCACCTTCAAGGACGTCACCAGGCATTGACGCTCCAAGGGGAGTGGCGGGTCGACCTCGTTGCTCCCCTCGATCCTGAAGATTCGTGGATAGAGCCCATCCGCAGGTACCTTCTCGATCGGACTATACCTGAGGACGATACACTATCCAAGCAGCTTGCCCGACGCGCCAGGATGTACTCCCTGGTCGACGGAGTCCTCTACCGCAGAGGGGCTCATGGAGTGCTCATGCGGTGTATACCTCAGAAGCAGGGTACAGAATTACTCGAGGAGATCCATGGAGGGAGTGTGCGGGGCACATGCATCTTTCCGAACCCTGGTCGGAAAAGCCTTTAGACAAGGATTCTATTGGCCGACAGCCCTCCGTGACGCGAGCGAGTTAGTGAAGCGATGCAGTCAGTGTCAATTTCACCGCAGATGCATTCACCAGCCCGCCCAAGCATTACAGACAATTCCCTTGTCATGGCCCTTCGCCACGTGGGGTCTGGATATCCTAGGACCTTTCCCAATTTCGCCCGAGGGCTACAAGTTTCTATTCGTCGCAATCGACATGTTCACCAAGTGGATCGAAGCTGAACCAGTCGTACAAATCACGTCGGAGGCTGCCAAGCGGTTCATAATGAAGAATGTTGTGACCCGATTTGGCGTCCCGAGCAGGATTATAACCGACAACGGCACCCAGTTCTCCAGCGCAGAGTTCATCGAATACTGCACCGGCCTCGGTACAAAAATATGCTACGCCTCGGTCGCACACCCACAGAGCAACGGGCAAGTCGAGCGCGCCATGGACTTCTCCTCCAGGCATGAAACCCGCGTTTTCGATCGCCTCTCTCGCACACGCAAAGGCATGGGTGTGAGAACTGCCCTCAGTCCTCTGGGCACTTCGGACAACCGCTAGTCGGCCACGGGCGAAACACCTTTCTTTTTGGTCTACGGGGCGAAGCCATGCTCCCTGCGAGCTCTCGCTCAAGTCACCACGAGTAGAGCTGTACACAGACAAGGAAGAAACCCCTCGACGAGAGGACGACCTCAACTTCCTTGAGGAGAAACGGACTCAGGCCTTACTCCGAGCCACCAGGTATCAACAAGACCTCCGTCGTTATTATGAACGACACATCCGACAACGCTCCTTGCAAGTCGGCGACCTCGTTCTATGACTCGTTCAGAACAGGAGTAACAGCAACAAGCTCTCCCCAAAATGGGAAGGCCCTTATACTATAGCCGAGGTTACTCGACCAGGATCGTTTAAATTAGCCATGGACGATGGCCGTATCTTGACAAATTCTTGGAACATCGACCAACTCCAGAAGTTCTATGTGTAAAAACCTGAGACTGCCTACTCGAGGACACTTCTCGAGTACACAGTCGGGGGCTAGACAGGTCTGGGTGATGAGTATAACATTGTCAAACATAAAGACTCGTCGGAACCCACATAAAACCTCAAAAAGTATCAGCGAAAGCCCCGGCAGGTTGGCACACTATTTTTTACAGAAGTGCAAGATTTGCTACACGGTCAGGCCTCCGGGGTAGTTTTTTCCTGAAGTATTCAAACGATCAACAAAAACCTGGGCTACTTCCATCAATTCCGCCAATCGGTCCGAGAAGCCCTCGGTAGCTCGGAAGTGCACCCCGACTGCCTTCAATACCGCTTCGAGATGATCCGCCACCGACGAGAGTTGTTTTTCAAGAGAAGAAGATCTCGCCTTCTCTTGGGAAAGGCTGTCCCGAAGTTCTCGGATCTCAGCGCACGCAGAGTGCCACATGCCCTGGGCGCGCTGGGGAGAACATCAAGGTAAGAAGGGAAAAAAGGGGTCACAAAAGAGTTTCTTGTTTGCGAGCAGGGAAATTACCTCCATCAGGGGCCCGATGGGCACGAACAGGGTCGTCCTCCATCGGAGTCTCCCTGATCGGTCGACAAGGGGTTGACGGGAGTTCGACGGAAGGAGGTGAGGTGGTCTTTGCAGTCGCGCTCTGACTAGGTAGGAGCTTGCGAGTAGGCAAGCGCCTCTTCGAAGCTGCGGGCTGATCGGACCCCGGCGAGGGTGGAGGGCTTGCTAGCGGCGGTCATCCTGTGATCGGCACGGACGACTCCCTGCAAATTAAAACTCAGCATTGCCGGGAAAGAAACCGACGAAGGGAGATAAAAGAAGGGTACCTTGCTCTCTTCAGAATCACGCGTGGTCTCCGAACCAGAGAAATCGCCGCTCCTCGAGCAGGGGGGTCGCAGCCCCAGCCGAAGGGGTCCCGCGCGTCTTTTCCTTTTGGGCAGAACATCCGATCAGGAATCAGGAGTGCTGCCGAAAGACGAAAAAACTAAGAAACTTACCAGAGAAGTCCGAGAGATCGGTCCCGGAGCACTCGCGTAAACCTCGGACTCTTCGCACACACGCTCCCCGATCTGCTCAGGACCATGTTCGACGTCCCCGCATGGTCGACCTCCAGCAAGGGCCGCTTCCCGATTAGCAACAGAAGGTCCCGCTTCGGGATCCACAATCCCACGTCCCTCGCGCTGGAAATAGTTGCCCGAGCAGTACCGTTATTAGCACTACTCGGAAGAAACAGCAGATATCCAGGAACAAGAACAGATTACCGCGAGAACCTCTTCCCGTTCTTGTTGAGACCGAAGGGGCAGCGACAAAGGAACGTCCTAACGCCCCAGAGAAGGTGTCCCTTTAAAGAGAATCACCGCCTTCTCGAACACTTCGGCCTCCGAGAGGGCTGTTCAAAAGGAAAAAGGGGATCTGGGATAACGCAGGCTCTAAAAACTTAGAAAAACCTACGAGCCATACCCATTTTCCTGTGCCTATGGTAGGGGTCGCCCGTGATCACCCAGGCACCTGTCTCCCTCGACCGCAAGGGACACAGCCCACGCCTGATGAAGTCGGAAGCTACATCAAAGGATGTCAGGCCACGCGACCTGAGAGCTCTGATCTCATTGATCTGACTTTTCAGGCGAAAGTCCAGCGCCGTCTCGTCGGACCACGCGGGTATCAATTCGGGCGGAGAACCCCAGTGCTTGATACTCAAGGCGGACGGTGGGCGGCAGTAGCACCATTCCTTTTCCCATCCCGGAAAAGGGTTGATCCCGCCAATATCAATATACTCTGCATTCTTCCCTTCTCGCAACTGGACGCGGGCGCCTCCCACGACCTTATCCCCGATCCTCTCCAGAATATGATAATATCTGAAAAGGTCTAAAGAGGGACGGGTTCCAAGGAAAGCTTCGCACAGATGAGCAAAAATACAGAGAAGGGTGAATGAAGCCGGGTCGAGGTTGACTATCTCAATCCGGTAGAACTGGAGAACAGAGGTAAAGAAAGAAGATGGCGGAAAGAAAAATCTGCACCGAAAGAAATCCGGAAAGATACCTGACGATGGCATAGCACCCGGGTATCGTCGGGGAGGACAAAGCTGGCCCTCTGGACACAGGATGGGTCAGGCCGATTACTCGGAGTCCAACTTCTACATGGGGACGCCTCATCGACTTGGAGTACAAGACAGGGATACCCCAGATTCAGTTGTAACTAACTAGGAAATCAATCTGTAAACTGATCCGGACTCTTGTAACCCTACCCCCGCCGCCTATATAAGGTCAGGTAGGGGCCTTCCGATTGGTAGATCCACACGAGGCAACATACGTTCTCGTATTTTCATATCCACATAGCCCTGGCAACCTAGAGATCTATTCTTGAGATCTTGCAGCACTCGGGATACAAGCAATACCAACCACCAAACACAAAACGTAGGTATTACCTCTTCTTGAGGTTCTGAACCTGTCTAAACTTTGTCTCCTGTGTGCACCCATCTGGATCTGCTATGCTCACGCTGCCCTATATTCAATATTGCCAGATCTAAACATCGACAGTTGGCGCGCCAGGTAGGGGCTGTGCGCATAGATCCATCCGGACAGATCCAGATGGTTTCTTCAACAACTATGGCGACTTCTTTTCGGCAGCATCATGAGATTCGCTTCCCTAGATGTTGCCCCAGATCCAGGACATCTTCTCCGATTCGGGAAGCTGGACTTCATTGCTGACAAGTTCGGCAAGCTTTATCTCTGCGACTCGGCTTCCCACCGATCAACGGAGGCTTCATCACCATCTTCGCTTAGACTCATCCCTGAGTCCAAGTCTTCGGCTCCTCTCCACAAGGACGATTTTGAGCCAAAGTCGGATCTGCTGTTTGAACACGGGTTCTCACTCGTCGAGCAGGGATCCTGACTGGTTGGCGTAACCAAGTCCCTCCTACCCGTCCTTGAGTACGACTTGGACGGCCTCGGGAAGCCAGCATCCTTCTCGAGAGGTCTTCAAGGCTAACCCAGATGTGCTGGTCAACAACGACGACCAACTCATCCCCATTGAAAATCAGACTCCTGAGCAACTAGCAACCACTCCGCTCCGCTTTCTTGCTAAGGAGGAGGCACTAGCCGAGCAGCAAACCATGCTGGCTTGCCAGCGCGAAAGAAAGAGAACGCAACAAGGACATGCGGGATCGTGGACGCCAGGTCCACAATGCACTCCGCATGCGTGAAAGGGACGGCGTCCCAATATTTCCGCTCCCTAGTCACAACATCGTCGCTACCACAATGGCGGCACATGCCATCAATATCCCTGAGGGCACCCCGGGTCACGATGAACTCCAACAGCTCCGGATCCTAGTGGAGGAACCAGCCCTCCAGCAGGCCGAGATCTCCGGGAACCGCACAGGTTCCTCTGCAAGTGCCAGGAGCTGGCGTTTTTCCCCTCCAGGGAACCTACAAGCTGCAGAGGGTCGCCGTGCCTACCTCGAATGTCATCACCCCGCCGGATCGGTTCACAGCCGACTTGGACCAAACCGTGACTAGCGAAACACCCTCGAGGCCCGACAAAATGCTTGTTGGGACTCAGGGAGAGACAGTCACGGTGGTCACCACGGAGATAGCAGTGATAGCCGCACGACCAACCGGCGTAGCTCTCCAACTCATTCTGGCATGGCCTACGTGGGCCCCAAGGCGTTCGGTTCTCGCATCCACGACGTTGTCTTCCCTTCACAATTCCGAGTCACCGGCGTCGACAAGTACACGGGCGAGGCTCGGCCAGATATCTGGCTGGCCGATTACCACACGGCGTGCAGAACCAATGGTGGCAACGACTATGTTGCGATTCATTACCTGCCCTGTTTCTAGCTGACTCGGCTCGAGCTTGGCTTACTAGCTTGCCTCAGGGCACATACAATAGGCTCGAAAATGCATGGGACCTCCACAGTTGTACTCAAGAGGCAGGTGAAACCCTCAAAGAGTACATCCAACGCTTCTCTAAAAAGAAGAACTCTCTGCCGGAAGTCCGGGAAGGTGATGTCATCACCGCCTTCTCCAATCGCGCGCAAGAATCCTCAGACTACACGCGAGCTCTTCGACATCGCCAACAACTTCACTACTGGTTAAGAAGCTGTTCGCAGCGCAACCAAGGACGATAAGGGAAAGGGCAAGGCTCCCGAGTCCCCCAGGAGAAAAGATCGTCCCATGTCGTCCAGGAAGAAACACTAGAAGTGCAAGGGAGAAGATCTCGTTGCCGCGGCTGAGCGCGCCCCGCAGCGTCACCCTCAGCGCGGCAACGCAACCTTTGAGGAGATGATGAGTCAGCCGTGTCACTTCCATGGACCAAAATCTAACCATGTCACGCGCGACTACAATCTCCTAAAGAACTTGAACAAGTCTTTCTCCCCCAACCGGAACAAAAAGGATCCTCCTCCGGATGAGGGCGACGAATTCCCAAAGGAGACCGCGTGTCTTATGATCTTCGGTGGCCTAATGGCTACGAGTCCAAGCGTCGCCAGAAGCTCACCGACTGTGAGGTCAATTTGGTTGAGCCAGCTGTACCCCAGTACCTACGATGGTCCGAGTCTGTAATTTCTTTCTGTCGCTTGGATCACCCAGACTACATACCTCACCCCGGAAGGTTTCCCTTGGTGGTGGACCCAATTGTCTACGGCGTCCGCCTCACCAAGATCCTCATGGATGGAGGGAATGGTCTGAACATCCTCTACATCAAGACCTTGGACGACATAAAGATCTCCCGCTCAAAAATCAAGCCCACCGGTGCACCCTTCCATGGGGTTGTACCTGACAAGATGGCAAGACCACTCAGGCAAATCAGCTTGCCCGTCATTTTTGGTACTCGCGACAACTTCCCGACTGAGATCCTCACCTTTGAGGTCATCGACTTCCCAGGCTCATATCACGCCATCTTGGGGCATCCCTGCTATACCAAATTCATGGCTGTTCCTAGCTATGTCTACCTAAAGCTCAAGATGTTGGGTCCCCCATGGGATAATAACGATGCAAAGCAGCTTCCAGCATGCTTACACGTGTAATCTGGAAAACTGCAACCTTACCGCGGCCCAAATCGCTGCAGTTGAGCTTGACAGCCTCAAGTCAGCCGTGGTTAAGGAAGCACCCTTGACTAAAAAAGCTTCAGCTGCGACATTGTTCCAGTCGACGCGGGACACCAAGGTAGTCCAGCTCGATCCGGAAGACCCCTCCAAGACGACACAGATCGGGACTGCGCTCAGCGACAAATAGGAAAACGCGCTCGTTAGTTTCATTTGCGACAACCAGGACATCTTTGCATGGACATCCTCCGACATGCCGGGAGTCCCGAGGGAGGCCGCCGAGCACTCTTTGAACGTTCAGCCGGACGCTAAGCCGGTGAAGCAGCGCCTACGCTGCTTTGCTGAAGATAGGCGTAGGGCAATAGGAGAAGAGGTAACCAAGCTTCTGTCAGCTGGTTTTATCAAAGAAGTGTATCATCCCAACTGGTTAGCGAACCCAGTTCTTGTTCGCAAAAAGAATGGAAAATGGAGGATGTGCGTTGATTACACGAGTCTCAACAAAGCATGTCCCAAAGATCCTTTTACACTACCTCACATCGACCAGGTGATCGACTCCATGGCCGGCTGCGAAATTTTATGTTTTCTTGACACTTACTCGGGCTACCATCAGATCAAGATGAAGGAGGAGGACGAGATCAAGACATCGTTCATTACACCATTCGGGGCCTTCTGCTACGTTTTCATGTCTTTCGGCCTAAAGAACGCCGGCGCCACGTATCAACGGTGCATGCAGCGCTGCCTTCAAGAACAGATTGGCAGGAACGTGCAGGCCTACGTCGATGATGTGGTTGTCAAGTCTGAGAAGAAAGAAGATCTCCTAACCAACTTGGAGAAAACTTTCTCCAACCTTAGGCGATTCAGCATGAAGCTCAACCTAGAAAAGTGCATGTTCGAAGTGCCTTCGGGAAAGCTACTCGGTTTCATCGTTTCAGAACGAGGAATCGAGGTTACCCCGGAGAAGATCAACGCCATCGTCAAAATGGGGCCACCAAAAAGCCTCAAAGATGTCCAACGGCTCACCGGGTGCATGGCGGTCCTCAGCTGATTCATCTCCCGACTCGGCGAAAAGGCACTGCCTCTCTATAAGCTCCTGAAGAAGTCAGATAACTTCACATGGACGTCTAAGGCTCAAGACGCCCTCTATGGCTGAAAAAGCTCTTGACCATGTCCTCGGTACTGGTTTCCCCGATGCCCAATGAGCCGCTGCTCCTTTACATCGCAGCAACTACCCAGGTGGCCAGTACCGTCTTGGTCGTTGAACGCTCCGAGCCAGGCCATATCCAGAAGGTTCAGCGCCCAGTCTACTTCATCAGTGAAGTGCTTTCCGAGTCCAAGGTGTGGTACCCACAAATACAAAAAATCATTTATGCGGTGTTCATAACTTCTCGGAAGCTAGTCCATTACTTCCAGGGGCACCCGATCACAGTGGTCAGTTCATTTCCAATCGCCGATGTCATCAACAATCGCGGCACCACAGGACGGATCGCTAAATGGGCAATGGAACTAATGGCATTCAGCATAGTTTATGCCCCCGCACGGCTATCAAGTCTCAAGCTCTTGCCGACTTCATGGCCGAGTGAACAGAAATCCAGTCCCCACCCTCCGTCGTCGACCTCGAGCATTGGACACTCTACTTCAATGGCTCACTGATGCTTCAGGGTGCCGGGGCTGGCGTTGTTCTCATTTCTCCGAGAGGAGAACGTTTCAAGTACGTGCTACAGATCCACTTCCTGACGTCCAACAATATCGCCGAATATGAAGCCTTACTACACGGCTTACGCATTGCGACCTCACTCGGGATCCACCGGCTTCTTGCACGTAGAGATTCCAAACTGGTGGTCAGGCAGGTGATGAAGAACTGGTCATGCAGAGACCCAGCCATGGAAGCCTACTGCCAAGAGGTGCGCAGGCTGGAAGCCAAGTTCGATGTCCTCGAAATCACGCATGTCCTCTGCCGAGACAACGAAGCTGCAGACGCGCTCGCCAAGCTGGGGTCCAGTCGGGATGTCGTCCCGGCTGGAGTTTTCCTCCAGGAGTTGCATGTCCCCTCTATCAAAGCGGAGACAGCGCCCGAGACCACCGAACCACACCACGGAGAATCAGATAGCACTCAGCAGACTCCGGAAGAAGTCTTCGCCATCACCCCTGACTGGGCAACGCCCTTCCTCGACTACCTCCTGCGAGACACTCTCGTGCCAGATCAGACCAAGGCGCACCGCCTCGCGAGGTGTGCCAAGGCCTACAGCGTCGTTAAGGGCGAACTCTACAAGAAGAGCGTCTCCAGAATACTCCAGTGATGCATACCTCAAGAACAGGGGAAGCAACCTTTGCACGATATTCACTCGGGAGTTTGTGGGCACCACGCGGCGCCAAAGTCATTAGTCAGTAAAGCCTTCTGACAAGGGTTCTACTGGCCAACTGCCGTCTCCGATGCTGAGCACATTGTGTGCACTTGCGAGGGATGCCAATACTTCGCTCGATAGACACACTTGCCGGCTCAGGCACTCCAGCCTATCCCGATCACCTGGCCTTTTGCCGTTTGGGGTCTGGATATGGTTGGTCCCCTCAAGAAGGCTCCCGGGGGTTACACACATCTCTTTATCGCCGTTGACAAATTCACCAAGTGGATTGAAGCCAAGCCAGTCACCACGATCATAGCTGAAAAGGCCGTCGAATTCTTCCGGGTCATAGTATATCGTTTCGGCGTTCCTAATAGCATCATCACAGACAATGGCACTCAGTTCACCGGCGGCGTCTTCCTCCAATTCTGCGATGACTACAACATTGGCCTCAACTTCGCTGCCGTGGCACACCCACGCACCAACGGGCAGGTTGAGCGGACCAATGGCTTGATTATGCAAGGCATCAAACTTCGGATCTTCCAGCGCCTGAAGAAATTTGCGGGTAAATGGGTAGCCGAGTTGCCCTCGGTACTCTGGAGCCTGCGGACTATACCCAACCGATCAACCGGGTACACACCTTTCTTCATGGTATATGGAGCCGAGGCCGTGCTGCCGACTGACCTAGACCATGGGTCTCCGCGCATCCGCGCCTACACAGAGGCCAAGTCAGCGGAAGCAAGACAAGATGCTATCGACCAGCTCGAAGAAGCACGCGAAGTCGCTTTCCTTCGGTCGGCAAAGTACCAGCAAGGCCTACGACGCTATTACAGTCGGCACGTACGCGACCGCTCGTTCAACATTGGCAACTTGGTTCTACGCCGAGTCCAGTCCAACAAATACAAGCACAAGCTCTCACCACCGTGGGAGGGTCCATACGTGGTCGCCGAAGTACTATGTCCAGGGGCTTACCGACTGAAGGATAACGACGGTAACATTATCACCAGCACATGGAACATCGAACAGCTACGTCGCTTCTATGTCTAAATCTTGTTCGCTCCATTTGAAGCAATTCTCGAAGTTCCCGACTAGCCCGCTATGCATGCTCACGGCCACGCATAACGGACACTCGGGGGCTACACCACTCTGGGTGCGTCCAAACGCACTCGGGCTTTTTTCATTCGAGCAACTTATTTTAGTACTGTGTATACAATCCGATGTTAACCCTTTGCTCTTGATCGCCGGTTTACGTCACAACCCTGCGCTAAATGGGAAACAGCCCACGGCTACTCTCTACGCAAAGGGGGCTACGATGGGTCGGTAAGAGCACATACAACGGATTAACCTACACACAAATAAATCTTTTGCAAAGAAAGAAAGATGATAGGCTTTAAGCCAAGTTCTCTACAAAACATGCATGAACAAATATTCACTCGGACTTCCTGAGCAGTTGACACACAAGTTTATCCCTACAGCTCGGCGCGGTCAACGAGGGAGTGCGCTGTGCCTTCAACCGCCTTCATCAGCTCTGGGACTTCTTCGTCGGGAATGTTGGCAGCATACCCTTCCCCTATTGCTTCCATGTCAAGCAACGGGTAGTGGGACTTTGCTACCGCGAGCAACAACACAGCTCCGAATCACGAGGCCTCCCTCTGCAGCCACCTAGCCTTATCGGGCACCCGTTGAAGACGCTCCGCAATCACCTCCGCGTGGTCTGGCAAGGGGTCGTTTTCCCACAGAGCGTCACAGGCTGTCCGACCTGCCGTCTTTAAGGACTCGGCCGTCTCACGGATCTTCTGATGCACAGTTGGAAGGTTACGAAGACAAAACAGAGACATTAGCAAGGTGTTCAGCGGGCCCCGACCGAACAAGACCCGCGTCAAGAACTTACTAGTGGCGGAGTCTGCGGTCCTCTTGTTTGCCGACTCGACAGCCTCCAAAGCCCTTCTCAGGCTACCGTCAATGACGGTCGCCTCCTCCTCCAGCTGCCTAACTCGAGCCTTCTCCGCCCCGACCTTCTCTTGAAGCTTGGCGGCCCTGTCTTCGGCGGAGGCAAGTTGATCGACGCGGGCCTTCATCGCCTGAAGCTCCTCCTTGAGCTTGGAGGCCTCGTCTTCAGCAGCTGCAGAAGGCAAGTCAACACGGCAAGAAACAAAAAAACGATCAAAGAAGCTCGGCTTCCTTACCTAAGCCCGAGCGCCTTCTTGGGAGAGGCCCCTCCTCAGGGCCGCAATTTCGACCCCCCGCGCGCGGGCTACTTCCTGCGTCACCTGGAGGCTCCCCCTCAAGTTATCCATCTCGGCCTTGCGCTGGCCGAGTCGGTCGAAGGCCAGGAGATGCTCCTGGAGAACTCAGTCTTGTTCATAGACCGTTTGGTCAAAGTCTGCAGGAAGCATCAAGGGAAGTTAGCTACTTGGGAAAATTGTCAAGAGCCTCCACTCGGTTCCTTGAACCCAATGAAGACTCGGGGGCTACACCCTCTGGATGCACTAATCATGCACCCAGGGTGAAATCTACAGAATCAACAAAGGACCCTCCGCCCGACTACTCTAGTCGACTGAAGGCTCGGGGGCTACACCTCGTGCACCCAGAGTGAAATCTACAGAATCAACAAAGGACCCTCCGCCCGACTACTCTAGTCGACCGAAGGCTCGAGGGCTACACCCTCTTGGGTGCACTGATCGTGCATCCAAAGTGAAATCTATAGAATCAACAAAGGACCCTCCGCCTGACTACTATAGTCAACTGAAGGCTTGGGGACTACTCCTCAGTGGGTGCACCATCGGTGCACTCACAGGTAAAAAAACAGAATAACAGAAATAGAAATGCAAGGGCGAAAGCCTTACCTGCATCAACGGCCGCAGTCTGCCGTTCAGCAGGTTGGCGCTCTCCCTCGCTGTCTTCAATAGCACCGGGAGTGTTTCTCCGAGCTGGGCGGCAATGTCCATCGTCTGTCTCATTCTTCCGCCTCCCGGACATCATCGATCTCCCGGAGGATTTCACTCGGCCGTGCAGGATCCGTTTGTTGGACCCGCAGCGGCTGGATCGCCAGCTGGGAGCCCGGCAGAGGAGGGGGCACGCGATCGATTTTGACTTCCTCCACCGACATCGCCAGATTGCCCCTGCGGTCCGACGGGACGGTTCCCTCTATAAAAGCTATTTGATCACGTGTTCACGACAAATACATAGTCGTTTCTGTATCCTTGGAGAACAAAGAACTACTATCCATTTTGAGACAAGGGCATATCTAATAATGTGATTTCAGCTTTTCCTTAGTTATATTAAGATTTTTCTGTGAAGGAAAGAGAGTGAAACTTGACTTCCCTTATAACAAAGAAAAAATAAAAAGACTTATACCTCTAAAGTAAAGATATTAAAAACATAAATATTAAATATAGAGAAAAAAACCTATATTTTATAATTTTCGTGTATCTATAAATGACATGGAATGACTTTTTTTTCTCCGTGTCGGCTTCTACCCAGATCCGGACCCGTTTCGAAGCCAGCTCGGGTGGATCCGGCCCGACCTCCCTCACCAACCACGCCAGACGCCAATCGAGTAGAAGAACGGAAGAAGCAAAGCAGCCGAGAAGAGGAGGGAGCAGTGAGAAGCCATGGCCGCCAGGAACTTCCTGATCCGATCCCCCAAGGAGGAGGAATCCAACGCCGCCGTCCGAGGTAACCCACAAATCCCTCCGCCGGACGCAGTTCCACACAGGCCATACAATTCCGGATCCATCAGGAAACCGAGGCGGCTGACGTGGGTCCTTCGTCCAACTAGATGGATAGATTTCTTGTTCTTGCGCAGTGAGAGGTGGAGATGGGGATCGTATTATAGATGCCTTGACGCGTCGTTTCTAGGCCTAGGGTGGGTGGTGTGAGACTATGGGACCTCGTTGCGAAGCAGAAGATGGTTTCTTGATGGGGTCTGATCCGTCGGTGGGCTATACGGTTGCCTTTTCTTCTGCTCGTCTTGGTGCTTGTAAGGCCGTTGTTCTCTACTCATGGCTGCCAAGATTGTATATATTCACTCCTATGTTAATGGTCAATCAGTTCTGTTCGATGGAGTCTTCTTTGTCAAATGACTTAACACAATCCGCTTATGAAGCAGTTTAGATACTAGATAGTGACATGTAAATTTTCTGAAGAAAGAGGCAATGCAGCCGATTATAAGCTCTCTGGCTGTGATGTGATGTTAGTTTCTTGTGTTTTCTTGTTGCAGAGGCTGTCCTGTTGGGAGCGAAGAACGCCGCGATTTCTGGTACTGTGGTTGCGGTTCCCACGGTGCGTGCTTCTTTGTGTACTTCCTATAGTATGTAGTTTATGTGCAACTTCTCCCTATAAATTTCATGTCCGTGCTGTCTATGTAATAATCACAGGGGAGAAAGTTTAGTGCTACTTTGGTATCTCACTGTTTGGAGTAGACATCTTCATCAATATTGTACTTCATGTTAAGAGCTTAGTATGAGAAATGAACTTCTAGACTTTTATGAACGAGCTACCATCTTGTTCAATTTTTGGCCTTATACTGGAAACTGGAATAATTTTAATCGTTTGCTTGCATATATTCTGACATCTGTTATTGTTCTTGTGCAGTTGGTTGCGTGCCGTGTCGTTCCTTGGGCTAAGCATAATCTTAACTACACGGCGCAAGCACTCATTATATCGGCAGGTACTATGCTACTGAAAACTATCGTTGCAGAACTAATATAGTAGTCCACTGTCATATAGTGGCAACATCACATAAACCTTATTTTGCTGGTAGACTTAACAATTAGGTAAATGTAATGGAGCTAGTTTAGTCCTGACAAAGTGCAACATTTTTCGTTCTGTCTGTCTGGAGGTTAATGATTTATCAAAGACCGGTTGTCTCTTAAATCATGATGGATTCAGCTGTGCTGTACAGGTGAAGTACTTCAACAAGTACTGGTTAACCCACCCTTTCATCTGTACTAATTATTCTTTATTTTTAAGGTGTGCAATTCAAAAACTGCTGCAAACTCAGCATCTTTTGCTTGATTAGTTTGTTTATGACATCAAATGATCTCAGCCATTCCAATGAGATTAGTATCATTTTCCTGGCAAGGATTCACACAATAGAAGGTGCAATTGTAGTTTAGATTGACAGGTATCTGTTCAAAGATTGTTTACTATCTGTAATTCAAAAAGTGATAAATATGTTTGGATGTAAAGTATTTTTAGACACCACGGTTTTAGAAAGCCACAGTTTTTTAAGTGACCTGCTTGAAATACCAAAATTCTGAATACTCCATATTTTTGCAGTATTGGCAAAAAACCATGTTGTGTTTGGCAATTGCAGTATTTTGTAGAGTATTTTGATATGTTGTTGTAAATGAAGTCTCCTGAGAATATTTAAAACGTGCATACATGCACGCCAAAAGACATAATTAAATACATTTGATTAACTAATTTGCTTGTATATGAAACAATGAATACATATAATCCCATCTGTATTCTTCATGTGACTGAATAATGTGAGAGCAGTAAATCCAATGTTCAAATCAATGAACAAACATGCGAATTGATAAGTGCTAGCCAGTGTTACTCTAAACCAATCTCAGCTCGAATCATGGATAAACCATCGTAACTACTGCTCGGTAAGCGAAGGAGGGAATGAACCAGCTTTTCTCGGTTTAGCAAAAAGACGTCCGGAGTTACGTTTTAATACTCCAAAAAACCACAGTATAGAGAATACCACAGTTTATAAAATCATGGTATTTCTCATATCAAAACACCTCAAAGTATTTAAAACTATAGTTCTGTTTTTCCAAAACCGTGGTATTCCAAGAAAACTACAAAAATACTTCACATCCAAACGAGGTATTTCTCATTTGTTATGCTCATCAGCTCATGCATATGCTACACAAAATGAGTGGAAAACATTATTTCTGAGACAATTTTCCTGTTTATTGGACAGCCTGTGTTGCTGGCTTCTTCATCACCGCTGATAAAACCATTCTACGAAACGCAAGACAGAACACCATCGGGAAGGTGGACAAGTCTACTTGATCCAGGACTGTACATATGAGAAGCTGTGTCTATTTTCCAATCTGCAACCGCAGTTGATGGGAATGGCAGGAAACTCCTCTCTTCTTGTCCCATCCATGGATTGTGCTGTGTGATGAATCGACAGTTGTCAGTTTAAGCTTACTGAACCTAACCGTGCAATGTAAAGACTAAAGAGAGTTGTTGCCTGCTGGAGCAGTGGATACAGTTTGCTCCCAACCTGAAGTGGAATAAAAGATGGAATGTTCCTTGTGCCGATGTGAAGTATGATGCGGTGTAGTGTATGTGGAGTAGAGCTTCGTCAAGTAGGCTCTGAATCTGATACGATTCTCTTGATTGCGCTGTACGTTTGTGCCCCAGTTCATCACCATGTGCTATTCCTTTGTGCTCTGCACTGTCCTGAGTTTGAGACGCCAATCGCATTCATGATATATAGATGATTCGTGAGTTTGGATTGTTAGATCAGCTGCTGTGGAGCCGTTACTGTGTGAGTTTAGGACCGCCCGATGTGACCGACGGCTTTAAAACGTCGGCCTTGAACCCTGCACCCCGTCTCCGTATCCCTAACCAAATTGAGTTTGGACGGCAATCACATTCACGATACCATGTGGTGATTACGTGAATTCGATTTGGACGGAGCAGGTAGGGTTTCTTTTTCAGCTCTACTCCCTCCGTCCAGAAATGTAAATCGTATTTTGATTCGTTAAGACAAGATTTTGACCAATAATTACTCTATTAATATGAGGTTTACGTGATGCAAAATCATAATCTTAAACAAGTACTTTTGATTATGAATCTAATGATATAATAATTTTATATCATGTAAATCGTATATTAATAAAGTAATTATTGTTCAAAATGTTATTTTAACGAATCAAAATATGTTTTACATTGGGAGTATTAAGAATGACTTAACTGTCCATTAGAAAAAAGATGAGTGAGATCGAGCCGACTGGCTGTAGCACCATACCAGCCTAGCAGACCACAATAAACAAGCTAATCACTCCCAGTTGGCATAATCAACTCCGTAGGCGGCACCGATCTCTAGCTTGCCTAACAGAAAGCACCAACTTCCTGTGGTAATCAATCTTATCCTTCCTAATCCACGGGGATAAGCCTCATTTTCTTAACCCCGCCGATCGATCGACAGAGAGAGTCCCATAGGATAAGATGCTTATCTCAAGCCAGTAGTTTATCCACATCGTTTTCACACGCCCCCCTATAATTGCTTCCTCCCAGCAACCAACGCACGTTCCTATTTCTTGCTCCCTGCGAAACAAGTGTTTTCACATGCATTTTAACGCGGTTGCACACTTGGAGTATCGTAGAAATGCATAAACTCATAGGTGATAAATATCCATCTACGAGTCTATCTACGGATAGCTTGGCTAACTTTTCGGCGCCGAGTCGATGAGGCCCATCTGAATGAGCAAGACGCCCTTCTGCCCACGGGAACGGCTCTTTTTTTCACCTCTTCCTCATTTCCTTCTACGCTGCATATATACATGCACATTACCACATGGACATGGTGTGCTTTCCTTTGACGTCCAACCTCTGAACATCCAAGAGAAAGCCACTGCTCCTCGAATGGAAGAAGCTTGCAAGATGTTGTCTCGCTGCGCCATGAGGAGGCCTGCGTTGCGCTAGGAGATGATTACTCTAGCTCTGCTTCCGTCTTGGGCGCGTCCAGTGGGTCGCCGTGCTCATCAGCGTCTAATCTGAGTGATGATGCGGACTATTCACCACCTGATCATTCTTCTGAGCTGTCTTCAGCATCGTCAAGCACCTTGAAGCCGGATTCCAAGGGTCCCCCTCTACGAGTTGTCTTCGCTGCTAGCCCGGCTTCCTGTCAGGTGCATGTTTGTTTTGCCACCTGCAAGAGTATTCAGTTATTTAGAGAAAATTGAAACAAGCTTATCTGTATTTCATTTTTTTGGTGGGATGCTTGCACCTTGTTAGTTTGCATGTTCCAAATTGTATGAACAAACCAAAACTTGTCACCTGGCTCCGAAAACTTGTGTGTTAAATAGTTCCGGGGCACATGTTATTTGCAAAATAAACAGATGAATTTTACGTCCAAGGTAATGGAAGTAATCTAGATACCTCAGAATCACTATTATTTTTTCGATCATTATCTTGTGCTCAACTAGTGGCTAGTTCCTTATCTCTACTAGACAACTGTTTGTTATGAACATATTTTCAAACCCAATGGTTGAATAAAAATGATACTCTTAGGTGATAACTTGTAGAGATGCCACTTTGTGCAAGATCACACCGATGCAAATACGTAATGCAAGTGTGCTACTATGAGTTCAATCATTATGAACATTGATAAATTGAATAACTGGGGAACACAAATGTCATGGTTCTGAAAGGATCACATTTCCATATTACTTCTGTAAAATCCACTTCAGTTGCAGAGCATTCAAAAAATATGATCCCTAATGAGCAATTTGATTTCCACAGGAGAGGGCTGTCCAAGTACTATCACGGAAAGTCCCAATCGTTCACATCAATATCTGATGCTACATGTCTTCAAGACCTTGCAAAGGACATTACTTACAATACGAGGATGAAGACATGCAAAAGCTATACAGCTGGATTGGCCCTGAACCAGCGGTCAAATCACTTACCGAGGCCACCCAACAAGATGATAGCGAAGGGGTCCTCAAAAGGTTCATTTGCTTGTCTATTATCTAGAGCAAGCAGCACCAACCTCTTGTACAGCAGTGCCAATCTAACTGCACACAAGAAAAAGAAAGATGAACAAGTGCATATGAATTCTTAACAAAGTGAAATCCTGGCAATAGATAAGAACTAGTGTGCCGGGCCTTCACATCTCACAAACATGTAATACTTCCTGTACACTTTCGGCATGGAAATTCAAACTATTTTTCCTTCTCTCTTTTCCCGATAAATTTTGGTCCATGAACTGTCAAAATGAAATGGAGTGACACGATCATAATCAACAAAACTCAATATGGTAGGACATACAATTCCTTCCGTTTAACCTTGCGCAAGCATCAAAACCTCACTATCCTCTTCAATAAATACATATCCGCAAGGTAGGGGAAACCATTGATTAAACAACAATTAGAAGTGTTTTTCAAAGGACAACTGTACAGGTATTCTGTGGAAAATCAATATTGGCATGAATAATGAACTTGACATGCTTGCTCAGAAGCAAAGGGCCACATGAATAGTCTCATACAAGGCTGTTACAAGCTGCAAAATGTGCTTCCACTTGGTGTTTGGCTTCATGATATCATGGATAGCTTGTCCGGTTTTCTTTTCAGATCACCTCCACGAAGGATATATCTGTTAACAACAAAGAAACATGTTCTCACAAATCCAATGAAACTACTACAGTTACATAATTTAAATTTTAAACCCGCATTACCTGAAGAAAATACCGACATCTCTTTCGAAGTATATAAAATGCACAAACCCTTTTGACTTTTCATGGTTCCCAGACATGTCCAAAGTGGATAATCCCTTGCCTTTTGTGCAGTCCATACAGGCCATTTCTTCTAATATCTCAGGCTCTCAATCACCACTCTGTTACTAAAGAATGCTTTAATAATCATGTCAGTTGGATCACTTGTTGCTTAGCCATCTGGTATAATCTCCAACAGCATCAAGATCAGACTGCATACACAGACACAATACTTGTAAATAAATTCTTAGCTGTGGCGGTCCCTTCTAAGAGAGCACAATACGAAGATGAAACAAGGTACAAAAAGGAACAGTGAATGCAGTTCTTTGATGGGAACGGATTACATCTTCAGTTATTCCGAGATGATCAAGTAGAATCCTTATACCACCACCTTTCGAAGCATTAAGGGGAACAATCTCAACTGTATTTGGCTGCACTTTGATAACATGTGCTTTCCCTTCTGTTAGTTCTGACCAATGCTGTGTCATGACGGAGAAATCTTCCTCCGCATTATCAAGGAAAAGCAACTTCTGCAAGTGCAACTAAATTGTGTAAGTTCACTCGAAACAAAACTGATCTAAATATCTATCTACCTGATTCACTGAGTATTGTGCAAGGTCTTCTTTTTGGTAGATTCTAACGATTCTGTCTCCAAGAGATTTGCGTAAGACTTTATATGGGTTGGCTCAACTTCTGTGGATTTATTTTATGTTGACAGTCAGAGATAGGATTTACTTCTCACGAAAAAGTGGGATAGGAATTACTCCATTTAGCATTGCTAGCTGAGTTGGTGGGTTAACTAGAATCCAGACTGGCAGATTTTGTTATTCCTGAAAGCTAACTTATAAAGGTTTCTCAAAATGGCAGTTCTCCTGCTCCTGTCAGTGCCTTGGATGACCAGAAATTCAACTACCGTCCTGAATATTTTGGAAGAATGATCATGTTATGATTTCAATAAAAAACGTTTGATTTACCATTTCACGCTGTTTGTTATCCTACTTCGGTAAAAGCATAATAGTTTCAACTAACATACACTATAACATTGGGCAGAAAGAGAGAAAAAAAAATCTTGTCACCCTTAACAACATATCAAATTTGTGCTTGCCATACTTACAGTAAGACAAACCTGAACAGATGAATATTCCAATAGGTCCTCAACTGAAGGCATCACTTTTACCTATGATAAAAATTCAACATACTTCAACTGCTTAACATAGTTAAGGAAGAAATGAGAAGTTTATCCAGCAAAAACCTGAAGATCGTACCTTGGTCTCATGGTGCAGATTGTGCAACAAGTCCACAAAAGGATGTTCAAACAAGGTCAAACATTGTTCCTCACAGTACGCAACAAGAGGAATTTTATGCTTCAAGGAGTACAAACATGCCTGCAAATGGAACAAAAGGAACTTAAACATAATATCCGACAATCTCATACATGCCCAAAAGGGACACATAATTCTTAACAGATGGGAAAAAGAACTGATACAAAAAGGGCTCGAGCTCAAGGAGAGCACATTTCATGCCTAACATCCAAATCCATGACAAAGAACAGACAAGACCAAACAAACTCGACGAACTCAACAAAATGCCCTGTAAATCCTCCTAATAAAGGAAGAGTAAGCAAAGAATTAAAATATCAATGGAACAAGAGCAGATCAAACAAAACATAGTACAGCACTAAAATTCTGACGAAAGTACAGCTGCTAGCGGGAAGTAATTAGCTGACATATTGTAAGTCACTACCTTCTCGCAGATATCCACATCCAAGGTTGCTCTATAAATCACTTGGCCTTGCCTCCCGTAAACAAGTGAACCCTGCATCAAACAGGGCAAAACTATGAATCAGATGGCCATGCCTCCCATAAAATATCAATAGGAAAATGATGAAATAATATAATATGGCTATTGTTCAAACAAGCAGAAAGCATGATGACGATGAGAGCTCGGCACTCACTTCCTTCTACCTTACCCTTGTGTATTGCAAAAAAAAATGTTAATGTAATCCTACTTTCATACATAATGCAGCAGATGAAATACATCTTACACAGCTGCAGAAACAACTCACATGGATTGGGCAAAACTTTGAGCAGTTCAATACTTTCTTAAGTTTTTTAATATCAACACGTCTAATCATGTCTGATTTATGCCAAAAAAGAAAAAAACATAGCATTTCATGGCATGCCATTCAACGCTGTATCTTTTCTAGAAGATCAATTTTTCTTCCAGAAGAATGATTGCATGCCATATAGATAATGTGTGCTTAAAAGTAATTTTGAAGAAAAACACACACCAAACCATAGATATGTACATATTATACCACCAGGCTGTTGACCATAAATAAAATACACTGAGTGGTCGAGAAATCCCTCGTCAAAAGAAAGCAATCGACCTTACAAACATTCCACCATTTCATCACACAAGAACCCAGCTAACATAAGATGGCACAGAGCATTGCCACGAATGCAGGTGTCGCAATCCAACCCAGATTAGGGTGTCTGATTCAGCAAAAAAAGGACAAATAAAATGTTGCTCGGACATGGACACGGGTGTCAGGATTCGGGTGTCCAAGTAACACTGGTACAAAGCTTTGACAAACAATTTCCAATTTCTAGAATTATTCAGGTAAAATTGGAGAGGATGTACCTGTAGAAATACACCAGGTGAATTCTCCGATATAAAATAATCTTTTCTTCCAAATCAAGAAGCTTGAAAGTTCTTATGGTGGAAGCCCGGCTCTAATTAAAGGGAGGAAAATCAACAAAACATTAGAAAAGTGAAATAAAATAATTAAAAATACATTCATCTTATGGTGAATATTTATATGCTTTGCTTCTGGATTTCTTAGTAATCTTCTTAGTGTGCTTATGGTGAACATAAAAAATAGTCACCTGTAAACCATCACAAGTAGAGATTATATGCCCCACAAAAAAAAAGAAATTATCTTCCCTATTATTTGACTTCCATCATAAATTTGAAGTGACTATTGCACCATAGAATTTTATTCTGCCAGACTTACATGATTACTGCAATAAGTCAATTTTGGTAACATAAAGTAGATGTTTCTAAAAGTACATATTCCATAGTTTCGTTCGCTTGAAAAATGTTCGATAACTACCCTCTAAGCAAACAAAGAGAATCAAGCTTCAACTAAGATAAGAAGCTACATAGAAGCACTAAACATCCTGTTGTGATAACTCCCAACTTTCATCAAGACTACTTCTACATACTCTTTTCTGCTATGAGAAAGATATAGCATTGATAATTTGATAATACTGTTAAGGAAGGAATAAGGACTAGCCTTAACCTCTAATTGGTGCCATTCACATTGCACGATCAAACATCTTTGCACGTATCATGGATACATAAAAGTAAAGCCCACCTTTCCAGTAACCATAATAACATTTACTTCCCGTGAAATAGCCTCTCTCAAAGATTCTATTGATTGTGCACGCAGGTGTCCTTCATAATCCACAAGAGTACCTTAATAAATTTTCCAGAAGAAGTTATTTGCTAGAACTTGGCAAGAACCAACAAAAACAGTATACTTCTTGAAGCTTTATCAACTCACCATCTATATCACATATTATATGGGTCAGTTTTGGATGATGACCCTCTTGTAGGCTCATTTTCTCTATATCTCTATTGGTCTCTGCATACAATAATTCAAAGGTACTCCAGTGAGAACAATTAGACGGGCATTCAAGGCCTTTTGGATAAAGAAAAAACACACAATAGAAATGTGCAAAGGTAACCTACCAACAGATTTTTCTGTATGATCCATTTCGGTACTGAAATGATATGCACTCCTAATAAGTCCTTTCCCTTTCCATTCAAGAGTATTCAATATATGTTCTTCTTCCTTCTCCATCTCTTCTTCAGCCTCCTTGCTGAGTTCATGATCAAAGCCCAATAAATGCAATAACCCATGCACCTGATGAAGTTTAAGTTGGTTAGCATGGAATAGGGTTGCAAGCAGCAAGCTGTTCTAACATTGAACTGTCGCATGCAAGTTTCTTCATAAGATACACCAGAAGTAGCATCAAAGTAATCACTTACACACAGAAGGTAGTCAAGCCATCAATCAGCAAAAGTTAAATCTTTATCTCGGTAAGCATCTTTCAACTTTCAAACATAGCGCTAATTCAAAATAAAAACCCATGAAGTAAATACAAACCTATCTTGCTTATTGGCCTGTTATCATTATTGATCCAATTTCTTCATGTTTTATTTGCCTATTGTGAACGTTCAAACTATAATATGAGCTCAACACCACCATTATCAGACTACCATGATAAATCAGACAAGAACTACACAACTTTTTGTTCATTGGTCATGTATTGTTGAAGGTGCAATTAGACATTAGGAAATGAACAGAAATGATGGATATGCACAGGGGTACCACAATAAGGAAAAAAAGAGTGATGCTTGCAATGAGTCAAACAGACTAACCATGAGAATTCTTATCTCATCAAGAAGAGTATGGCCTCTTTCTTCTGCTTGTCGCCGGGCTGTTTCAACAGAAATTACTATGTCACCCAACTGCAACTGTTAAACCAAACACACCATATATAAAAAGGGGATCAAATAAAAAAGCATCTGTAACAAATAGACTAATTGAATAGCATGCCTTACAATGGGAATATCAAGCCCTGGGATATGCTGCGACATCGACAGAACATCCGTAGCGTGATCTTCATCCCTCCATTCCTTGTTCAGCTTCCTGATGAAATCATCATCACAAAGCAGTAGAGAGACCTCGACGCTATCATACTTATTCACATTGGTTATACAAGTGTCTCTGGTCTTGTACTCTGCGCCTTCAAGATTGTCGAAGGCCAACTTCATTGCCTTCCCAACATCCGTTTGAAGTGTTTCTGCAATGCTCTGCATAGCCGTTCAGAGTGAGAGATATGTTATATTAAGATTTTAGCATTTCAGTACAAATCACAAGTAACTTCAAATGCAAAGAATGTTTGAGGAAACTTCGGAAACACAAGCTTTTGCAAGTTCCAAGCAGTGGAATTAGGGTTCCGAAGCTATCACCAGGATGAGGGGGTCGTCGGGGAGGGCTTCTTCGATGCCAATCTGCACGCTGAGCTCGCCGGGGCCCTTCCGCGTCGGTCTCCTCGCCCTCCTCCGCCTCAGCAACATCGGCGGCGGCGACCCGCGCCTCCGGCGTCCAGATGTGGCCGACGTGTAGTACCGCGAGGCGACGGCGAGAAAGGGGGGTAAGCTGCGACCATGGGGATGAGGAGGCGGCGGCGGCGAGTGGAGCGGGAGAGTCGGCCGCGCTGACAAAGGGAGAGGAGACGGGAGGGGGAGGTGGTGGGAGGCGAGCGCGCGGGAGAGAAGGTGGTGGAGCCGCGCCATTGGAAGGAGGAGAAGGAGGTTGCGCGTGTGGGGTTTAGAAAGTTCTAGAAAGTTCTATCTCCAGAGAGGGAGGGTGAAAGAGGGAGGAGCCTGGGCAGGAGGAAGATAGGGTTTAACCATTTATGACCGAGCTACGGTACCCATACCAACAAAGCTTCACTGACAAGAACGTCCTACACTGTGGTGGAAACTCTCGGACCCACCTGTCATTGGATTTCGCAGCACGGTGCCTTCGGGTTTAACCACCAAACAGGCAAACACCGCACCGAAACGGCAGAACCCCGACCAGCCGCGTGCTCCTCCGCCCCGGCCAACAAAATGCCCCGCCGCCTCTCGACGACCTACTCCGGCCGCATCGCCCCCGCGACGCCGTCCCCCTCCGGCCCCTCCCTCACCGTCACCGTCTCCCCGACCCCTCCCCCGACGCCGCACGACCACCGCGGCCACCCGCTCCCGCGCCGCCACCTCATCTGCGCCGCCGCCCGCATCCTCCGCTTCCCCGCCTCCCCCTCCCCGCTGCTCGACCTCGCGGACTACCTCCGCTCCCTCTGCCTCATCCTCACCGCCTCCGAGGCCTCCGAGATCGTCAAGGCCCTCTCCCCCGACCCCGCCCTCGCGCTCGCCTTTTTCCGCTTCGCCGCCGGCCTCCCTCCCGGGCTTCCGCCACGACGCCTTCTCATACAACCGCATCCTGGCGCTTCTCTTCCGCAGCAGGGCAGACCCCGGCGATGCTCTGCGGCTCGTCGCGGAGATGGAGCGGGACGGCGTGGCCGGCAACATCTCCACGGTGAATTTGTTGGTTGGAATGGGCGGAGGAGGCATGGAGGTGGGAGGTGCCTGGAGCTGGCTAAGAAGTGGGGGCTGAGGCTTAATGGGTACACCTACAAGTGCATTGTGCAGGCACATTGGAGGAGCAGGGAGGTGTCTAAGGGGTTCGAGGTGTATGAGAGATGCGGAGGAAGCGGTACAACCTGGATATATTTGCGTATAACATGCTGCTTGATGCTCTTGCCAAGGCTGGAATGGTATGACAATGGGCACTGTTCACATATACATGGATGATGTTTGCTGTTTTGTGCTAATCTAGGAATGGTCTGCAAATTATATTTTTTTCATGTTCCTGATATGTTTTGCTCTGGTTATTTGACCTACCATTGAATTCAGACCTGTGGCATTAGGAATAAGGAGGCTTGAGAGATAGAACTGTAATTCACTGTTTCGTTACTCAAAAGTGCTTCTATGGGATGAAAATGGTATAACTATCAACTTGACTGTAAACAGTTGGTAACAATGACTTCCCAATGAGTTGATGTTATTTGATGACGATATTAGTTGAGCACTCACATCAGATTGTGATCACCGTAAATGCTTATTAATTAAGCATTGATGCTAACCATTCTTGTGCTAGGTGGCACTAGGTAATGTTGGACGTCGAAGTTGCATACCTGGCTGAAATAATTGGAACCTCTGCTAGAAAGCCTGTAGTTTTTATTGCAATTACTGAAGTTTTTTCTCATTGATGGTCATGTAAATAACAAAAGTGATGATGGTATTAATTAACATAAATATCTCAAACCTCAAGGTGTACATACACAAGCCAAGCTGGCATCAATACTAAGCACAATCTGGCATTGCAATGATGTAATGTCCCTAAGTACAAATGTAAAAACACTTGGCAGTCAACTATGTTCTCAGTAAACTATCCAAACATTTTGCCCTTTGAATTTTATGAATCTATGAACTCAACTCAAACTATTGGTTTCACATGCTACTCATGCTTTAAGTAGCACGAGTTAACATATCTTGCTATTTTTGAGTTATTGTAGTCTGACTCAACTGAGCTTGCCAAATACAGTAAGTCGAGCATGGTTTCTATTGTTAAACAATAAGGGTTGCATTATGCACACCTCAAGTTGGATATCTAGCACTGGGCTTTTGAGCTATCAAAGTTCTGATGGAGTTATGACTTTTTGCATCATATTGATCCAACTTTGTCAATGAGGTGATAAAGTTTAATAAGCCTTCTTATCTGTGAAATATCAACTTTGTGTTAATGGAACGTAAGCAGGAAATTGTGTTGTTTGTTTCAGTCTTAACTCTCACTGGTTTACAACAAACTTGCCTAGGGTATCTCGTCCTCCCTAGATTATAATATTTCACATATAGCACATTTGGAAATGCATATCCCAATTGCTTGTGCTGTTTCTAAAAGTTTCTCAGCTGATCTTTGCTAGTTAAGCAGGTGGATCAAACTTACCAAGTCTATGAAGATATGAAACAGAAGCACTGTGAGCCAGATGCGTACACATGCACTATACTAACTAGAATGTCTGGGACGGCTGGGAGAACTTCTAAATTTCTCTCATTTTTTGACGAAATGGTGTCAAGAGAATGTGTTCTTAACCTCATTGCTTATGTCGAGGCTCTTGCTAAGAACAAGATGGTGGAGAAAGTAATTTTTGTACTTCCCAAAATGATTGAGGGTGACTGCCAGCCCAATCAATTCACATATAGCATTATACTGGATATTTGGCAACAGAAGGGCAACTACATCGACTAAATGAGGTTCTAGATATCTGTAATAGATATATGAACAGATCAATTTATTCTTATTTGGTCAAGTCACTCAGCAAATCTGTACATGTAAGTGAGGCACACAATGTGTTCTGTCGTATGTGGAACTCCCATGAAAATGGTGACAGGGATGCTTTCGTATCAATGCTCGAGGTGTTATGCAATTCAGGAAAAACAGTAGAGGCTATTGATCTACTACATATGATGCCTGAAAAAGGGATTGCTACAGATGTTGGCATGTACAATATGGTCTTTTCAGCTCTTGGAAAGCTCAAGCAGGTCTCTTTCATAAGTAATATCTCTGACAAGATGAAAGCTAATGTGATCGCTCCTGATCTTTTTACCTACAATATTATGATTTCAAGTTATGGTAGAGTTGGATTAGTTGATAAAGCATCTGAACTGTTTGAAGAAATGGAGGTTAGCAGTTGTAAACCTGTTGTCATCACCTACAATTATTTGATAAACTGTCTTGCGAAAAATGGAGATCTCGATGAAGCCCACATGCTTTTCAAAGAGATGCAGGAGAAGGGATATGATCCTGATGTCTTCACTTACAGCATATTGATCGAGTGCTTTAGGAAGTCCAATAAAGTCGATATGGCATGCAGCTTATTTGATGAGATGATTGCAGAGGGATGCATCCCTAATATTGTAACTTTTAACATTTTGCTTTATTTTTTGGAGAGGCGTGGAAAGATAGCAGAAGCTCAGAAATATTATGAGACTATGAAGCAGCAAGGGTTAACTCCTGACTTGATAACTTCCTCAATACTTGAGCGATTGGAAAGTAGATCTTAACGAATAGAAGAATACGCAAGCTAACTCGGGTTACTGGTTGGGTTGTGAAACGACCGAAGGTGCCGACTAGAGAGGGGTAAATAGGAGGCTAATTAGATTCACTTCTTTTAACTTAGTTTATCAAATTAAGTCTTAGTTAGTTGCAAGGATAAGTTAGCTATGTGACAGGTGAACAGCATAGGCAATATATGACGTGTAAATTAACACGTAGCTGTCACACAGGTAGCTAACGCAGCTAAGCTGAAGACTTAGAAACAGATGAGCAAACTAAACAACTGTGCAATAGGTAGCTGACACAGGTAAGAGATATGATCTATAGCAACTGTGACACAGCTATGTTAACACAGGTGAAAATGTGATCTATCACAGATAAACGGAATATATCTAAGAACACACAAGCATGTAGATATAGCAAGTAAATAGAAGTAACACAATGAGTACTCAGAGAGACAAGGTGTTTTTCGCCGAAGTTCTCTACTCTTTTCAGAGAGGTACGTTTTCGTTGGAGAGGCTACTCCGAAGAGATCGCTAGTACTGAATGGTGCTTGTTCTCTGAGTACCTGAATGATCAGGCCTCTTGCTTTGCTTGTGGAAGTCCTTTAGCCTTGCAGTAAGTAGACTTCGGATCACCTTCACAAACTACTGGTTCAGCCCACACAAGTTTGGGCGATACCAGCAACTTCTACGCCCGTCTAGGAGTAGACACTCCAAGAGTAACAGATTCAGTAACAATGACTCTTGGAGGAACCAATACTCTTTGCTCAAAGGCTCTAATTCTCTTAGGAAGTTTGGCTTTTGTTTCGAGGATGAGAGGCTTACAACGGTTGAATATGATTCACTGGTTTGAGCAAGGTTGAGGTCGAAGACCTCCCCTGGTCCCCTATTTCTAGGGTTCACAGGCACCTGACCGTTACACTGTCGCCACGTAGGATTGAGTATGTCACCGGTACACCGGTGACACAGCCAGTCACAACGCACAACTATAACTGACTCAGACAGATTGATACATGTGTCACCGGAGGCACACACAGATGAACCCTTAACTGACGTAGCCTAACTACTCAGCCCGATTTTGACACATCACATGCCCTCAGCGCACAACTAACTCTGATCCCTAATAAGGAGAGAATCTCCGACAGTCTTCTGACTCAGCAGACAAACTATTGCAGTGCAGATCCCTTAGCATTTACAAGCTCTCCCCTGGTACAGAGATGTACCTGAGTCATAGAGCGCTAGACCACCTGTGACACAGCTGCGTCACACCGGTGACTCTAACTTCTAGGGTTTTCTATTGCTAGCATTGCAGAGTACTAACGTAAGCCAGCCTCACACTTGTGCAAAATTGTTGATACAGGGTCACTGACCTCAAAGCATCAGTGCCACTGTTCAACACCGGTCACTGACCTCAAAGCATCAATGCCACTGTCCAACACCCTGAGTATTGAGCAAAAGAACCTTCACAGATCATTACTACTTCATCCCTCTTGATAGTACGGGTGTTTCCTATGGACTCAAGTAAACTAGCAAATCTAGGCTCTACCTGCCACCAACTGTATTCATGGCTCTTGACGCATCAAGCCACCATCACCTTGCTTGCAACTCCTTGCACAGCACCGGCTTCCTCACAACTGTGACACAGCTACCTAGCATAGTCATTCCCTTATCCTGAAAACCACTTTTGTACTTTTGGGTGGTTATCCTTTCCTTGATAACCCTTCTTCCTGAAACCTCTTAAACCTGCTTATACTCATTGTAAACATTAGATTCCAGTTTGAGTTGCCATTAACCATCAAAACCAATTAGGAGCCTAGATGATCTTTCAGGTTGTCAGTCCATTAAGATGATGGTGGCAGGGATCTGCCCTGGTTCTTCAGGTTGTGCACCTCTCGTGATGTGCAGCTGGGCACTGGGTTGACGGTCCATTAAGGATGTGTTTGGTTTGGGGGATAGGTTTAGGTGGTTGTGGGTATCCCCAACCAACTGGTTAGGGATAGCCATTTTTTCTGTTTGGTTAGGTGGGTGGGATGAGCCACTATCTTGTTTGGTTGGAAGGATGAAAGGTGGTTAGGGATAGCCATTTGAGTGTTTGGTTTGAGGGATGAGTGGTGGATAGGGGTTGTGGTGACCTTTTTGATTGAGGTGGTGAGATTACCCCCATACCTTGCCATTTTACAACATAAGGCAATCAAATATGATATAGACAATAATAATTTCAAAAATTAAACTAAATTTGGACATTATGCCTCGCACTCTACTTGTTGCATCAATAAACATATCAATTCAATAATAGAACTAAACTTCAACTTCATTATACGTTATAGTTCAACATTCCAAAAGAAGCACAAATCCATACAACTCATAGTTCACCATTCCATAGAGTACTAGATGAAATATAAAGTTATACAACCCATAGTTCAATGTTTTGGTTGCCATCAAGAGCACAAGTAAAACACCACATATGCTATCAATCTTCGACTTCGGAAAGGTATTCTTGACATACCTAGCAATCCAAATCATCTTCTGAGGGTCCTCTAACACTTGAAATGCTTTTGCAATACGGGGATTCTCAACCAAGTACGCATAGTAATGAGCAAGGTAATCCAAACCAAAACCGGGGAATGATTTGATACTCTCCCAAAGACCCTTAGTGGAGTTATTGTCGGTGCTAGTATTCTTCTCTATGGCAATAGCAAGTCTTTCACTACAAGCTAGGAGAGTTGCTTGTAGCCCTTCTTCCGCGCAAGGATTAGTTTTGGCTTTTTTTGTTTTGGGAGCCGATGACTCACCTCCATTGTGTGATTGGGTAACTTCCTCATGCGAGGCAGCTGTATTGTTTGCTTCCTCTTCTTCAAGATTAGTCACCTCTGTAGCTAGTGGCTCATTTGAGCCTCTTGCATATTGCCCCGTGGCCATGCTATTGCCATGAATTGTAGCTAGCTCATGATAATGCTCGATAGCTAGCTCATGAATCCCGGTTTGGCTCCATATCCAGCATCAACTAGATAAAATTTTCCTAACATATAACAAATATTTGGGTTACTTGGATGTATATAAATAGTGCCATTAAATATGGATCTACATAGTTAATATTTTACCTTGTGGGACACGTAGACCATTTTCACGTTCTAAAGCATCACGTAAAACTAGAGCATCGTGTGCTGTCCCCTCCCAACCAGCCAACACATATGTAAACCGAAGATCAAAATCAACGGCCGCCATCACATTTTGAGTAGCATGTGCCTTTCTACCACGAAAGGAAGGCTCCATGTCCTTTGTAACGGTGGCTCTTACATGTGTACCATCAATAGCTCCAATACAATCCTATTCGGTAAAAATTTAAACTATAATTTAGGGGAGATACTAGTATTTAGGGGAGACAAGTATTTCATGTCTGAGCTCCCCTGCCGAGCTCCCAAGAAGCGCCGCCCTCCCCTGCCGCCCTCCCCTGCCGAGCTCCCCTGCCGCCCTCCCCTGCCGAGCTCCCCTGCCGCCCTCCCTTGCCGAGCTCCCCAAGAAGCGCCGCCGGCCTCCCACCCCTGCCGAGCTCCCCAAGAAGCGCCGCTCATCCTCCCTCCCCTGCCGAGCTCCCCAAGAAGCGCCGCCGGCCTCACCCTTTCTCCCCTGCTCTTGGCCGCCGGCCTCCCCTTTCTCCTTCTCCCCCACACCACCGGTCGCCCCACTCCACGCCGCCGCCGCCGCCTTGCCACCATGGTGCGCCGCCACCTGAGCCCGCTGCCGCTGGCGAGCTCGCCCCGGCCGGCCTCCCATCTCCCCAATCCACCGCCATGCGCCGCCTCCTCTCGGCCTTGATGCCGCCCCCGCGCGCCGCAGTCCCTTCCCCGCCGGACTTGCCGCCGCCACCCCGGTGAGGTCGCCGCCCCCTGCTCTGCCCCACCGGCGCGACGAGCCGGACCCCCGAGTTGCCGCTCTCCACCGCTCGTTCCCATCTCCTCCCCTCGCCGAGGCCAGCTCCCCCGGTGGACATTGTTTGCTTTGCGCCGCTGCTTTGCTGCTTTGCCCTTCATCCGCCGCCGCTGTGAGAGGGAGGAGAGAGGGCGGAGAGCCGCCGCGAGAGGGAGGAGAGAGGGCGTCGACTCACCTACTCCGGCCGCCCTTGATGCCCCGCTGCCCTCGACCGCCGTTGCCTCGATCTGCCGCCGCCGCCGCTGGTAAGGGTTTCTTCGGGATGTATTTCGGGGTGGAAGGTGAGGCAGAGAAAGGACACGCGCGGGTGAGGGGAGCTACGCCCGTGCGGGGTGGTTGCCCTCATCCGGCACTTTTTTGTGGATGAGCTCAACCAGGTTTTTTGGGTGGTTTTGCAGAAATCTGGTTGCCCTCGTCCCTCGCATACTTCCAACCAAACACAGGGTATCCACCTAAAAACTGGCTATCCCTATCCCACTGAGGGATAGCCAGTGAACCAAACACATCCTAAGATTATGATGGCAGGGATCTGCCCTGGTTCTTCAGGTTGTGCACCTCATGTGATGTGCAGCTGGCTGAGGACTCTATACAATGTTGCAATTGTATTGCAATGCTCCAATGATACTAAATTATCTGTTCAATTATCTCTTTCTTCCTCAGAATGATAAATTGCAAAGTTCTGGTCGACATTGAAGACATCATCAGAAGAGGTAAGAGTTATACTTTGGCATCTTATAAAATACCTTTAAGATGCGAGGAAGCTAACAAATCTCAGAGATCATATTTGTAGTTATGACTCGTTTATTGAAAGATTCATCATTGTTGTTGCTATCCTGCAGTGCTACTCAATGCAAGTCAATTTGTTTTCTGACCATAATCCTTCATTCCTTCTGCTTTCTGCCCTATGTTTTGGGGGTACAATGTGAAGCATGGATGACATTATACAGCTAATTGTTTCTGCAGTATTTGCTGTATCTTGTAATACATGCAGCACATCTAACTCGAAAAGCCATCTAGTTGTGTTGTAGAAATTGCATGCTGTTGCTATTATTGAAATGCAGAACTTGAAAACTTTAGGTGGATGTGAAATTACTAATAGTCATCTTAGAGGTCCTAACTAAGCAATATATATTGCAGAAGTACATAGTGTACCAACAGGCTATGGCTACGTTGTTATTCCTACCATTATCCTTATTAGGCTGGTCTTGCTTTCTCGTCATGGTATCATTATGAGGTGCTCCACTACTCTACATGTACGAATTCAATTTCTGCTACTATAATTGTTTTATTTTGCCATATTGGTGCTATTTGTGGGCCATACTATATTGAGAGTTTCATTTGTAAATTTCTTTATAGCCCTAATACTTTTAAGGTTGTCCTAGTGCTTTATATTGATTTTTCTTTGTTTGTATCAATTCGTTAGTTTTGAAAACACAAGTATAGATCATATATTATAAAATTTAGTTTAATAATACAAAGTAGCCAAGTTCTTGCTCTACTAGAGCTACACAGTCCAAAGCCAAAAATATAAGGTAGTGTCAAATTGTCAAGTACAATAGTAAAATTAGCTGTTCACAACTGAATTCATGAATTGAATAGGTATATCCCCAATGCGCTCTACTTTTGTGAAGTGGTGCACCATGGACCTGAATCGAGAATCCAATGAACCGCAAATCAGGTAAGTATGATTCGGAGCAAGCCTAGTGATTGCAGGAGTAGTCCTCCTTAAAAATGATAATTGGTTGTGCCTAACACCATTCAGTGTATTTCCTCTGATAACCCCAAGTATACTTGTTCAACTATCCAGTGTCCTTTAGTCTGACATGTGCTGCATTGCATGTTGTTGTGCATATTGTCACCACTCAGGTGGCAATCAGGAGGAACTAAACCAGATTCCTTTCTGAGCTATTTCAGCTTGGAAAGAGAAGTGTTCTATACAATTGTGAACCTCCTAATTCATTGTATTCTCACAAATTGTGACAGGAATTTTCTATTTCGATAGGATAAGATATGGATGACCTTTTGGTGGATATGATCTGTTGCTGTCAACCTTCTTGGACAACATGACGATATGCTTTCAATTTGTCAGATAATGTGGCATCTTCTTTAGTGTGAAGATCCCGTTTTATTTTAACCAACACCCGTTGCTGATAGTGTTTACTGTTTTCCTGAACAACAGAAGTTTCTAGACCCTGAAGTTTGAATCTTTGCTTTGATGAGTACTTCCCCTGTCCACAAATGCAAGTCATTTTTTACTTCCAGTCTCCAACACAAGAATTTGACTATGGCTCTTTTATTATAATATAGTAGCAAAAATAATAACAAAGTATTTTGCAAGACAAATCCAAATTATGCTATACTGTTAAGTGAAATGGTGAGGTTTTGCACCTGCTCCCAAGAAAAAGTTTCTCTACTATCATTCATTGCTTTATGGGCTAAAGTATAAACAGAGTCTAATAGAATGTAGAATCTACTCTTCCCCCTCAGTAACTGTAGAAGCTGAATGATTTGATCCTCTTACTTGCTTTGATAATAAAAACAGCATAACGAAAGAATGTTGGTTACTGTTACCTGGATCACATACGTAGGAACATTGTGAGGGACCATATGCATATCACAAGGGAATGGCTTAAAGAACATTCTCAAATTTGTACTAGACACGTGAACATGTTCTGGAATAGAATGACATATTGACAGATCCAATGTTTTACAATATGTAAGCAAACGGAATAGTAATACATTCTGCATCCACTGTATTGTTCCAAGTTGATCAACTGCACCATTTGGTCATTATTTCTCTAGTATGTCTACAGCAAGTGCTTGGGTGGGAGAATACCAGCCATTAGATTTGATTAGATGGCCAACCTTTTGGACATGCGTCAAAACATGGTCGCGATCACGTCTTAAAAATGTGAAAACAGAGAAAGCATTATTCCCACAAGTTGAATAATCTCTTAATACAGAACAGCCACTGATATTTCTCAATCCAAGTGATTGAACTGAACTAAATCTTTTCATATATTTTTTTATTAGATTTTGCATCCTTGGTTTTGTGGAATCAAGGACAGTAAATACTCTGGTACAGTATAATCTGTATTTTGTTTAAATTTTAGATTTTTAACGTTGAAATATGAAACTACTTTTAGTTTGCAAATCTTGGAACTCTTTTTTAATGACATAATTTTCATCCTGATGTAATTTATATTTGCTCCTTTTTGTGAAAATTGTTTTCAATGTCAAATCAAATTTATATGAAAAGACTACATTTGGTACATGTATATGCATAACAGGCACTTCATATAAACTTATCCCACCATCCTCTAATCATCCTACAAGGCTACAACTAAGAGTGGTGGTGAGTGGAAAAACTGAATAAATAGTGAGGGAGAAGTTACAAACTTTCTTATAACTCAAATTTGTATGTAGCATAGCCATGCGTAATTTATATTTGAATTTATTATAAGTCCTAAAATCTTTATATTTGAATTTTTTTAAGGGGATATTTTGTATATTCCACTCCAAGCATGGGTTATTTTTTATGCCACTGCAAAGACTCCATTTGATTTTTCCATGCCAGTACCATGAGTTTTGCCTCCTATAGTGTTACTTTTTCCAGTGAAAAGACTAGGATACCCCTGACCTTGAACCAGCTCAAATGGACCAGTTTCTGCAGTTGAACAAAAAGAGCAACATGTCAGCCACATAAACTAAAGAGTTTTCGCATTGCAAAAGGAGCTACATGGCTGCCACATAATCACAACATTATCAGAACTTACACGCACTTCATCAACATGGCAGCAAATAACATGGGGTATCTTGGTCTCTGAAAAGTCAACTGAGAAATCTCACAGCGCCTGATGGTAGTGACATGGAAAAAATCAAATGGAGTCATTGTAATGGCATAAAAATAACTCCATGTTTGGAGTGGCATATGCAATCTATACTATTATATAAAATGTGAGTTGGTGGTGGTGATGGTGGTAATGTCACACCGGCCTCCACTTTCTACAGTCCTAAAATGGGTCTACCAAAAGCCATCAGTCTAACTAACTTAAGTACATTAAAGGCTCCTAACAAATTAACTTAACTGCCACCCTAATCTTTAACTTATTCCACTTTTCAAGGTAATATGATTTTTCTGTTCATAGCAAAGCATGGACATTTAGCTAGTATTTCATGTGTTTGGAGTGGTATAAACAAAATTTTCCCTTTCTCTAAGTTCAAAGTTGAAACCCATCATTCATGAGTATCATGTTGAAGAATTTTACAGTTGAGAGAACATGCCTCCAGAGACTTCATCCCTGTTATTTTGAACTTATGGAATTTACCTTTGCAATATAATTGCATATTCCACTAGAACTTCACCCTCAATTCTTTGTGATCGAAATAGGACCATTCTGATATAGGAAGTTGGGAATCATAACATTGAGGAGGCTAATATGGCATGTTCCCTCACTTTAGCATGGTTATTTGCTTTTTCAAGTTGGAGTTAGGAAGACTAGATGCCTTTTTTCCTCCAAACAACACTGGAGGAGTGCCCACTGCTTCAAATTTCCCACTTCTATTTAAGAGGCATAGGCCTCTTAGGATTGCCATCTGTGAAGACTTCAAGCTTTTTGAGGGGAAAGTCTTAGACTTCAAGCTCATTGAGTGATAAATAGCAATGGCATTTCATGTGCCCTCCTTGTCATATTCAAGGTGCCATCCTTTTTTGCCATTTTCAAGGATTTCAAATGCAAAACAAGCTGATTTTGGCAGGCCAATAGCGGGTGACTGTGTGCCAATTTCTATGTTGAACCTTCTGGAAAAAAACCGTGCTGTCTAGAAAGGGTGCACTCTAAAGTACTCATCAGTTTCTGATGCTTTTCTTATACAGCGTGTTGTTTATTTGCTAGTGATAGAACACTAGTTTGGTTTATACTCGTATGTTGTTTATTTTGAGTAGCAAACTCATGAGTGTCTGACAATTTGATTAGTCTCCTTGGTTTACTGTTGTATATGTTTGCTTTGCTTTTTTTTCTTTTTTGTGCTGTACGATGTTAGATTTGAATGTGGCATGATGAATATTTTCTCAGGCTTTGATAGTTTTATCTTACAATACTGTGCTTTTGCAGCTTCAGCATTTAGACTGCCTTGCTTGAAATCGTCAATATGCGGAACTGGCAAGACACTGAGCAAGGAAATTAATGTTGTGATTCGTGATGCACAATTGGTTGGGACTATAGATGTGCTTGATGCCATTGAAGATGAATATGGTGGCGTTGTAGTCAACTCTACGTTTTTACCAAATACATCGAATGCATTTTCTGCATCACTCCAGTCCTCACTGTCTTGTTGGAGTCAGCAGGTAATAGACACACTCATAAAAATGTAATCAGTGGATGTAAAAAAGGACTGATGAGTTTCATACTGCAGCGAAAAAGACGGGTGTGGTTGAAAATACTGGAAGATCAAGCTGATCTAGTTCCGATTGCAATAAAGGCAAGTTGACCTTATGATTACAGTTATTGACCTTAGTTTAGCATCTGGCATTTCTGAAAGATCATAACATTCCCGAAGGGTTACTGCTGTATCCCATGATTCCTGGAATGATTTTTTGATCCTTTCTGTGGCAATGTTTCCAGTTCTTTACTATATTTTGTTTGAGAACATTACCTCTAATTGTATAGATTTGATTTCTAAAACTGAATTGTGTCATGTGGATTCATCAATTCAGAAATTTCTAGAGTTTGTGGGTTAAACCTCTGGAATTTGAGCTGGTACAGTTATCCTTGGTTTAATTTTGTGTCAACTTTCTTTCAGGGGGGCTTTATTTTTAATCATGCAGAACCAGGTATGTGATGTTAACTTTCTGGCTTCCAGACGGGCCTTCTGCTTTGCCTTCCACTTCATTGCATCAAATTGGTGTTGGAGCATTTGTCATCAACGAAAAAGGAGAGGTTATAATAAATTCTGGGTTGTACTTTTGTGCTTAGGAGTATTACTTTCTGAATAAATAAGTAGATTTCTGAACTGCTTATGTAGTTGTGCTTGTTCTATGTCCCTTTTTCTGATTTAGATGCTTGTTGTGAAAGAAAGGAAATGCCTATCACATTGTTCAAGCATCTGGAAGATCCCTACTGGTTTTATCGATAAGGTATGGAACGCACAGGAGAAACTTCCTAGTAAACTGAATGACTGAAATGTACCTAATAAATTGAAAAATCTATAGGGGAGTTTTCCAAAATGCAGTTGGCATATAAGCAAAAATGTCAAGCTATTAATTATTATAGGGTAGAACATCACTGTCTCAAAATAGAGTTCAGATATGATATTCTACCTTATAACATCTGTATGTTGAGATAATGATATTCTACCCTATAATAATTAAGAAAAGAGTCCAGATTACCCTCTTGTACAAATCACCCCTCAATGGTAGTTTTCAAAGCGGTTTTGCCATGTTGGTGACGATTTTGCCACGGTGGACTTAGTTATTAGAGCTGACAGGTGGGGCCGAGGATGTTTAGTCAAGGCTCGGGATTATTTTCCTGCCCTTCTCTACCCAAGAGAGCAGCTGCTGCCCCACCGCCAGCGGCCAACCACTGGAGGCGCACCCGCAGCTGCTGGCCTGCTGCCTTCTCTCTGTGTCGCGCATGCATGAGGAAGGTGAAGCCCCTTTTTCTTGGTCAAGCTGAACCCCATTGGCAAGTCTGATTTGAGCCCAAGTCAGACCCAAAACAGGCCGAGTCAGTGCTACCGTGACAAAGCTGCTTTTAGCCACTTTGAAAACCACCATTGAGCGGTGGTTTGCACCGATTTTCAAAGTAGAGGGCATAAAATAACTGGTTTGACTGAGTTTTTATTTTTATGCACTGTTAATGACTTTGCTTTAAAAAGTGTTAATGATAATTAGGAAAGTTCCCCTGTAAATTTTCAATTTATTAGGTAAAGGCAACAACTAAGTTGGAATGTTCACAATCTGCATTTCGTCAAAGCTATTTCTTGGCTTACTGTTCATGTGTTTGTTTTTTCCGTTCTTCAGTTTGAAAACTTATAAATTTTCAATTTATTAGGTAAAGGCAACAACCAAGTTGGAATGTTCACAATCTGCATTTCGTCAAAGCTATTTCTTGGCTTAGTGTTCATGTGTTTGTTTTTTCCGTTCTTCAGTTTGAAGACTTATTTTCTGGAATCGTAAGAGAAGTTAGAGAAGAAACTGGGGTATATTAAACTGTTTCTCCTCCATGTTTTACTGCAATATTATGCTGTTCAGCATGAATTATTTTGAAATTTTCCTTTCAAATGCACCATACTTTCCAGATCAAGAGTTCTTTCCTTGATGTGGTTGCTTTCAGGTATTTCAACTGCAATTCAGTTAAGTTCTTTTTCTAAAGCAATCATTGAAGTTATTTGAACCTCTAGTGGTGAGTTCCTTACATGGATTTTTTTTTCTTCTAATTTTGTTCCTCGGGTCATACAGACATGCACATCAAGTCACATTTGATAAATCAGATATACTCTTTTTATGCACACTCAAGCCATTATCATTTGATATCTCAGTTGATGAGTCAGGGAGTGAAGCAGCTAGGGTACTCCATTGTCATAATTTAGATACAGTCCAGTTTGAACAAGATGGTTAGCACTCACAAATGATATGTAGTGGATGCCGCTTGATGAATTTATCAACCAACCATATCACCAAGAGGATCAAATGTGCAAGACCATAATTGACGTATGCATAGCTAGATATCACAAGTGCTACACAGGATCTGCTGCTCACCAGGTGATGTCGAAGCTCGACAACAGGGTTGCTTATCTCTACTTCCAGGATATTGGGGAAGCAACTGCACGTGTCCCCGAGACAAGTTGATGTAACTTTGACTAATTAGCAACCAAAGCAATCTGTAAAGTGTGTTGCCACGATGTAGTTATGCAGGCAGTCAGCAGTTTGATTATTTCTACTCTACGGTTGCAGAACTAGCAATTGGCTCTATGAATTGGTAAACATGGTATGTACTAGTCTTTCAGCCAGGGTGATAACATGGATGGTCTTCTGATCAATTAGTGGTTACATTGTGTGCCGCTCCCAGTCATGTCCTTCCTCAGGCAGGTCACACCGTCACACCGCAATGATATTGTGGGTCATGCCAACTATGTTGCATCTGAATTAGAAGTGACATTCATTGTGAGTCGATTTAACTGCCAAGGAATTCGCCGAGAGGTCTAAACGACAGTTCTGGCACCAGTATTTCTCCGCTTTCACCCAAAATCTTCTATTGAGTTTCGAAACACAACGAACAAATTGTAATAAAGCATGATCTCATGGACACCTGCGGAGTGTGTCAGTGATGTTATCTGTAATTCTGTATTGTTTGATAATTTGTGTATTTTTACTATTTATATATGATATATTCTGATCCCAAATATAAGTTGTCTTGGACAATGCCATGGTCTCACAAGTGGCAATTTGACCATCAATTTTTTAAAATATATTACCTCACATAAACATAATTATACATTATGAAAGTATATTTTGTGATATTGGTAATTCTTTTTATATCGATGATTGAACCTAAAAATGTTTGACTGGTGTAGATTCCATAGTGACCTACGTTTGGAATACTATGTAGGAACACGGGACCCAGCTCCTGTATCTCTGTAAAGATATGGATCCTGAGGTGTACTATGATATCGAAAAATATTGGAGAAAAGTATATCTCCAGTTGGCATATTGTCACAATGATCTCGAACTTAAGTCTCGTTAGATGCTGTGGGTGGATTGAGTGATAAGAGATCGTGTTGAAAAAGCTACATAGGTTTGTGACTGTCTCGTGGACGCCTGGCTCCATGAGACCTCTTATTGTAACATGTAGTATTTGTGTCATCACTACATGACAGTCATGGGATTTCATGTCAATTAATTTCAAGTCTTTCATAAAACAAATTACTTTATGTTCGCCGAGTAACTGGATGGAACTTTCACCCCATAAAGGCATTCGCAAAATTTTTGCTCCTCGGCTTTGCTCAGAGTGTAGCAAGCAGGAGAGGCGCGTTTTGACTTTCACATCACCTTTCTTTATATTTTTCTTTGTCTGTTGTAACCACAGCTCCGGTCTGATACCCATGTCTTGCATGTCAAGCCATGCCTTCACACCATCCTTTGTCTTATCTTCAATGTTGAGCAAGAGACCAATCAAGTTGTTGCAAATATTTTTTTCGACATGCATGACATCTATGCTATGATGGGTATGTAGAAATTTTCAGTAAGACAAGTCCCAAACTATCTATGCTATGACGGGTATGTAGAAATTTTCAGTAAGACAAGTGAAAGTGCATCTAGGTCCCTAATTGAGTTTTGGTGATAGATGACGAACGATTAAGGGACTAATATGTGCAATGAGTGTTTAACCAGGTATTAGTCCTCCTTGTGCATTTCAACTGGCATTGACGACCCCTAAAAAGTGAAGAAAAGAAGACGGCGTAGTTTCCATTGAAGATTTAATTATTGGCCTATTCTTTTGAGTATAGGAACGCCGTACTATAAAGGGGGGGTGTGTCGATACGCTGGTGAGAAGGCTTAGTGCTCAAATTGCTCAACCCTTTTCTCTTTGTGGAGTGACACATCACACATACACTTAGCCAAAACCTAATTTTCTTTGTCTACCCGGAGTGTCCGGTCGAAGACCGGAATGTCCGGGTGTTTTGGTGCTAAGGAAAGAGCTCTCGGGACGATATCCGGAGTATCCGGCTGAGGGCCGGAATGTCCGGGTAGTCATACCATGTTTGAAGAGCTCTCGAGATGGTATCCGGAGTATCCGACCGAAGGCCGGAATGTCCGGGTATTGGTTTCCGGTTACTCCGGTCTCGGGTAGGTGTCCAGAGTATCCGGACCTACCCGGAATGTCCGGGTATCAGTTTCCGGTTGTTCCGCTCTCGGGTTGCTACCCGGAATGTCCGGCCGAATGCCTGGAATGTTCGGATGTGTTGTGAATATTCTGACCGTTGGGATTTTGTGTATCCGGAGTGTCCGGACTAAAATGCCCGGAATGTTCGGATGTGCTATTTCAAATCCAACGGCTAGTTTTTGTGAGAGGGCTATTTATACCCCTCCTCCCCCATTCACTCCCAACTCTTTGCCAAATCGTTTCCTACACTCAAGAGAGCCATTTCTTCTCCTCCAAAGCTAAAAGTCTTTTGTTCTTGAGAGAGAGATTCAAAAGAGTGAGGAATTTCAAAGTGTTGAGCACTAGAGCAATTGAGTTCATCTCCAAGCAAATCGACGCACTTGTTACTCTTGGAGGTTGAGGACTCCTAGACGGTTAGGAGTCGCTCACGAGCTCCCAATCCGTGTGGTGAGCCGTGGGAAGTTTGTGAAGGCCGGGATTCGCCTCTGAGAGGAAAGAATCACCAAGAAGAAGTCGAGGAGACTTCGGAGAGTCCTCGAGGGATAAAGGCTTGAGAGGAAGCCGGCTCTTGATCACGTGTGATCGAGCTCCCCAAACGGAGACGTAGGATCCCCGCAAGGATCCGAACTCCAGGATCAAATCTTTGTCTCGTGCTCTTTCAATTCCGCACTTACTTTGCAAATCTTTCATATTGCTCATACCTATCTTACTTAGTATATTTGTTTGCTCATATTGTAGATTGTCATCTTTGCTAGTCAATCCCCTTTAATTCCGCAAAAGTTGAAGAATTGATTAACATTGTATTAAAATTATTTAGTCGCCTATTCACCCCTCCCCTCTAGGCCGACATCTTGATCCTTTAACAAGTCCCAAAATACCAATTTCCTTTCCCAAATACCTAGTATTTTGTGTCTCATAGATTTGTTCCCTAGTCTTTTTAGCCGGTCGAACACGATTCTCAACTTCTCCATTGAACTATTCCTTGCACTGCCTCCATGGGTCATTCTTGGCCAGCCACCTTCGGTGACCCATGTACATGATTTTTTTGAGTTCTTTAAAAACTGACTCACTATTTCTTCTTGATAAGTGACACATTCTTCATGTCCTTTGACAGTCTGGTCGGCCGAGTTTCCGTACGCAGGATAATCATTGATGGTTGTGAACAACATTGCGCGTAGCTAGAAGTTCTCTTCTTTGTCAGCATTCCAGACCTCCGCCCCTTCCTGCCAAAGTATCTCTAGTTCTTCCTTCATTAGTTGTATGTACACATCAATATCATTTCCGAGTTGCTTAGGCCCTTCAATGAGTGCAGAGAGGTGTATATACTTTCGCTTCATGTACAACCGTGGAGGAAGGTTGTAAATCCAGAGAAGCACGGGCCATGTGCCGTGTTTGCTGCTCATGTTTGGATTGGTTCTGTCCGTACTCATACCAAACCTTATGTTTCTCTCCCCATTTCATCCAAATCTCCCATGTGGTCAACCATGTCCTCATTCGACGATTCATAATCGGCTTCTTCTTCGATCGCTACATGTCCATCATCAACGACTTCTACCCCTTCGCCAATAGCCAATTCTGTCTCTTCACCGTGATATGTCCAATGTGTATAACCATCTGTAAAACCCTTTATCAGCAAGTGTAATTGCAACTCCCTTGTCGTTGGCAACATCTGCATGTTATTGCATATACGACATAAATAACACATCTCGCATTTTCTCTTGGTCACCATATCCTCTTGGGCGACTCGAAGAAACTCGTTCAAAGCATCGACGAAACTTCGAGTGGCACGATCCCCGTACATCCAACTTTGATCCATCGATCATGCACTAATAATTAAAATGAGAGCACATAATTAATTAGTTACCTATAGCTAGCTATCATGTACATATTAATTAACTAGCACAAATTAATTACCTTGTTTTGTCCCATCCAAATCAAATAGATTTACAATTAATGCCTTCCTTACTTCTTCTCTCTATAATTGATGCCTCTCTTACTTCCTCTCTCTACAATTAATGCCTCCCTTGTTTCCTCTCTCTATAGTTAATGAACACAAGAGCACTAATTAGGAAGATCCAAACAAATACAAGCATAGAGAGAGCACTACTAAGCTTTGATTAATCTCCAACTCAAAGATCCAAAAAGATCCTTTCAATCCAACCCTCCCTCTCACCAAATCTCTGTTCTTAGTAGCAGCCGCTACTCAAGAACAGAATCTGGTTAGAAAATGGGAACATGAGGCAGCTTTTATACTGTAGATGAATACCACTGACAGATAAACACTTAAGCGGTCAGAGGTAACATTACCACTGGCGGCACAAAAGCGAGACATTAGAGGTAATGTTAGATGTGATTGATCAGAGCATTGGTAATAAACCAACCCGTCAGTGGTGAGTAGTCACATCAACCACTGATGGTTGTCTAGCCTCAACCGTCAGTGGTGACTAGTCACATCAGACAGTTGCCTAGCAACCACTGATGATTGTCTAGCCTCAACCGTCAGTGGTGACTAGTCACATCAATCACTGATGGGTAGTGTACCCATCCGTCAGTGGTGACCTATTAAAACCACGTAGTCCCTTCGTCTTCAAATAGTTGCTCTATTTTGCAGTTGCTTCGTCTTCAACACACGTGCACCCATTAAAACCGTATACTCTTCCCCGTTTCTTTAAAACCCGCAGCTACTCCTTCGCTGTTCATCTCGCATTCGCTGTTCCTCTCACGCTGCTCCAAGCCAACCGCACTGCCGCCGCCATGGACTCGCCTAGTTCCGGACCGTCCAACTATTCCTCCGAGGACAACGAGCCAAAGATGGAGGTCTCCTCTGATGGGCTGACTGACTTCTCCGATGAGATGGCGGCATTCTCCTTGGATGAATGGATGGATGACAATGGCTGTCCTCCACTGCCTGACTCAGGGGATCAAGAGGAGGAGGAAGAGGAGGAGGGGATGGACGAGGAGGAGGACGAGGAGGAAGAAGAGGAGGAGGAAGACGACGAGGAAGAGGAGGATAAGGAAGAGGAAGAGGAAGAGGAGGAGGCGGAGGTCACCGACGAGGAGGTGATTGGCACGAACTCCAGCAATGAGGAAGCGGCATCGTTCGACTCCGACGACGATGAAGAGGATGAGGAAGAGGAAGAGGAAGAGGAGGAGGAGGAGGACGACAACGACAACGACTTCGATGGCGATGGCTCCGGTGACGGCTCCACGGTTCAATTCGGCATTTATGATGTCTAGGGCCCACCAAGGAGGAGGCGTAGGATCGCATAGTAGGCATTTTGCTGTAATGAAAATATAATGGGGGATTTTGCTGTAACGAAAGAAGTTCGCAATATTGAAGGTGAAGTTTGCTGCACTCACGCACATCCTATCTCATGAACATCATCACTGACGGGTCGAAAATTGTTTGATACATCACTGACTCGAGCAGAAGTTTAACCATCACTCATGTGAATACACACCACTAACGGGTAAGGAACTAAACCGTCTGTGATAATCATCATAGACAGGTCATTTTGAGGACTGTCAGTGGTATCATGTTGTGACACAAACTTGAGCAGCATGATGAAGTTATCACTGACGGGTGGTTTGGCCGTCCGTCAGAGGTCTCTTATCGCTTCACAAACTTGAGACCATGGTGATGTCATAATTGACGGGTGACCAATCGTCCAGAGGTATCTAGAGCATTTGACGAGTAGCAATCTTCCTGTCAGTGTTGACCAATCAGAGATAACCTTATTTAAAATAAGTAGTGAATCTTACTTATGCGCAGCTAGCCGGACAGGCTGCTAATTAGTCCAGATTGGGATGATCATTTTCCCTTGTTCAGTGCTCGTGCCCTTGCGAGATTATTGTCTCATCGTACTCACATTTTAGTTGATACTAGAGGTGCACATGCATTTGTCTGTCCATTTGAATGTTGTCGGTGGCTTAGGGAGGATTTGCATGATGTTGTCTGCAGATGCTGGCATGAGCAAGCCAAAGCTAGATCAAGGTTTTAAATAGAGGACTTTTACGATGCATATTACTGTCGTGTGAGGAGAGCAGTATAGAATTAGATCCACCGTCAATTGATTAGGGTAATTTGGACAGTTGACTTTTGCATTTTTTCTGGTAATTAAGATTGGATCATTCCTGTTTGACGCAAGGAACCAGCGCTCCGCCGGCCCTGCCGCCTGCCGTCGCCCCCTGGCTTGCCCTGCCCGCCGCCTCACCCGGCTTCCCCGAGCCGCCGCCACCCCCGGCTTCCCCCGCCTGCCGCATCTCCTGCTTCCCCGCCCGTCGCCGCCCCCGGCTTGGCCCACCCGCCGCCTCCTCCCGCTTTCCCAGGCCGCCGCCACCCCCGGCTTCCCCCGTCGCCGCCTCCCGCTGAGCCTTGCCCTGCCGGAGCCCCCCGGCCGCCCACGCGCAACCCCCGGCTTGCCCCGGCCGCCGCATCCCCCGGGTTCCCCCGCTCGCCGCGTCCGTCAGCCCCCGGCGCCCCGCTGCCGCTGGCCCCAGCCGCCGCGTCCCCCACTTGCCCCACTCACCGCGTCCGTCGGCTTCCAAAGCCCCTGCCGTAGCCTAGGCACAGCCCTCCAAGGCGTCTAGCAGTGCATGCCCCGCAGGTATTTCTTCCTTCCCAATTTTACTTCAGTGAATGCAATTCCTTCCCAATTTGTGTTCGGCCCTACCACAATATGTGAATACAATTTGCAGTATATATGTAATTGTTTGGTGAAATAATGTTGCCAGGAAGCAAATAATTAGGATGTTATAGCTTTATATTTGATTATATGATATAATATTGTTTTGTTGCTTTCTTGATGGTAGTTGCATGGTATGGATAGTCACCGTGTCAGTTTGGAGGAAGTAGAAGAATATTATAAGGTGATTAGTCAGACGTTTAGAAGCGAGGAAGAAGGTTATGAGTTCTACAACAGATATGCTCTAGCGAAAGGTTTTGGTGTTAGAAAGGGTATTGTGAAGAAGAAAGGAGGCATCATAATCCAACGCATGTACGTATGCTGTAAACAAGGATACCGGTCGGAAAAACACTTTGGAAAGCTTAACCGAAAAAGAAAACCAAGGGCGCTCACCTGTTGTGGATGTGAGGCTCGGTTGCAGATAGAGCTTAATATGGGTACCGATGAATGGTTCATCAAAGAATATGTGAACCGCCATAATCATCCTTTCACTAAGCCTGATCAATCAGCTTTCCTATTGTCTCATCGTGGGCTGAGTGATGCTCAAAAGGCTGATGTCATTGAGTACGACATTGATGGCTTGCGCACGCATCAGATAATGGAGGTAATGGAGAAGCAGCACGGCGGCTATGACAAGGTTGGCTTCGTATCTCGGGACCTATATAATTTTATTGCTGAGTACAAGAAGGAAAGAATTGATGGTTTTGATGCCCAATATATGCGAAACTATATGGCGGCGCAAGAAGAGAGAGATTCTAATTTTTTCTTCAGATACAGCACGGATAGCAAAGGCCATCTGCAAAACATATTTTGGGCAGACGCACAGTCTCGGTTGGACTATGATGCTTTTGGTGGCATTGTGGTGTTTGACAACACGTACCGTGTGAACAAGTATAATCTACCATTTGTCCCATTCATTGGATTGAACCATCACCGCAGCACCATTGTATTTGGTGTCGGTATTGTATCGGATGAGACTGTTGCATCATATGTGTGGTTGCTTCATGCTTTTTTGGAGGCGATGCACCAGAACCATCCTAGGTCAGTGATCACAGATGGGAACAATGCAATGGCGAGAGCAGTCTCACAAGTATGGCCAAATACAAATCATCGATTATGCAGCTGGCACATCGAACAAAATATGATACGTCACCTCCGTAATCCAAAGCTCGGTGAATTTAGAAAATTCATCTACCATGTTATGGATGTTGATGAGTTTGAGAGATGTTGGATCAAGTTTAAGAACCAATATGGAATCGCAGAAAAAGACGCATGGATTTGCAGGATGTATGAGTTGAGAGATAAGTGGTCTGTGGCATATACAAAATGTAGACACTTTCTTGATATGCAGAGCAATCAGAGGAGCGAAAGTTTGAACTCAACGCTTCACGTGCACCTGGACAGGAGGATGAGACTTGTTGATTTGCTGCAGCATTATGAGTATTGTGCATCAGTTATCCGTAGGAATGAGGCTGCGATGGATGCCGGAGCTTCGCAGTCGGTGCCCTTCACTGAATTAACTACTGACCTGCTAGAGATAAATGCTTCATATATTTATACTCCTATAATATTCGAGAAGGTTAAGGTGGAGATTGTGAGATTATCAGGATGGGAAGTTGTAGAGGCGACCGAGGAAGATGGTTTCGTCAGGTATGCAGTTGGTCGTAAAGACAACACACTGGTTAGATTTGATGTGAGGTGCGTCTCTGCGGGCTCATCGGTGGATAGTGTGAATTGCCAATGCCGGAAGATGGAGAGTGAGGACATTCCATGCACACACATTTTTTCTGTTCTGAAATACCTTGCATTAGACACCATTCCTAGTTGTTGTGTTGTGAAAAGATGGACAATGAAAGCGAGGCTTGCATTCGATTCCGACAGGAATGCCAGTACACAGGAATGGTCAGAATGGATGGATCGTTACCACGAGCTTCGCAACATATCTAGTGTAGCTTTTTTCAAAGCATCAAAGAGCACGGACCGATCAAAGATGGTGATGGATTTTCTGAAGAGTATTATGGATGAAGGTGATGAGAATGATGATAATGCAGAGACGGGCTCGTTTGGTCCAATACCGGCGTACTTTTCAGGGGCGCACCAAGCATGGACTAAGGAAGTCCCAGATCCAAAGCCAATTATTCCGAAAGACGCTCCATCGAAGAAGATGTTGAAGCCATTCCACGAGACTTTGAATGGAAACAAAACTACAAACAAGAAGTAAGTATATACTTGCATGTGTATGAATTGATTTAAATTGCATAATAGATTTGCAATGACAATTATTATTGTACTGCTCACTAACTGTAATACCATGGTTTTAGTGAATAAACAAATTGTAGCTTCTTAGCTTCCTAGCTCCCATTATACATGATAGCAGGAAAATCACTTCTTAGTGGAAAGAGGAATTTTGCTCTCACAAATTTGACTTGAGAAAGTTGCACGTTGCTCCACTTTTGTATTATGTAATTCTGTCGTATCTTTTTCAACCTTGCAGAGTGTCCATGAGGGTCCCACCTACGAACTGAAATTGTTGTAAGACGTGTGTTCATTATGAGACTTGGAGCGGTACTCTCTCTTTATCCCTATCTCATGCATGCACAGAATATGGATGCATAGAATTAGCACACTGGAAATTTCTTGTTCTCTGGTGGAGTTGGAAGGGAACTTTGCAAGTTATCCTTTTTTTCCTTGTCTAAAGCCAATTATCTGAACAAAGAAAAAACAAGAAAGATATGTTGCAAGTCCTGACTTCATTTTTCATTGTAGGATCCCCTTAGGGGTGGCAGAGATCCACTGGTTGAAGATGTTATTTCTGTTATCCATGCTAATGATGCAGTTGCGCACGACAGGATGCTCATGATAGCGTTAATTGTTAATTTGAATCTGAACTTTAAGCCCTGAATTGAAGGTGTGCATAGCACAAACATGATGCTATATTTGCAAGCCATAACATGAGGGCTCTGACTTGTAAACAAGATTGTTTAAGGCCTGTGCACTGACAATTATAGGCATGAACATTATTTCATCGAATAGGAATTACTGGAAAACACGAGATTCATATATATCTGTAGCCAATGAGCTCAAATCTTTTGTTGCCATCGTCAGTTTACAGCCGCTGTTGTATAGCTAATTGTTTCTCACTTGTTTAAGTATGGAACACTCGTGATGAGAAAAGTGGTACTGAATTACTGGTAGCTAGCAGTAAGCAGATAAGACTATCACGTTAGACCAACACGGATTGCTAGCAGTAAGCAGATAAGACTCTTGATTGCTCTAGATCTTACTCGTGCATACTCGATGTGAAACTTGTAGTACCATATAAGGACTCTATAGAGGCAGTCGTATCTATACAAAAAAGCAAGTACATCTACATATATCTACATTGCTCAAAAAATTAATGAACCATCCGTTGGCATTACGGCTGGCTTGTACGACTCTACAGAGGCAACAAAATCAGGAAGATTTAAACAACAAGATCAGATATATGTTACACATGAACGTTTATATATTGGAACAACAAGATCAGGACTAACAATTAATAGATCAAAGGACAAACAACAAGATGCTTTTTTGTACGTATGAACATTGGAATACTTGGCACTTGCCCTATATGTACTACATGTATGAAGCAAACAATTAATAGATCAAAGGAAAATTCTCTCTCGTGCAGACAATAGATCAAAGGCAGATTCTCTCTTGTCTTCAACAGTCCTCTCCTTGGCTGCAATTCTGATTCCACAATTCATTGCTGGATGGAAGAGACGATGGGGAGCGAGGCATCGGAGAAGATGGAGCGACATGGAGGTACCTCCCATACATCTAGCAATCGGGCTTTGTCGCATCCTGAACCAACACACGAGCAGGTTAGTAATCATCGGACAATTGCCTCTTATGGTTAACAGTATGGTAAATAGCAAGCACTTTTGATATATTATGGTAAATAGCAAGCAGTTCTGATGGATAGCTCTTGTCGTGATGCATAACTTAAAAACAGGAAGTATATCATAGAAAAAACAGGAAGTGGTGCATCTGAGACTACAGAGCAAATTAATCTTATCTGATGTATTATTCTTCCTTGCACAGGATCTAAAGAAAACAACACACAAGGGGGCAGCTACAAAAAAGAAGGATGCGGTCAGAATTATGTTTTTAAGTAGTTCCAGTTTTATACATAATCTGATTTCTGAATTGTTGCAGGGTACTCAAGCATGTTCAATAATTGCATATGCAAAAGTTATTAGTGAGTTAACTAAGGACCAGCGAGACCTCGTAAAGCTAGTGGGTCTAGGAGATCTACTGAAGATGCCTCCAGTCACTTTACGCTAAACCATGTGTAGATGGCTAGCCAACCAGTACAACTTGGCATGTGATTCCTTCATCATCCAAGGATCACCGTTGAAGATCATATTGGCAGACGTGGAGCACATTTTTGGTCTACCAACAAAGGGAGAGAAATTTGTTCCATCTCCAATTCATAAAGTAGCTGGTTTGTTTGAGGAGCTAAAGGCAAAGAATGACACGAGAATGACTTTCAAGAGCCTTCTAGAAAAAATAGGGGAAAAAGAAAGCTCTGGCCTACATTTTGTTAGACCTTTCGTGCTGTACACAATAGGTTGTCTCTTATGTCCAACAACACAACGTTACGTCAGCTCAGAGTATCTTAGAATTGTCGTTAGCATGGAATCAATAAGAGCGACAAACTGGGCAAGGCTCACAATAGATCATCTAATCAGCAGCATCAAAAAATACATCTCGGGACAAGCAAATCTTGAGGGCAATCTCCCACTATTACAGGTCATGTCAGGCTATTCTTCACGTGGTTGTAGCTACGTCTTAAAATGTTTAATTGACGTTATACTACATGTTGCAGGTTTGGTTCTGGGAGAAGTTTCGGGTGGACAAACTTGATGCGACTATACACTATGATGGGCGCCAAAGACCACTGATCCAATACTGGAATGAGGACAAGGCGCATAAGGTCCACAATATTTTAGAGAAACATGGTCGTGAAAGTGGAGAGGTAAAAATATTCATTATTACTTCCTATTTTTGTAGCAGTAAAAATTTAAAAATGTTCTCATCTTCATCAGCTTGTTGTGGAACTGATGGAGCCTTGGAAACCAACTACGTCGCCATCACTTTCATTTGATGTAGACAAATATGCTAAAATAGATTTATAGGTTAGTTAATTTTGTTGTATACTATAGTCCCTGATGATGCAAACCATTGATTAACTTGTTGTTCCTACGATGAAGGTGATGAAGACTCTACTGTACCGAATTCATCAGAGTAGCTTAGACAATGTATTAACGATTCTACAAGACAATGCAAAGACTCGATCAGAGGTTGTCAAATCAAAGTGGGAGACAATAGAAATGCATGATTGTATAAAAAATATGAGTGCATGCTTCATGGATCACATATCTGATTTCAGGGTGAGCCTCGCTAATTCTAGTAATGCATCGCATTATTCGTACTACAATATATGTTGACATGCATGTCCATAGGACTACCAGTTTGGAGTTTTTGAGTATGACAAGCCTACTTGCTACACAACCGAATACAAGGATTTCGCTAAGGAAAAGGAAAATAATTCCCAACACTACCATCAGACTAACGAAATATCATGTGACTTGGCCAAAAAATTTGAGGTAAGTACTTAACAATAATATAGTTCAAAATTCATCTCCTAGCTTAATTAATTGATCCCTACATATGGTGATGTGTCACCATTGCTGCTTATCTACGAAATATATGCATAAAGAACACGAAACAGTGCTAAAGGTATATATTATATGCTAAGCCTGCACTGTTATCAACAGAAACATGCATACATGTGTAGTTAGGTTGAATTGGGTTGACTTTGTGTGAATTTACAATAGTTTTTTCCATACTAATACGCCTTCCTTTGTACTATAGATTGCTAGGACGCAAAGTCAAAAAGAGCGGAAACGGACGCATGAGGATAAAGAGTCATTAATCAGCAAGCGTGGGCGGAGAAAAACGACTTCTTCATTTCAGAAGAATCAAGATTTTGTGTACTACGATCAACTCCACACTACTCGACAACCCAAGAGAACCGTTGAGGATGAGGACCAAGAGGAGGTCATCGACTACATTAACACGTCGCCACTCGCTAAGCCACTGGTTCATATTGACGATCTTGTGGTCCTACAAGCACATCTAAGGTGCCTGACAGATCCCAACTTGCCTCAAATCAAAGACAGATGGTTGGGAGACCAAGTAAGTTCTTCCTTAAGAAGCAAAGTACTGTTGCTATGGAATGCTAACTTGTTTACTTCTATTTTCATTTAGCTCATGGACACTCTAATACAATGCCTACGGTACAAGTACCCCTCTAACAAAAGAAAGGATGAATCAGTATATCTAGAGAGGTCCATGAATACTGCCATACTACAAAGAGATGGAGAGATTGCAAGTTATAACTATGAGGTACGGATGGGAAAACATGGTACAAGACTAGGAGACATGTACTTGGAACATGACATGGTAAGTCTCGATACCATAGGCAAGCGATTTACATATCCTACAAAGCTAATAAAATTTTTATGCAGATTTTCCTTCCCATTAATATAAAGGATACACATTGGTACTTAGCTATTATCAACACTAACAAACATCAAATACAAGTTCTTGACTCACTTAAAGATTTCCAAAATACAGAACGCATAGAACTAAATCATGTGGTGAGTTTTTAAATTTAGTACTAAATAATTCAAATAATTACTGCATTATGTAAGCCTTATGACAAATGTTTGTCTATTGATTTGACAGCTCAAAGGGATGGAAGCACATTTAATGCTGTCATCACAACTGGATGGATCAAAAAATAAGAATTGGCCTGATTACAGAGTCTCGTCTTGGCCGATTCACGTTGTTAAAAATATACCACAACAAGAAGATAGGTATAGTACACATTATATAGCTATCACATTTGGCTATTGTAATATAGCTACTGCTAACAAGTTACATGTTCTTGCAGCATATCGTGTGGTCTGTACGTGCTAAAGAACATGGAGTATTAGACAGGTTCAGAGCTATCTACCAAATACACACATGTTTGACATATAAACTAAGATAGAGATTACTAAAGGTACCACTACGAGACTAACTCCACCCGAATAAGCAGGTCCATGTTGACAAGCTCAGATTGAAATTGCCGGCTGATCTAGTCAATTCTCCACTAAACATGATTCCTAGAGGCCCCAAGAAGAGACAGTAAAGATGACGTAAAATTCAAACAAAGAAGCCTTTTTTTTTAAAATTATTATTAGGTTCATAGTTTAAAAAATAGTTGTGTTAAGAATACACATATACAGAATACTAAGAATGTAGCTCAGACTGGGAATTCATATTATCTTCCTCTGGTTATTTTCTATGCGGTGTTTTTAATATTTTTTAATCAAGGGTTCAATTTGAGATCGCTTCATATTCACATAATTAACCTTTTTTAACATCAGTTCACATGATTGACCTCACAACTCTTCATAGTGCACATATTGGCCCAAGGCCTCAAAACTACTGTATAACATATTTTCTGTGCACATAAGTGTCAGGTATAGGCTTTTGAATTTGGTGGACCTACAGACTCTTGTTCCTCAAATCATCAATTGTTTTGGTGCACAGAAAATGTTCACACCATCCCATTTAGGCATTGAGACTCAGCTAACATAAGTTTAATAGTTTCACTAATCTCATTCTTTCTCGTGTTTGAGGTGTGCCAATGATGTTGTCTAACACTAATATGAAAAAATAAACAGAAACTAATTGTGACAGTGTAATAGTTAAAAATAAAAAAGTGACGGTGCAAACCTGCGACGGTGACCGGACGAGCTTGGGGTTGACGTCGTAGGCACTGGAGTCGGGGTCGGGGTCTGTCGCTCGTAGCCTCGCTGGAACCCACGGCCCGGAGTCCGCGGGAAGCCGCCTCACCGGATGCGCCCGCCTGGGAATCAGCGGGCCGCCGCCTCCATCGTCCCATGGCCAGACGCACCGGCGACCCTGACGGCGCGCAGCGGCTACGGCTCCTCCGTCGCCCCCCGCCCCGCCGCCCGCCCCGCCCGGACTCCGTCCCTCGCCGCCTCGCTGGATCCCCCGCCCTGGTCGCTACCAAGCCAGATCCGGCCGCCCGGATGCTGCGGGCCGCCACCTGGCCGGATGCGCCCGCATGGAGCCGATGTGCCCGCCCGGAGCCGCGGGCCGCCGCCTCGCTGGATGCGTGGGCCGCCGCCGCCTCCCTCACCCTGGTGCTCGGGAATGGGAGAAAAGGGCATCAGGGGCATCGGGTTGGCTAAAGATCCAAAAAATAAGGGTTTTCAATTTTACCCCTCAGCTCATATACTACCTAATGCTACTCAGATTAAATGGTGTATACTACTCATATAATCACTACTATAGATCAATCTCTACCAATAGATCTTTTGCCATGGAGGGTCCATATTGCTTGGTATGCACCGTAAAAGTCCTCTTTAAATATGAAGTTCTACACTTTGCACAATAGTTAAGTAGAAATAAAATTTTTGCATGCCATTAAATAGCTTCCGACCTAGAAACCTATATTTTTAATTGGGATAATAGACAAAACTAAGAGGACTAGTATCTAATGTATATATCGCAAAAGTGTGCGGAGTGAATTTATTAGAATGTTCACAACATCATCTAACATTGGAGTTTAACCATAACTACAAATTTTGTAGTTTTGACGAGGAACGATGGTTGATGCAATGTGCCTTTTCTCTAACTTGGTGCTAAGATAATCCTTTGCTTGTGACTAATGAAACAGTCGCCTACACATAGGTCAATGAGTATACACATATTGTCCTTTATGAGTTTATTTAGCTTATTGATCTTTCTGTTCATTTTGCATTTCATCTTGTTCGTCAGAGAGTCAATATGAGTCCTGACTCTTGACGGTTCATATTCTGTTGGCAAGCCTAATATGCAATTCAAGATCCGTTACTCTCTTCCTCATACCAAAATGTAGACTCTATGAAATTTGGCCACGTGCAAATGAATTTGGTTAAATACATATAATGTATCTTCATTGGCCTTCGTGGACACGGGTTAGTACAAGCATCTTTCTGTGGCCTGGCATCCTCATGCACCAAGTAGATCCGAGTGAAGCCCAATTTGGGAAATGAAACTATTTTCAGCACTCTATTCAAGCACATCACATGCAGCTCTATGACAATTGCCATAAGCCCGTGACCCATTCACCCAAAATCGAGCATCGCTTTTAATTTGTTTCAAAGTGTGGAGGAATAAGTCTTATCCCCTCACCTAAAAGGTCTGATGGCAACTTGGTTATGCAAAAGGACATTCTTGACCCTTTATGTGGATGTGGTTATTCATAGAACATTCCCAAACTACTAACGCGTGGTAGATGAGTTTTCTTCCACTTTAGTTCCCCTCTTTCTATTATTATAAGTGAGGTCAATAATAGTAATAGTACTAGATATGTTTGTAATTTATGCATTTTTCTCACAACCTTCTAATCGTCCTGTAATTGGGAGCACCGAAGAAAATTCTATAAGAGAAATGTAAAAACTCCTTTTTTATAAAAGCTAAATGTACTGTATACTATATCTATCCCCGTTATTTTGGTTATTCTAGTGTTTTTCGTTGGTTGGATTGGAAGACTCGGAATTCCTACGTGCCGCTCCAATCAAACTTATGTATTAAAGGAAAAAAAAATATGTCACTAGAAAAATTCTAGAATGCGTGATACCACTACAAAATAGACCCTCATTTGTTATTTTTTGAAACTTGACCCTCGTTTGTATGCCACCGCTTTTCAAAGCCTTACTTTTTATATCACTCCAACATTCCAAGGATTCTCCTCACAGTGTTCTTGCTCGAGACATTCATGAAGCTGTGCAAGCATGGGCGGCGTGGCAACATGGTGCGCAAGCAAGCGGCCACATGCATGCCCTCGTCCAATAGGCTTTGCAAGTTCCCAGCCAATGCCAATCTAGTCGTGTCATCTCGCCTCCCTCCTTCCCCTAAGCTTTTTTCTTCCACACCACCACCCTCCACACCGTGCAGCGTTGTACCTACCTCACACTCGTTTGGGAAGGGTGAGGCTCGTGCTTCTGTCAAATGGGAGCAGCCGCCAACCCAAATGAAAAGAGGAGTAAATTGGACACTGTGAGAGGCAAAATGGTTTGTATAGCTCCGTTATTGCTTTACTGTCCGAAATTGTCAACCATGATATAAAATGGGTAGAGTTGGGCGGGCTTCGTCTATTTTGCTCTGGCATTTCAGGAATATGTGAACTTTCGAATGGCGTGTAAAAATGTGTCCTATAGTTAGTTGGCTGTACGTGACCTGGGGGGTCAACCTGAGCATAAGTGGCCCAGTCCGACTGCCCGCCCCAATCTGGCCCGCACTCACGCTCTAATTTTCAGTCCAAAAGTCCGAACAAATCAAAATATGTAAAATACTAATTTTTAATTCTAAAAATAAAATTTTTAATAGTAATATATTTTTTAGGAATAGTGAAATTTTGAAGTTTTTAGGCCTGGTCTGACCTGTCATATGCTCAAGTCTAGTAGGGAACAACAATGTTAAAAAATAATAAAACTCATACAAGGTGGTCTATCACATCCTATATGGCACCTACATGGCACGAGACCAATTCAATAAATCAAATCAAGTCAATTAAGATGTGCATGAGAGAAATGGTCCGTCATGGACCATGAGCCACCACTTTCTTCCTAGTCACCATGGACTCGTGAACTATTCTCCCTAAACTACCTCTCCACTTTTTCCTCTTCAAAGGTAGCCATGGTCATTTGTTATGGACCCCTTGCCTATATAAGCCTCCCATGGGAATGTAAAATCAATCTTATAAATGAGAAATCTTATGGGGGAGCTCTAGAGCTCTAAGGCCCTGTTTGTTTGGGCTTTTTCTGGCTTCTGCGCTTTGGCTTCGAAGCCAGAAAAGCATCTAAATAGGTGCTTTTGGCTTTTGGCTTTTTGAAAGCCGAAACTACATATTATGTGCTTTCGGCTTCCAAAAGCCAAAAACCAAAAGCACCTATTTAAGTGCTTTTTTGGCTTCGAAGTCAAAGTCTAAAAGCCAAAAAAAGCCCAAACAAATAGGGCCTAAGTCCTGTACGGAGAGCTCTAGGAGCGACTTCGGGAAGTCTTGAACGGCCCAAGTCGCTAATTAAGTCCCATACGAGACGCCTCCCTTGACATAGAAGTAGACCGTACTATCCGAGATAGTAACTTATTTAAAAAACATCAAAGTGTCACATATTGTCGAGTGTACGACGACCTTCTCATAAGGTCGTCATACACGGTCCATTCCTGTCGCACTTAATCGTCGAGCTATCGACACCCCTTTTTTCTGTGTTGTTTCTATGATGACAACAAACAAAATTAAAATGTTTGTGAGAAATTACCAAATTTCACCTGTCTATACCATCATATATTTGCTAATTTGGCAAACTACATAAACCCTAGTTTTTTCCCAAAAGTAATACTAATACTAGTAAATATCTCCTCAACTAGTGTACATAACCTATACCGCACGACACCGTACGTATCTCACCTTCACATACCAATTTGCCAAACAAAGCATTTGACCAAGAAAGTACGAACTGCCATTAGTAATGAGATAAGGATAGTAGTTGGTCACCGGTCAGCCGAGCTGCTTTTGCCCGGCTAATCGCCCTCGGCCTCACATGCATGTCCCCAAATATCTCACGGCTCCCTTCCTTTTTCACCTGCGTGCGGCGTGTGTGCGCTGTTCTCAAAGCCCATCACAGTAATTAACACCACCCGTGCAGACCGCAGACACTAATCAAGATATATAGTACATCTGAAGATTAACAAATGTAGTACAGTTTTATCTATGCTGGAGAAGTACTCGATAGGCTGGTGTAGTATCATTACCACTTAATTACTTACAGTGGTTTGCCACTTAGTCAAGATTAACTCTGTTGTGATCCAATAGGAGGAGCTGTACTAGACAATCACGGTCAACGATCGATCGATCATACAGCTAATAGGAGATTAGCCCAATGAAAGGTCTCCTCTGCCTGTCACATGCATCCTCTACAACGATGGATCGCAGGATTCCGTGAAATGTGTTGGACTTTCCTCTCCATCCCCCACCCGTGCATTGCACCTCCATCAAGCCCTTCATTGGCTCCTTACCTCGAGCCTCACGTAGGTCATCACGGCCGTGGCATTGACTGCTTGATTGCCTTGGACCAACATGCTAGTGACTAGACCTGGGAGTTGGGCCGGGCCGTGCCAGCATGGCCCGAGGCCAGACGGCCCGGCCAGCCCGTCGTGCCGTGCCGGCCCGGCCCAGATATCTATTGACTGCGCCGAAGCCTGGCCCGCAGCACGTCGGGCCATCATCGGGCCGTGCCGGGTCGGGCCGGGCCTGAACTAAATGGGCTATAAATCAGATCTGGCCCATCCGTTGTGTCGGGCCGGGCCGCCCGTCATGCTTTTTCTCTGGCCCGGTCCGGCCCGGACTTCGGGCCGTGCCAACCCGGCCCTCGTTTTTTCGGGCCGTGCTCGGGCCGGCCCAGGTAAGCACGGCCCAACATCCCAGCTATACTAGTGACACAAGTTTATATATATATATATTATCATTTTCACTTTTGTTTGACATATACACGTTATAGCTTCATCCATGAATATTTTCGCCTATTTTCGTAGGGGCAATATGCTCAGCACCATCGCAGAGATACATAATTAGAAAAATACCATCCACGTTGAGGATTACATGTGTCCCTGGATCCCACATGTCATTCTCACACTCGATAGTATTTTTCAAGTTATGCATCTTTGCACACGCTCCTGTGCAAAGCTAAGTAATGAAGGTGCACTTTTTGCAGTCCACTTCAGGCACGGCTCACTGTGGAAAATTCTTGTCCTATTTGTCAGTATGATGTGGGCCCTCAATTTACTCTCTTCAAGAAAAATGGAAATTGTTAACAGCTCGCTCTGAGTGTTTAACTTTGAGAACACTCAAATTTTCATCGATATGATTCTCCTACGATAGATAAGAGGATGAAAATATATAGTCCATTAAATAAAGATCTAAATTTTAGAATTTGAGTATCAAAACTAGAGAAAAAACACCTCACCAACAACTCAAGAAGCCAACCATAAAAGGTCAGGCACCTCCAAAATTCATTAAGCCCGAACTAAACAATTAGTCATCCCTCTTACTAAATTGCACACTTGCCATAAAGCGAGAGGAGGTAGGAGGCGGAGTTTAGGCATGGAGCCTCACATGGAGAGCGCGCTGCGGCAGGGGTTGACGGAGCCGGAGCGGCGGGAGCTGGAGGGCGTGGTGCACGAGCACCACACGTTCCCCGGGCGCGCGCTGGGGACGTGCACGTCGCTGGTGACGCAGCGCGTGGACGCGCCACTCGCCACCGTGTGGACCATCGTGCGGGGCTTCGCCAACCCGCAGCGCTACAAGCACTTCATCAAGTCCTGCGCCCTCGCCGCCGGTGATGGCGCCACTGTCGGCAGCGTCCGCGAGGTCACCGTCGTCTCCGGCCTCCCAGCCTCCACCAGCACCGAGCGCCTCGAGATCCTCGACGACGACCGCCACATCCTCAGCTTCCGCGTCGTCGGCGGCGAGCACCGCCTCCGCAACTACCGCTCCGTCACCTCCGTCACCGAGTTCCAGGCCCAGCCGGGCGCCCCCTACTGCGTCGTCGTCGAGTCCTACGTCGTCGACGTCCCCGAGGGCAACACCGAGGAGGACACGCGCATGTTCACCGACACGGTCGTCAAGCTCAACCTCCAGAAGCTCGCCGCCGTCGCCACCACCTCCTCCTCCTCTTCCTCCTCCTCGCCACCTCTGTCCGATGACCACGCTGATCAGTGATCGACCGTTCCTGGCTTATCCATGGCAGGTATGGTATACATGTATGCAAATATGCATGCATGCATGGTGATGCTTCCAGTTTTTCTCTTCCTTTTTCCTCTTTTCTCCACCAAAAAAGAGAGAGAAATGTTATTGCAAGTCCGATGGTTGATGACATCGAAAGAGAGCGCAACTTGGTGCTATTTTTTTTTCGTTTTTGTATGTTTTCCATCGTTATCTTGCAATGTCATCATGTTATCACTCTTTTATTTTTGTCAAACTCCAAGACTGGGTAGTAGGTACTCGTGCTTTTAAGATAGGGATAATTGATGATATGCCCCAAAGTTGGGGGGGCGTTTGATCATTTGCCCCCCTCCCCCCCCGAGAATGACGGGTGGGGTCCGGGGCCACCCGTCATTAACACAAAGGGGGCAAATCATCAAATGGCACCTCAACTTTGGGGAAAAAGATCAAATCCCCCTTTAAGATATTGCTTTTTGTTTGGCATTTTTAAAAGCAACAAGTATTGGTTGACAAGATCACAAGAAAGACCAAACCTGCGCATACATTGCTAAAAGAATTTCAGAGGTTTTGCTCGGTGATGGAGTACCTATAAATACAAAATATTCGCGTGCTTCCATTTTCCTTCTTTTCTTTTCCTTTTTCCAATGAACAGAGTTTATCGGATATTCGTGAGATAAAATGACTTCAAAAATGGGTTAGAATAAAGTCAAATGGGTGCGCCGCCTGTTTTTCATAGCATATTGAGCAAACTCACGAGAAAATCGTGACGTATGTGTATCATGGACGCAAAACTGCTAAGCGTACAAAATTATCTAATTATAAGTCCAACATATATTATTATTATTATTTATTTAAATAAGACCGACGAACATAGCTCACTCACACATATTTTCACACCACCCACGCACACACACGTGTTCATGTCCACTGCATATGCTACGACTCTATCAGAGCATCAAAGCAGCATTGCACACTAGTAGGCTATAAGCAAACCATTTCCTCGGAGCATTTGATGCATGCTCTTTGCTCGTATATATGAGCGTTCTTAATATAATATAAGGCATGTTATTTTTGTTGGATTTAGTCTCACATCCACTGAGAATAGAGATCAAGCATGACTTATAAGGGTAAAGATATCTCTTCCTACTAGCTTGTCTTTTAGAAAGAGAGGGTCTAAAACCTCTTATAAGTCTATGTTACTTTGTGGTTAGGCCTAGGGCGCATTTGGGGTTGGAACATTGGTGTTTAGCGGGCCCGGGATTGAGTAACAAGTGGTATCAGGATCCATGTGCCTAGATACAGATCTTGAGGTCCTCATGGTTGCCGGTCATGGTTGACAGGCTGGAACACTGGTGTTAGTAGGCCCGGGTATGATCGATGCGTGAGGGAGAGATTTCTTGGGTTTAGTCCCACATCGGTTGAGGACAGAAGTAGAACACGACTTACAAATGTGAATATATCCTCTTCTATAAGGTTAGTCTTTTAAAGGGAGAGGGACCAAAACTTCTTATAAGCCTGTGTTACTTTATTGGGCCTAGAGCACAACGGAGGTTGGAATATTAGTTTAATAAACCGTAAGTTACACAATTGTTCTCTTTTTTCATTGCAAAGGAAATTCCAGGTGTAAAGAGCTCACGTGCTCTCTAGTGGAAATCCCACAAAAGTGTATTATAGACTGTTCATAATCAAAACACAAACAGTGCATACCTATGAAAAATCTGACTGCTTATTCTTCTGGTCTCGATGACATTGATGAATTTGAGAGTGAAATTTTACAGGGTTGTATTATATTATATGAACTACGTCCATGAATTATTGCACAACTTTTGGAAAATTCTATCATGGTACCCTGTACATGAGACTTGTGTTGTGTAGATCAAAGGGCCGATTTAGCATAAATTTTGGTGGTAGAAATGTGGATGTTCTGACTGACGAATTTGATTCTAGATCATGATGTGGACGATTAAAATGACATATCAATACAGTGATGAATGATGAGCATGGAAATAAATAAATGCCTTTTTGAAATTTTTTAGGTGGTTGTAGTTCGATCTTATTACATAATCTCATTAGTTTGGTAAGCAGTGAGATAATATATGTTGTTTATGTCGTGCCCTCTCGAAGAAATAGTGATAGTCATGTACTTATTTAATGCGTTGAATGGCCTTGTTTCCGAACATATTTCTAATGCCTTGATTATTGTAGCCATCTTCCAAGTTTAGCAACCGCTAGGTCACCAGATCAAATCCGCAGAAATTCTGATAAAACCGTCTAAGATATGGTTACTGTTATGAATATGCAACCTGGATCTATTGCACAGCCCAATAGGCATATATATAGTACAAGAGACTTGGAATACAAGGCAAGGAGAGCCCTATGCCAATACGAATACAAGAATACAACACGTATCCTACTATATCTCTAACACCCCCCCTCAAACTCATGGTGGATCAACAACACTGAGTTTGGAGAGGTAGAAGCTGTGCTGAGCACGAGTCTGTGCCTTCGTGAAGAATCAGCCAACTGAAGCTCGGAAGGCACATACTGAAGAGCAACAACCTGATCTTGAACCTGAGACCTCATATAAGAAGCATCAACACCAATATGCTTGGTGAGCTCGTGCTTCACTGGGTCTCTAGCAATACTGATAGCACCAGTACTGTCAGACAATAGAGGGGTCGGTGTAGTGATAGAAAACACCAAAATCCTCAAGTAGCCACCGTAACCAAGTAACCTCCGCTGTCAAAAAGGCCATAGCTCGCAACTCAGCCTCTGCACTGGAACGGGAAACTGCAGTCTGTTTCTTCGTCTTCCAAGCAATAAGAGAACCACCAAGGAAAACACAGTAAGCAGAAAGAGAGCGACGATCAGAGGGATCGCTAGCCCAAGTAGCATCCGATATGCCTGAAGCTGTAACGAACTGGAGCGGGGAAAGAAAAGACGGCGAGAGATAGTCCCACGAAGATATCGTAGAACCCGAAGAAGGTGACTGTTGTGAACCTGAGTAGGAGAAGAGACGAATTGACTCAGAATGTGAACCGGATAGGATATATCGGGACGAGTGACAGCAAGGTAGACAAGACTCCCGACAAGGTGACGATAGCGAGTCGGATCAGAAAGAGGCTCACCATCAGAGGCACGAAGATGAACATGGAGCTCCATCGGAGTCTCAACGGTGTGCTGATCAGTAAGGGAAGCCCGATCAAGAAGATCGTGGATATATTTCTCTTGGGATATATAGAAACCATCAGAAGTAGATGTAACCTCAATCCCAAGGAAGTAGCGAAGAGGACCAAGATCAGACATAAGAAACTGATCACTAAGACGAGCCTTGACAAAGGCAATGTACTCAGAATCATCTCCGGTGATGATCATATCATCCACATACAAAAGAAGAAGAGTCCGACCACGAGACGAAGTGTGGACAAACAGCGCAGGATCATGAGCACTAGCTGAGAAAACCAGCAGCAGTGACCACAGAGGCGAAGCGCTCGAACCAGGCACGAGGGGCTTGCTTAAGGCCATAAAGAGAGCGACGAAGGCGACAAACCATGCCCTCAGGAACAGAATACCCAGGTGGGGGGTGCATGTAGACCTCCTCACGCAACTCACCATTAAGGAAGGCATTCTTGACATCAAGCTGAGAAATAGACCAGTGGCGAGCAGAGGCCACAGCAAGAAGAGTGCGAACAGTGGTCATGTGCGCGACAGGAGCAAATGTCTCGTCATAATCACGGCCATGCTCCTGCTGAAAGCCACGCGCCACAAGACGAGCCTTGTAGCGCTCAAGAGAACCATCGGAGCGGGTCTTAACTTTATAGATCCACTTACAAGTGATGGGACGAACACGTGGAGGAAGAGAGACAAGATCCCACGTGCCGGTGCGCTCAAGAGCAGCAAGCTCCTCGGCCATCGCATGCTGCCATTCGGGATGAACAACAGCATCATGGTAAGAAGTAGGCTCAGCAAGAGTAGCACCAGCAAAACCAAAGCGATTTGGAGGCCGTCGCGGGCGAGCGCGGAGGCCATACCGAGGGGAAGGTGGCGAATCCAGAGAAGATGAGTCACCCAGAGAAGATGGCTCATCGGACGGAGATGGCCCAGAGGAAGTAGAAGGCACATCAGAAGGAGGCTCAACACGCGGTCGACGTGTGTAGAAAAAAGGATAGGACGGAAGAGAAGAGGGTGCCGGTGGAGCTGGAGGAGATGATAGTGGAGAAGAGTAAACAACAGGAGTGGGTGGAGAAGAGTCAACAACAGGAGTGGGTGGAGAAGAGTCAACAACAGGAGTGGGTGGAGACTCAGGGGGAGGTGGAGACTCTATAGGACGAGTGGAAGAGGGCACAACAGTGATCGGTGTATCAGGAAAGGTCAGAAAAGATAGAGGCTCAACAGGAGAAGGCGAAGGAGAAGCTGGACGTGGAAAGAAAGGAAGGGACTCATCGAAGGTCACATCCCGAGAGACCCGCATACGACGAGCAGTGGGATCCCAACAGCGATAGCCCTTATGCTCCGGACTATAGCCTAAAAAGATACACTCAACAGACTGAGCAGTCAGTTTGGTGCGTTCACGAGGAGCTAAAAGAACATAGCAAACGCAACCAAACAGACGAAGAGTAGAGTAGTCAGGAAGAGAACCAGAAAGGCGCTCAACAGGAATCCTGCCCTGAAGGGCAGAAGAGGGCTGAATATTAACAAGATATGTGGCAGTAGAGACAGCCTCAGCCCAAAAGTGAGGTGGAATAGAAGCGGCGATCATGAGCGCACGAGCAGTCTCAAGAAGGTGACGATGCTTACGCTCAGCAACACCATTCTGAGCATGAGCACCAGGACAAGAGAACTGAGCAAGAGTGCCCTGCTCAGCAAGAAAACCACGAAGATGACGAGAAAGATACTCGCCAGCAGAATCAGCACGAAAGACACGAATGGGAGTGGAGAACTGGGTACGAACCATGGTGGCAAACTGTCTATAGATGGAGAGAACCTCACTACGAGCAGACATAAAGTATATCCAAGTGTGGCGAGAAAAATCATCTATAAAGATAATATAGTAGCGATGACCCCCTTTCGAAACGAAGGGGGCCGGACCCCACACATCCGAGTGAACAAGATCAAAAGGACGCTGAGACACAGACTCACTATGAGGATAAGGTAACTGAATTTGCTTACCCAGTTTACAACCCTGACAATCTAAAGACACGTCTCCTGAGACAGACCCCAGAAGACCACGACGAACTAACGACGATAGACGAGATCCACACAGATGACCAAGACGGTGATGCCACTGCTGGAAGGAGCCGGTGGACGAGCGGATAGAAGCGGAGAGACTGGCAGCGGCGGCAGCGGAGGGAAGGTGAAGCCAGTCAAGCTCCCAGAGACGCTGAGAATCAAGGCGGCGAGGGCCAGAACCAACCAGAGTGCCCGTCTGACGGTCCTGAACACAACAAGAGTCAGAGTCGAGAATAACCCGACAACCAAGATCAGTAATCTGTCCAGCAGAAAGAAGCTGCATGGTAAGGCGAGGCACATGAGCAACAGAAGGAATATGAAACAAAGAAGTGCTAAGAGTGCCTCGACTAGCAACAGGAAGAGGAGTACCATCAGCAGTGAGAACATGAACAGGAGAATTTAGAGGTCTAAGAGAGGATAGAGCGGAAGAGTTAGAAGTCATGTGGAAAGATGCTCTAGAATCAAGGATCCATGGGGAAGTACCTGACTGTGTAGAGGGTGGTTTCTCATTGCTGGAAGAGGGAGTAGCAGAACCTGCAGAACCTGTCGCAGCGAGTAGACGTCGAAGACGGGCGATCTCCTGCTCAGTGAACGAGGTGGCGGAAGTAGTCGAAGCAGCTGAAGGATTCGAGGAAGTAGTCGAGGAAGAAGCTCCAGTGCCCGGTGAAGAGCGACGTGCAAGGTGACGCTTCTTCCGAAAGCAAGTAGACTCAAGGTGGCCATCCTTATCACAGTAGGTGCAATGAGGACGGCCACCACCCGACGAGGAACGACCACCACCACCTGTGGGAACCGGTGGAAGAGGCGGAGCACTGAAGCGGGAAGCAGCCGGTGCAGAAGGCGGTGTAGCCGGTGGACGAACAGCAAGCACAGAGGGAAGTGGCAATAGACCTGAGCCACGCAGGCGAGTCTCCTCCGCACGAATCTCTGTAAGCACCTCCAGAAGGGAGACACGAGGCTGACGGGTAAGAAGCTGGGCACGGCGCGACTCAAACTCAGGACGAAGCCGCGTCAAGAACTCGTACACGCGCAGGAACTCGCGGTCAGCACGAGCATCCTGACAGCACTGACAAGAGCCACAACCAGGACGTCGAAGAGAATCCAGCTGGCGCCAGACAGCAGAACTCTGAGCATAAAACTCATCAACCGTGGCATCACCCTGCTGAAGAGAGTGCTCCTGGCAAACCACGTACAGGAACAGAGCATCGCCAGATGGCTCATAACGCTGACGAAGGTGAGTCCACATCTGGAATGCCGTAGAGAAGCCCACAACCTCAGAAGAAAACTGGGGCTGAAGACTGGCGACGAGAACAGCAGCAACACGAGCATCATCATCAAACCACTGAGTGTACACGGCCAGCAGAGCACCGTAGGAATCCAGAGCCTCCTGATAAGCGGTGACAGCAACATCATAGGCAGCGCGGTCAGCATCAGTAGGTCGAGCACCAAGCTTGGGCTCAACTGGCGCCACTGGAGAAGCCGGACATGGAACATCGCCGGAGAGGACGCCCCAGAGACGAAGACCACGCATGTGGATGCGCATATGGGAGACGAAGTCGGTGAAATTGACTCCATCAAAAATCACCGGGCAACGAGGGAGAGAAACGGTGCCCGATGACGAAGACATCGTACTATTTTTTTCTTCTTTTTTTTCTCTTTTTTTTCTCTTTTGTTTTTTTTACTAACCTATACGGGCTGTTAGCCCGTGCCCGTGCGCCTCAAAAAACAGAGGCCGCCGGCCTGTTCGAGCGGGGGAGGCGGTGGAAGGGGCGCAGAGGGCGGTGGCGGCCTGGACGGCGGCGGCGGCCGGCGGAGCGGCCAGAGGCGGAGCGGCGCCGGCGGGAGGCCGGGGAGGCCGGGAGGCGGCCGGGGAAGCCGGGAGGCCGGGAGGCGGCCGGGGAAGCCGAGGGCGGGCGGGCGGGCCGGGCGGGCGGAGGAGGGGGAGCCGGCGGCCGGGCAGGCGGAGGAGAGGGAGCCGGTGGCCGCGCAGGCGGAGGAGAGGGAGCCGGTGGCCGGGCGAGCGGAGGACGACGGGCCACCGGATCCGGCGGCGGGCGACCGAGTCGGGCGGGAGGCGGCGGGAGGGAGGTGGGCGACCAAAGACGGCGGAAGGCCGGGGATGCCGACGGAGCGGCGGAGGCCCTAGGCCGGCGAGGCAGAGGCCGGAGGCCGGCGGGTGAGCGGAGGCAGGGGGTGGCGGCGGACGGGTTGCGGCGTCCGGATTTTGCGGGTAAAAAAAAACTAAACCTAATGCTCTGATACCATGTTATGAATATGCAACCTGGATCTATTGCACAGCCCAATAGGCATATATATAGTACAAGAGACTTGGATACAAGGCAAGGAGAGCCCTATGCCAATACGAATACAAGAATACAACACGTATCCTACTATATCTCTAACAGTTACCTGGGCTGAAATAGTAGCGGTTAGGAAAAATACCAATTGATTATAGGTGCATTTGATCTCTGTTCAAACCATACTTTTAATTTTGGAAAAAAATCAGAAACAATTCCACTGTACACAGTACACTTGGATAAAGCCTGAACCTAGGTCCTACCACCAGGTTATTGGTCAGGTCTCTCTGTCGTGTCGCCCTTCCTAGGCAACCCAGGAACCCCAAACCCTAGCTGCTAGGGTTGCCTCTCCCACTCCTCCTTGCTATTGCCGCCACCGGCCTTCACCACAGTGGTGGTGGGCCTCGCTCCCTAACGGTGGTGCAGTGGTTCTTGGTTCGCGTCCTCGAGTGGTGGTGCTCTAGGAGTCAAGGCAGTGGCTCTCTATCGGCTTTGCATGCGTGACTCGTGGCGGTCGGCTGCCCTAGTCGTGCTAGTGGTGGGGAGGCTAGCGTGGCTGGCGTTGCTCGTTGGGCGTGGATCTACATTGGCACACTTGGATCAGTTGTTACAAGTGGACTCGTAGTGTGGAGGCAGGGGCTGCGGTGGTGTGGCCCCTCGTGGATGTGCTACCGCGGGGACGCTCTAGCGAGGTGGCACGACCTTTTTGCCGTGCGGTCCCCAGCAGAGTGTGGTGGCAGGTGGCTGGGGCACGAGCCTAATCTGGCCAATGGTCGCTAGGTCCACGTGGTTCCTTGGCATGGCATGCCCTTTGGAGGTGGTAGCGGTGCGGTGTAGCCACATGGATGGCTTGGTGGCCACCAGTGGGCATAGATATGCTCCGAATCCAGCCAATCGGTGGCATGGAGGCCGAGGTGATGGTCCCGGGTAGTGTTCTGGTGGCTGGCTTGCCAGATTTGGTGTTCTGTTCTAGCGAGACGGAGGAGGCCAGGGCAGCAGCCCTGAAGAGCAGTGTGGCGGTGACTCCAAGAGGTGGAGCTACGGCTAGGTGTTGCAGGGTAGTTGCTTTGGCCTATAAGGGCAGTAGGACCGTCCGCTCGGTTGGAGCAACCCGAGATGGTAAAGGATCGAGATGATGACCTAGAGGGGGTGGATAGGCCAGTACATATTTTAATCAAATTCTTCGCCTTAACAAGATAATTGCGGAATTAAAGATTCTTTGATGCAAGCTAGAGTGAGGCAATCCTAAATGATGCTAGCAAGAACAAGGATTACTCTAAACAAATAATAAGCTTGCAAGAAAGTAAAAGGAGCGGAACAAATAAACCAAAGGGAGAGGAGACACGCTGATGTTGTTCCCGAAGTTCAGATCCTTGAAGGGATCCTACATCTCTGTTGAGGGGCTCGATCACATTTGAGCCAGGTCTCTTTCAACCCCTTTTCTCCCGATGTTGCACAAAGAACTCCTCGTCTTCCTTGTGGTATTTTTTCCCTTTCGGAGTTGAAATCTGGCCTTCACAATCCTTCTCACGGCTCAACTCACACAAGCTGGGAGCTCGTGAGCAACTCCAAACCATCTAGGAGTCTTCAACCTCCAAGAGTAACAAGCACGCACAAAGAGGCTTGGAGGTGAATCCTAGTGCTCAAAGATCAACTATTTTCTCTCTAGCACTCGATCCCTCTTTATCAAATCTCTCTCGAAAGTGGAGTAGTTTTTGCTTGAGTAGAGGGGTTTGCTCTTTAGGTAGGCAGGAAACCAAATGAGCAAGAGTTGGAAGGGGTTGGAGAGTGGAAGAGTGAAGGTGAGTATAAATACTCCCCTCTCACTAACTAGCCGTTAGACACTTTTCCAGTGCACATCAAAACTTCCGATCCTATGATCGGAACCTCCAATATTTGAAATTCCAACGATTACAAAACACTCCTAACACATAGACCTGCCAAAATACACACATCGGACTATCTGATTCAACAATGGAAACATCTGATGGTCTTTATAGAGCGAGCAAGGTTTGGGAAATTCAGAACTTCTGGTCCATCAGAACTTCTGATATCCGTATCAAAACTTCTGTTTAGTTGAAACTTCCGATATGCCAATCAAAACTTCCGATTAACCCTAACAAGAGAAATAGAGAACTTAGGACTCTAAAAAAACCAGACCTTCCAAAAGGGGTTGGAACTTCCGATCCAACAATCGGACATTCCGATAGTCTACAACACATAGGCCTGAGAACCCTTTGGACGGCTTGACTTAGATCAGAACTTCTGATCCAACGATCCGACACTCTAGTCCATTTATGCACAACAATCCAAGAACCGCAAGGTTCACAAAATCTGGAAATCCTGATCCGATTGGAACAACCGATTTTCACATTAGAACATCCGATTTTGCTAAGAAAAACTAACCCGGTGTTCATGTTCTAAACTTGTGACTCTCTCTAAAGAACCATTGATCAATTTGAGCACTAATTTCACCAAAAAGTTGCTAGATTGCATCCTCTTAATAGTACGACGGTCCTATACTCAATTTAAGCAGAAGATAGTACTTTAAATAGGAAAACCAAGTATCATCTTCTTTTCTTCATTTTTAGGGGTCACCAACGTCATAATGCATTCGCCAATGGGACTTTCACCTATTCAAATACTCATTGCATGCACTAGTCTCTACAATACTCAAAATCCACTTATGTGGCCTAAATGCACTCTCAATCTCCTCTTTTTTGTGATTGATGACACCATGATTAAAGCTTACGAAAGATTTAAATAATTTGATTTTTGAATAGTAAGATATATGGTGAACTCCCCATAAAGATGTGCATTACAAGGGAGAACAAATAGCTACACTTTAAGAAAAGCATTTAGAGATTAAGGGTCATTACAACGAAGAAGAGGATGATGGATGGACTGGCCACCATCCTGCACCCTACACCAGTCATGGTAAAATTCTAGACATAGTTAATGCTCACTTTGATAATTTTTTGACATATCCAAGCTCTATGGAAAATTTTAGTGCTGAAATGTTAGACCAATTACTAGAATGCTCTCAACTGGATGGTGCTGAAATTCCATATCCAATCACTGAGTGTTGCTAGTGGTGATATATGTGAGCTAGATATTCATATTGTTCCCCACCTGTCTTTGATGACTCCTTTTGATGAAATACCACTTGGCATTACCCTAAAGGAGGAGTTGTCAATTAAAGAAGGTGAGTTGTGTGTGTTAAAAGAGATGTACAATTGTGAAGCGACTACCTTGATACTCAATGAGGGTTCCTCCATACCTACTGATTTTTCACTACTAGATAAACCCCATGTTGCATGTTCGGATATTGATCTTGATGAAATATCTGCTGATGTTCTGCAATCTCTTCAATTTGAACCATTGGAGACTAAATTGCAATGTTTATTACATCACAATAGCTATGAAATTTAATATGCTTCCTTGGACACTAATATATGAAGGTATGATGAAGAGGTAAATTTTAGTTATGATATTATTAATTCTCATCTCAATAGCACAAATCTCATAAACCTGCAACTGCTAATTTTACAGACATCTCCACCGCACTGAACGCATTGGCCCTCACTAAGATGTGAGGATTTATTTGCTTATACTATGCCAATGCACTAGAAGAGAATTCACCTTCGACCGCACCTTGCTTTGAGGTGCTCCCTACTACAGTCGGAGGTGAAAAATAAAGCACCTTGGATAGATATTCCTTGTGATCTAGGTGGGTGAATGGAGCACCGAAGCCCGACAGTAAGGCTTAAAATAAAGCTCTTTGTAGGAGGCAATCTGAATGTGTTTGCTTTAAATTAGTAATAAATAAGCGAAAGACAAATGATGAGCATCAGAAAATAATTAAGGAAAGGTAACAATCAATGGTAATATTTTATAAACTCTCCCATGAGCTTTATATGATATTTGTGCATGGTTATCTTTTTTTCTTCATCTTTTTCGTCGTAGTGTAGCGTGAGTATGCCCGCTAGTCTTTTGTGTTTAGTTTTACCATATCTTTGTCGTGTCTAATGAACCAATGGATTGCTAAGGTCATCAAAAAATTTCTAGCATCCAACTATATAGTTGCTAAATCTCCTAGTTTGTTTGGTGGTGAGAATTTTCTCAGGTTTATATGTGATCATTAGTGAGTTCTCTCCTTGAAATTTTTGCATAACTACTACCTACAGGGAAAATGAAGCAAGTACGGAAAAGTTCACCACCAATGGAGTTATAAGAAGCTGAGCCGACCAGTAGTACGACCAAGCTGGTGGTACCGCTTTCCGCCCTCTCTGAAGCATGGGTACAGAAGTTGAGCCAACCAATGGTACGGAAGGTAGCGCCTATACTGCCCGCCCGTATCGAAGAAACTCGACTCTTAATTGGTTTGTCTCAGTGGCCTAAGGTCAGTTTTCACATTTATCACCAAGTCTGCTAATTATCATTACTAAAAGGATAATCTTTCTTATGCATTGTTTAGTGTTCACTTTTCACCCCTATTTTAGCTATTCTTGTGTTACCATTTGCGAGGGTTTACAAAACATAAGTACTAATATGTAGATTAAGCATGGTGCTTAGGTTATATATTATTACATGAGGAGTAGCTTGTTTATTTCTATTGCTTTGAACTCCTAAAGAGATAACAAACACTCTTACTCAGTTTATCAATTTAGCAAGGTGCTTTTATTGGTAGACCGATCTATGGAGATAAACATCGGTGAAATTATTTGTGCACTAACAATGTATTGGGAAGGTTATCTTTACATAACTAGCATCTATAGGGAGATGGCATCTACGCTTCGTTTCAATAAAGGTGGAGATCATCAAGAGTCGGCATCCACAGATAAACAAGATGAGAAGATTGTGCTTGATTGTAGCAAGTCAGAAGGCTCTAGAGACAAGATCAATCACGTAAGGAGAGTGTGAAGACATTGCATATTCATGAAGTACTCTCTTGACCCCATCTTTGTAGTCTTAGAGGTGTTAATTAAATATATGTTCTTATATATTATGCAAATGCCTATCTACTATTAAATCTGTCTCGTTAGATTGTTAATTTTCTTTCTTGCTTAGAAAGTCAAGTAGTTTGGTAGTTAAAACTGTTAGTTATCTTTGTTGTGTTGCCATGCTAAAAAGAAAAATAAAAATAATAAGGAGCAAGTCCTATTGAATCCATGTATCAACTAGATGTTGTTAATTGTTTGATAAATACCCTTTATGAGTAACTTGACTTCATGATGTAAAAGTTGAGAAGTCGAAGGTTACTTTTGATATCTTTTAGTTAGTTTGTAGGTTCATTAAGTAATCTTAGAGTAATGCTTGTGCTTATTGTCTAAAGTGGTCCACAAAAAGGATCCAAGTTAAATGAATCAAAGTAAAAGGGGAGCTGGCACTTCAATGGCCAATGAACAGATGTACCATCAATACCACTCTCACAAGAAGAGGAACTTACATTTCGGCTATTAGTGTAATGACAAGTATAGTAGCAACGCTATCTTGGGCAAGATAAATGGCCTTATAACTATTTTGCTATGTTTCTCCCTTTTATGCATTGCTCTAGGAATGAAAGCAATTGTTACTTATTAATTTATTGCTTGAGGGGGTGCTTATAGTTTTCAATGGATACACCCATGGGTAGAATCACTTGCTCATAGTTGGTATTACACTTACAGTTGCCAAAATCTCTTTGTATACCTTTATGCTTAAATTTTCTACTTGCTCCAATAAATCTCCGGCAACAAGTATTGATAATTCTTAGTTCTTCTATTTTACTATTCTACTTGGTTCTCTAATCTGGAAAGCAATTTTTCATCTAAAAAGAGTTGGTCTAATAATAGCTAGGTTGCACATTATATAGTTGCATGTTTTAAACTAAGATTTAAGGGATTGCATAGAGTGGAGGCATTAAGATCGTCCGAGTGGTGAATTGTTCCAACCTCTTTTGGAATCATGATAAAACCTTATGTTCCTTATGGATTTGTCTTGCTCAAGGACGAGCAAAGGTTAAGTATGGAGGGGTTGATGAGTCTATTTTATACTCATTATTTTCATCATGTTTGATCCTAATTATTGCATTTTCACTGTATCAATTCCTGTTAATTGTTGCCAATGACATTAATTGCAAGACTATGCGAATCTCTCTTTTTGGACTTAATGTATGTAGGATTGTTGTAAAAGGGGTAAAATCATATATATTCGAAAACTACACATCGAGAGGAGTGCCCACGAAGAAACGAGAGTCCAAACGGAGCACCCATAATGTTTACCGACTAGTGGTCGGACATGACGTTCATGCCATACTCCAGTAGGACTGTCATGTCAAATGCAACAACTTGCATGAAAGGGATCCCTATGATTTCATGACAGATATTCCGCAAAAGCACCAGCAGCACCTCCGATCTATATTAAGGAGGGAAGGCACCAAAACAAGCAGGATCATATCAGCAAAAGAGGGAGGACACCCCAAACCCATCTACCATGACCAAGAACACCCTCCACCATGTGATCCAACAGAGAGGAAGGAGAAGGGGAAGCCACGTTGCCGCCGGCTGGCCCTAGGCCGTGCCATCGGTCTCCTCCATCTTCTCCTTCATCTGCGATGACCATGACTTCATCTCCATGTCCTCCCTTTATTCTTGTATTTTTAGGATCAAACATGTTGATAGAGATAATGAATTGTTCCCTTATGATTTATTATCTCAATGCATCTATGTTTGAGTGATTGACTCGGTTCTAGGTTGAGGTAATCTAGCATGACAAATTGGTGTTTGCAATCATTTTATTATGCATGTTCTCTTCGGTTAATCTACCCGTGAGACCACACACGGAGTAGATAGGTGTATGTGTGAATCGACAAGACCTTGGAAGTGAAAGTACCTTGTTATCTTGAGAGGAGCATATTCATCTGAGTGACAGTTATCCAGAGAGCTCAAAGAGTTATTCTGGTCTTTATGGCCTTAATATGAAGTTGCAGGATTAGCAATATCAAAAAGTGGATACTAGAGTCACGCAATACCGGTGTAGGAAGAGCACGGCTATCCAAGGGAAACCGCCTGCATAATTAATATAGTTTTGTTTGCAATCTAGCTAGTACTAGTAAAATCAAAAGCCTAGATACCATCTTTCATTCTTAACCTTGCAACTACATTTTGTCTATCTTTATTTTCAATTTTTGTTTGCTTGTATTAATGGTTTAGTTTCTCGCTTTCATCAATTACCTTGTTTTAGCAGTATTAAAAAAACTAGTGTGCAACGGAACTATGATAGGTGACAAGTGTAGTTACGAAAACGTGATAACTATCATTTGCTTACTTCCCGCAAAAGGTATTATGGTGATTTGGTGCACTTGCTAGTCATCAATTGTTGTACAACCTCTATAGTGTTAAAATTGTATTGGAATAATCATGTCCACGATCATAGACAGACTTGGACAAGGCCACACTTGGTTAGATTCACTAGTGAGATAATCAGAGCTAGGGAGACATGGAAGTAGTTGGAGCTGCAATTGATGGTTGGTGCTGAAATGATGATATTATATGATGCTCTTTATGTCATATACATTTGCTGAATGATTATTTACTTTGGTTGCAAAAATTACTTTTGTTATTGCATATAAAACTTAGCTTTCCACATAACATACAATCTAGGATAGAGCCTTACTCTTGGACAAAGCCGTGCATATATATGTATATATATCCATCAACATTTCTTATGGGATGTCTACTAGTACATTCAATGTACTCACCTGACTTGCTAGTATATGGTTTCCTTCTGGTACAAACCTTTGATGTTAATCGGGCTCTATGGCCCCATATGTAAGTATTCGACTGTAACAGTTGGCATCTTGTGTTACATCATGGATGGATGAAATAATCACTTTGACTGTGGGCAGTAGCTACTGATCGTGGGACTACTGCTACTTAAACAAAGAGGTGATCCGGTTATTAGAGTCGGGTCACCATAACTATTTATACCCCCACTCTCCCATCCAAGCATACTTCTTTGCCACTTTGAAATCCTGCACTTAAAAGAGCTTCTCCCACCTTCCTCAAACCAAATTCAGTTGATTCTTGTGAGGAAGATCTATATCGAGTATGAAATTGAGATTGTTGTTAGTTGAGCACTAAGCATTGAGTTCATCTCCAAGTCTTCAATGTGCCTTGTAGGATCGGAGGCTTCCCGACAGAGCGAATGTCGGTTAAAATTCTTCTTCAAATTCAAATACAGATAGCAACTGAGATACTACTGTAAATGACAAAGAAGACTCAGCGAAAAAGCCCTAGAAAGTTCATGATGATGTGGAGCTCGTCGATACCTTCGAAACGAGTCTAAGATCACTGAAAACGGAGTCCGGATGCAAAAGATACGACCAAAACAGCGAAGCAATGCAGGCTGAAAAATGCAAATCCGGACCCTCCGGATTTTGCAGCCCGGACCCTCCGGGTTAATGTCCGGATCTCTACTGGAATGCATGGATGTTCACCCAGACCCTCCGGGTTTATAAATCCGGACCCTCCGGGTCAAAACCAGACCCTCCGGATCTCGATTTCCAGAACGTGATAAATCGGTGCAACTTTTGACCTATTTCAAAATCCGTCCAACCAAAAGAAGTGAAACTTTCCAGATGAGTTTAGGGATGTCTTGTGACTATGAATCAAGTGTTGATCCTCATAGAAATGTCTCAAGGCACAGCCTTTTTCATGATCTTCCTAGAACACCTCAAAAGTTGAATGAAAAGAAAATCTTCAATTTCTTGTTGCTCGTGAGGATTCTTGATATGAACTCAATAAGACAATCTCTCACATGTCACAGCAATCTAATCCACCCCTCCAATCACGAATCCAAATCAGTCGAGGAAATCCTTCAAACACTCAATTTTTCCTTGAGACAAATTGAGAAACTCAAACACTCAATCATTTTGCAAGTAATTTCAATCTCGAATTCATGCAACCAAATTATTCAATTACACACAATATGGCAAAATATTCATCACTTAAATTGTCCACGTCATCACATGACTCACATGCCTTTTACTCTTGGAGATTGGGGGTCTCCTAGACGGCTAGGAGCCTTGAGAGCTCCCAAGCAAGTCGTGGTGAGTCTGAAGACGTTTTTGAAAGTTGGAATCAACCTCTGTCAAGGGAAGGATCGCCAAAAAGATATTGAGAGATAAAGACTTGAGAGGAAGCTGACTCTTGATCAAAGTGATCGAGCTCCTAAAATGGAGACGTGAGATTTCTCCAAAGATCAGAATTTCGGCAACAAATCATGTGTCTCCCTTGGTACTTCATTCCATCCTTAACTTTTGCAAACTTTACTCTTTGTATTATTGTTGTGCTTATGTGTTGATACTCATGTAGTTCTTGCATTAGATAATCTTTAATTCTGCATAATTGCAAGAAATTTTTTAAAACTGGTTAAAATTGTTTAGTCACATATTCACATCTCCTGTATAGGTCAATATCTTTATCTTTTAGTTTTGCATTTACAATCCTGTTAAATTTTTTTTTATTCCTTTGATTTTCCAAGAGTTTTGTAAAAAGATTGTTTTATTCCTGTGTTTTCCAAGATGTTTGAGTAAAAATTTTGCTATGAAATGTACTACAAGGAAAGTCTATAGAAAAAATTCCAATTCACCATTTTTATGTGGATTATGTAATAACTTTGTAATAAATTTAATTGTGTGCACCTTTAAGTTCACAGATCAGAGTAGTATTCTCTTTCATTATCTAAATAAATAAATAGTTTGATCCTTCAAACTTTTTATTTAAATCCTTTGATTCTAAGAGCTCCGCTCGAGGGACAGCATGCATAGAATATTATTGTCTCATGCTTCAGCCTCGCACATAATTTTGCTGTTATTTTAATTAGCTAGTTCAATTCAGTCAAAACCATCAATTCGATCGACCTCGCTGACTCGCGTTGCTGCAGTACATGACAGACAGGCATAATTAACTCTAATCTCCGTCTTAAATTCAAGTCAACACTCGCTCGGTTACGTGCAAAATACTCGCCCGGTTTTCAATTACGTAAGCTGCGGTGTTTTACGACAAGAAATTTATGTTTGTGATTTTTGCAGAGAATCTTAGTTATCACGCCTTTGGTCAAAGTTGGAATGTATTTTAGAACGAAGTATCAGAAAACCTGTTTTCTAAAGAAGTATGAGAAGACCAATGGATCTATACTCGGGCTCATTTTCTTTTAGGAAAATTAATACTGAGGCTCTTTCTCTTTGGTCGAGGAAAATTCACTCGGGCTAAGTGGGCTATAGGCCTGTGATACCAAGCACAAAACTGATGCTGAATTGAGCCCAGTCGTGGCCCATGTAGAGGTATGAAGTTATGAATAAGTGTTGGGAGAATAGAATCATCCAACATCATCTAATGTCTAACAAATAATTATATTGCTCTCTCAAAAAAAATTGTATTGCACTATGAAGTAAGTATAGTTCCATGAAACAATAATATTTTATATTAAACATTTGTACTAAATATTTTCTTAATTACAAAAATGATAATTTATGAAATTAACTTTTGCAACATAATAATAATGTTATCTAAACATTCCCCTAGCAATACACAGGCACGACCAACAAAAAAGTTAATAAATCCTATTTGGACATCTATACTACCTTATAAAAGGGAGAGTTTTCTCCTCTTATCTCCGACTCAATCTACATTATTCGATCATGATCATCCAATGGCTAATATTACTTTGATGGTCTGCCACCTAAAAATTACCCACCATGTCATTCACTTAAAGTTGAAAGTAATTACCCACCATTACCCTTACTTAAAGTTGATAGCAATTACCCACTATTGCCACTGCTATACCCTCTAGCACCCTCTCTCCCGAATGCACCATGCGTGGCCGCCGCCGCCCATGCCACCCTTTGGCCGTGCCCGTGCGCCACTACCGTTATCTCCTTCGACGCAATGCAATATAGATGGTCTGGCTATACCATCCGATGAAGCAATAGTCTCGCCCTACGCTGATCTAAGCCGCGCCGCGCTCCCTTGATCCCACGCTCCTCTCACCACCCTACCAGCGCATCGCTCGTGCATCACCGTCTCTTTCACTCTATAAGTGACATGGTTGCCGACAAGAAGCCGACGAGCCCCGACAGCGGCAAAGGCGTGCAGGATGCGTGGCGCCAAAACACAGGGGCGGGATCATCTCCTCCCGCTGCCGCCCCTTTCTGCACCACCGCCGCCCCATTTCCTCCTGCTGTCGGCACCTGCCATCACCAAGCGCCACCCTGCCGCGACCGTTCGACTCCGCAACGCCATCGAGGATCGCGCCGCATTCCTCCTACCACCCGACGATCTCTACCGCGTCCTCCTCCACACCGGCCTCCCCCGTGCGGGCCTCCACCTTGCACACGCAGCCGCGTCGCGGAGAGCGCGATGCCGTCGCCAGCAATCTCCTCCTTCTTGCATGGCCCCACCACCACCGCTAGCCGAAGCAGCTCACGCGCTAGCGGAAACTGCACCACGTCAACGAGATTAACGCGCTGCTCGCCGATCTCAACATCGACAGCATATCCTCCTCGTCACTGCAGTCCAGGACAATCCGCGATCTGAAAAATAGATTGAGCGAGAAATATTTGTATTGTGTCATTGGTTATATTCAATGTTTTTTTGACAATACATATTCATCATTCTTTACTATTTCATAGGAACAATGGTGTCTACTTTCTTTTTATACCATCTTCATTCGTAAGTTCTTGTAGCCACTTAAACATCATTTTCGGTAAAATGCATGTATAAATAAAAAACTATATTTGTAAATGTTAGAATATATTTTTAACGTTTAAATTATGTTAGTCAAGACGTGCGTTGCACGTGTACGATTACTAGTCAAAGCAAAGGAAGAAGCTAATAAACGATCATGAGTGTGATCAATTTCTGACCATGCCCAAGTCCCTCATATATCTATCTCTCTCCTAGACCCACCACAAAATGTCTTTCTCATTTCCCTTTTTCTTCACTTCGCCACGCAGCCACTCCATTTCTTCCACTGTCCTGTCTTGTCTAGCCACCTCTAACACACTCCACCCGGCCACCTCCACAAGCACAGTGTCAGTCCACCTCCATGTGCCATTGTTCGGTCGTCTCAAGCTGCGTGCCACCATCCGGCCGCCTCACGTGTGCGTCCGCTAGGGTTTCACTACCTAGTTGTCATGAGCGCACCACCACGGCCGCCATTGCACCCATAGTGGAGACCGTGTCACGCTGCGCCATCAAGCCCGCTGGAGACACCATCACGGCCCACTACCGCCGCGAGGGGAGGTAGGTCGGCAACCTAGGGTTTTTTTCTTTTTTTCCTTTTTTTTGAGTTGGAAGATGATCTAAGTGGAGTTGAGTTGGTTTATAAGTTGACATGGATTTTATTGAAAGTGGGGTTTCAATGAGTCAAAAGCTCATGAAATTTTTTGGTTTGAAAGCTCGATCCTCGAAACTGAAAGCCACACAAATTTCCGGTTGAAAGTTAGGTCGGATCCAAAGTTGATTTGGTTGAAAGCCAGCGTGAATGTGGTTGAAAGTTGATAGCTAAGGGGTTGAATGTTGATGCAAAAATTTTGGCCGAAAGTTTGGATTTTTCAAAGTTGAAGCTGCACATGTTTCGGTTGAAAGTTAATCTTTTTATGAGAGTTTCTTCGATGACTCTGGCAATAACAAGTGGGAGGTGGAAATAGGAATGAAAGATAGAGGAGGATGAGGGAGTGAAGAAAAGATGTTTGGAACTTTGGTCGAAATCAATGCAATGTGTTCCCAAAAAAGTGGGCACCCTGTTGAAAATCATTTGTTGCAACGAAAAACCACAAATTACCCCTCCAAAAAACCAATCACCCATTTAGTTCCATACTATTGGTAGTGGGCAGTGTGCATGACTTTTTTTAGAGGAGTGGTTGAAATATTCCAGAACAATGGTGATGGGCTACACAAAAAATAGGCTAGGCCTGATTAGGAACTAAAGGCTTCTCAACTAGGCCGCTGGGCTTGGTTTGACTGCATTAGTCTGTGTATCTTAATGTTTTAAGAATTCTCAAAAAATAAACATAGTGTTAAACGTACATAAATTACGGTTTTGTATTCGAGGGCTTATATGAGTCGCCAAAACTCAAGGGCTCCCCCTCCCTTCATCTTCGTTGTCCGCCTAAGATTTCCTATTCAAAAATTTTGAACTCTTAGCTCTAGTTTCTTCTATGACAAGGAAAACACATATGCATACATATATCACACATCTACAATTGATAGAGTCCGGGATGAATCCGTGAATCTTAAAACTTCTTACTTTAGCATTTATGTGTGTAAATATGAGCTCTTGAATTTGAACCCTGATGAGTGAGGTCATGTCTCCACAACTCACTATCCGTCATGATGTGGTTCTCAACTCTTAACTCTAGTTTTTCAACCTGCAATTTAAAGAGATAATAACTTCTAGATTTTCAACCAAAGATTTCAAATTTCATCGAGAAGGGTTCACACTTTCTAAAAGCCTCTTTGATTCAAAGTGATGATGAGTAATACCCTATATCATATGCGACGGGGACATCCATATACGTATTCCCTGGATACCCGGAGTAGGTAACGTACTCGCTAGGGATTCTAGGAGAAAGGGGACCTCTCGTATGGATCCCAAACACCTTTCAAACTAGGAAGTCTATCCCTATGTTTAAGGAAGCCGGAGTCTAGCTCGGAGATAAGTCCTTGTCTCCTATGACTCGGAGGACCCTCTATATAAGGACCTAAGGACCCCTCACGGAAAGGGGGAGGATCGAAGCCATACAAATCCTACAGATTCTACCAGAAGCTACAAGCAACTACAGAAGCCTCCAGCTATTTAGATCTGCTCGGAGGAGCCCCCGACTAGGTTTAGATCCAATCTAGGGTAGCCACTAACACCCTTTGTAAAGATACTCGTGATTAAATATATACCAATAGGACATAGGGTTATTATCCTAAGGGAGGCCCGAACCTGTATAAAAATCATTGTTCGTGCATCCTGGTGCGACTCGGCGATGGCCCCAGGGGTCCCTACCCTTCAACAAATTCTCTGTCTCATGACTAACGTAAGATCGGCGGTTTACTAATCGTCGACAGATGGCACCGACCTCTTCAGTTGATTCTGTTGAGACAGCATTGGAGTCAACACAAGACCTGACAAGGTTCATGCAAAGAACCGGCTTCTCGAACAAGGGATTCTATGACAACTTCACCCCTTCGATTGAGCAGGAGCTGACGCAAGATCAAGTCAATTTTGGCAATCCCTCACCTGACAACGAGTCCGACAACGACGTTGATCGTTCCATGGACGAGTACGTCAAGGCTTACGGGATCGATTTTTCAATCCGAGGACTACCTAAGGAACCGTGCGACTTGTGCGAGTCCCATATCGGAACTATCTCCTACAGTTTTCGACCACCCAGATTACTGACGAAGCTTACCGGAGGCCACCTCTGAAGACAGATCTATGATGGATCTGAGCTCTGCTACCAGCGGACGATGACCCCGAGAAGTACGCATAATTGAGAACGAACCTCAACGAAGAGAAGACACCTCAACGTCATCAAGGAAAAGAGGACTCAAGCGCTGCTACGGGCAGCCAAGTACCAGCAGCCCCTCCAGTGCTACCACCACCAGAATGTCAGTGAACGCTCTTTCCAAGTCAGAGTCCTAGTTCTACGGCTCATACAGTACTAGGGCAACAGCCATGAGCTTCCCCTCAAGTGGGAAGGTCCTGACATAATCACCGAGGCTACTCGCCCCGGGTCGTTCCGGTTAGCCATGGAGGATGTCGAGCTCTCACCAATTCCTGGAACACCAACCAGCTCCGGAAGTTCTGTGCGTAAGTACTAGAGGTAACGTACACATAGATGACATCCGAGTCGCCCCCAAGAACTGTCAGTTTCTCTCCATTACGATACTTCCCTTCCTCCAAAAGACTAGCACCCTACGATGGGACCTCCAGCGGTGAGGCACACTAGGTATCTCTATCTAGTACGTGCACCCGGACAAGCTGATGTGGAGTCGGTAAGGCGATAAGGTACTACGGAAAGCCTGCGGCCAAGGGAAGACTCGGATAATAGCTTAAGTTTTCTTTCAAATTATACACAAGAACTCAGTTAAATTTGATTTTTATTCTTAACTGTCCATCAGAAGCGCTCCTTGCCTGATAGACAGTTCGGGGCTGGACAGGTACAACGGGATTGAAAAGTTTCACGATAATGTGTTATGTGGAACACCCGAGGACTTAGTACTTGTGAAGGGAAGGAGTTCCTAGCTCTAGCCTCGCGGGATGGAGGAAGTCCCTTACTGCGTCGACGAGTGACAGAGGGTCCTAGAACCCTCCACTCGACCTCAACCTAAGGCCTAACTAACCGAGCTCCTCGACTAGCGGCAAAGTTTTTTGACTCGGGCCGAGGAAGAATCTGAAGGTGCAAAGTACAACACGTTTGACGAAACGGTTCAACACTCAGTAAACCAATAACTCTTTCCAACTAGCTATCGTAAGGACAAGCCGGGTCAACGTGATACTAAGACATCTTATCAACCACAAAGGACATGTGTGCCTACACCTTTCTCCTTGCAAAGAGGAAGAAGTCTAAGCTACGGTCTCGAACAGGACAGAGGGAGGTCCCTTATCACGTCTGCAAATGACTGGGGGTCTCAGCACCCTCACTTGACCTAGACATAAGGCCTGACTAACCAAACTCCTCGACTAGTAGCGAAGTCTTCCGACTTGGGCCAAAGGAGAAAGGCTAGAAAGCGTTAAGTATCCCAAGCTCTCGACAAATCCTTAGTACCAGGTTCCCGATAAGTTCTAACTCAAGTTAATGGAAAAACACGTTAATCATTTGCATAAAACAGATATTGACCAAAGGAACTCGAGTCTTTATTTATCTATGCAGGAAGTTTACACTTCAAGCTTTTCATGAAAGCATTTGTGGCCTCCTACATGGCCGCGACCAGCTTCTCGCACTCCAACTACGCCGCCCCGGACTTCTCCGCCTCCAACGCCGTGTCAGAGTCAACCAGCAGCTTCTTCAGCTCCTGGACTTCCGACTGGAGGGGAGTCGCTCCAGACAGAGTGAGTCGCAATGGCAAGGTTAGTCTCCATATGAGTAGATTAACAAACTAATATCTCTTTGCACTTGTTACCTCAAACAGGGACCCGACATATTTTGCCAAATCAAATACCTCCGTCGACAAGGGCCACCATCTTCCCGGACCGAAGGCCGGACTGCTATCGATGATGGGGGCTTCACAGCCTTCTTGATCGTACCAGCAACCTTAGGCAGGGGGCTGACCACTCTACGCACATATCCATCAAACGTGCCTCAAGTTTCTCACGTCAGCACAAAAGTTGCAGAAAAAAGAGGGAAAAGATGTTCATCACCACATGAAATTTCAACCCCGACGGTTCAAATCCTGAAAGAACCCACTGGATCCAGATAAGCTTGACTGCATAAATCACGCGTTTGCCCTAACCACTCGGTAGGGTGCTCATATGTTCCTTCTCGGAAGAAGGATAACTCGGGGGCTTACCTAAAAGGCCACTCGGGGCTGTCTATTTCCTGACTAGGAAGATAAGCTACTCTGAGTAGGTAACCCAGCTTACTTAGAAGATAACACTGACAACCCAGGAGTACTTCTGGCCGGATGTGCTGCTCGACTAGGGTTGTTCTTGGTTGATCCATTCTAGCCTCATTTCACGTACTAATGGGGGGCTTGATGATGAGTAATACCCAATACCGTATGCGAAGGGACACCCGTACACGTATTCCCTGGATACCCGGAGTGCGTAACGTACTCGCTAGAGATTCTAGGAGATAAGGGGACCTCTCGTAGAGATCCCAAACACATTTTAAACTAGGAAGTCTATCCCTATGTTTAAGGAAGCCAGAGTCCAGCTCGGAGATAAGTCCTTGTCTCCTACGACTCGGAGGACCCTCTATATAAGGACCCAAGGACCCCTCACAAAAAGGGGGAGGATCGAAGCCATATAAATCCTACAGATTCTACTAGAAGCTACAAGTAACTACAGAAGCTTTCAGCCGTTTAGATCTGCTCGGAGGTGCCCCCGACTAGGTTTAGATCCAATCTAGGGTAGCCACTAACACTCTTTGTAAAGATACTCGTGATTAAATATATACCAATAGGATGTAGGGTTATTATCCTAAGGGAGGCCCGAACCTATATAAAAATCATTGTTCGTGCATCCTGGTGCGGCTCGGCAACGGCCCCAGGGGTCCCTACTCCTCAACAAATTCTCTGTCTCATGACTACCGTAAGATTGGCGGTTACCAATCATCGACATAAAAGAATTTCAAATAAAACTTGAAGGATTGTAATACTTAGGCATTTTTCTTATATCCGTCATTTATATCTGTCATATAGAAAAGTAGTACTGATAGACTTGATGTATAAATTATACTTCGATACCATTGTGCCTGATTAGAGACAAAGTGATGTTTCAAAACCCATGGTTGCCGCTTAGCTGCTCCTGCTAGATGAGCGGGCACAAATAACGTATCTAGTGATACAGTTTTTAGATGATGCCATGATATTAATATATGGTATTATTTGTATTTTTAATAAGTTATAAATTTGTCTGAAAATAATTCACAACATGGATAATAGATGTATGTACCCTATCATAAATTTTTAAATCTAAATTTAATCCACAACTCAAGAAATAAAAAAGACAAATCCTGCTATGAATAGTACCAGTTAGATACCATTCACTTCAGAATTATATTTGATACTATTCATATGTAGATTTCTCTTTTTTGTTTCTTAGACTATAGGTCGTATTTGGATTTAAAATTTTGTAGCTTTGTACTTACAGTGTCAATTTTTTAAAAAATATAACTTTTTTAAAGCAATATCGTGTGATAGGATCATGGAATCATATAAGAGGTGATACGACTTGTGCTCTCTTTGAGTGATTTAACCTGCTATGAAGGATTTTGCTACCGGTTTCAAAAAAAAATCTCAGGAAGGGTCGGTATTTCCCATTTCTTGCCTGAAAGTTTCCAAATTTCAAATAGTGTTTGACAAAATTTCTTGAAATTGATCAAATTTGCATGAAATTTGTCCAAATCATGATTTTTTTCTTCTGTATAAGCTTTTCTCGAGGGGTCCGGTAAAACCGGTTACCGGTCGGTTACCGGAAAATCCCGGCTGGTAACCTAAAATCCTGGCCGGTAACCGAAACCCTGCTATATGTGCCGTGAGCAAGATCGTACTGATGCATGATCAGCAAATACACGTCAGCATCAACGTCCGCGCGGCCCACGCCACGTCAATCCCTATTAAATACACACTTAGAGCAATTAATGAATGCCTACTAACTTAACAAAATGCCATGTGCTGCGATTCCCCCATCGACAGATTAAAACTGCACACACAGTCACACAGATACTCAGCGAGCGAGCGAGAGAGAGAGAGAGAGAGAAAGCGAGGGCAATGGACGGAATGGCATTCAGCTCGGCGCAGGGCGTAGTAGACTCCCTCCTCGGGTGGCTCACCATGACGCTCAGGGACGAGCTGTAGCAGCTGTGAGGTGTCCCCAGCGACGTGCGCTTCATCAAGGACAAGATGGAGAGCATGAATGGCCTCCTCCTCCACCTCGCTGGGTTCACCGACGACGGCGATGGCTACCACTACCATGTTCGTGCCTGGACGAGGCAGGTCAGGGACCTCGCCAGGGCTGCGTCAACCGCTACATCCGCCACCTCGGCGCCGGCGACCACCGCAGCAGGGGAGGCCCGCTCGGGTACGTGCACCGAATTCGTCGCCTTGTGCGGACCATGCTGGCCCGCTGGCGTATCGCGAAGGAGATACAGTGTTAACTCCTAGCTAATTATCTGAAGAATCACAAGAACACGCAAGGAATTTGGGAATCAATTTCTCTATAGGAATGGTTCTATCTCCTTCTGTAGCAGCAGCCGGAACCATCCAATTCTTCACCACCCTTCACGCACAGTTCTTGTAACACCCCGGCCTCTCACCCGGACCGGCGGTCGTTACACCTGGCTATCACCTGGGATCCAGACTGGTCCCACAAACTAACATTAGTCTTTCCTGCGCACTTTGTGCTCACTCGTGCGCACCCGGGATGAACTTCCCGGTCGGTCACCCATCCCCAAATTGCTCCAAGCCAAGCACGCTTAACCCAGAGGTTCTTTGGAGATGAGCTTCCGAAAAAGAAGGTGCACCTTGTTGATATGAGTAGTCTATCAATCCTATTAACCAGGATGTTACACCCCCCTTAAAGGATCTGACGTCCTCGTCGGCCTAGCAGGAACGTTCCCTCTTGGCACACGTCGTCCATGCGTCCAGTGCCGGCACATGTGCCATGCCGTGCGCCTCGACGGGCCACAAGCGCCATGCGCCGCATGTCCGCGCCCCTGACCCGCACACGCCCGTGTAACCGCGAGGGTCGGCTCTGATACCATTTTGTAACACCCTGGCCTCTCACCTGGACCAGCGGTCGTTACGCCTAGCTATCACCTGGGATCTAGACTGGCCCCACAAACCAACACTAGTCTTTCCTGCGCACTTTGTCCTCACTCGTGCGCACCCGGGAAGAACTTCCCGGTCGGTCACCCATCCCCAAATTGCTCCAAGCCAAACCAACACTAGTCTTTCCTGCGCACTTTGTCCTCACTCGTGCGCACCCGGGAAGAACTTCCAGGTCGGTCACCCATCCCCAAATTGCTCCAAGCCAAGCACGCTTAACCCAGAGGTTCTTTGGAGATGAGCTTCCAAAAAAGAAGATGCACCTTGTTGATATGAGTAGTCTATCAATCCTATTAACCTGGATGTCACAGTTCTACTTCATATACATACCGATTACAAGCTGCCTCAGCGATCCCACTCACGGCCTGCAAACCGTCTACTGGGTTGTCGTAATCGCTTGTTAAGAACCAGGACTTCAGGGCCTTCAACTGCTGGGACTTTGGTATCCTGCTGGTCCATTGTGGACGGTGGGCTGTTGACAATCCTTCCTCCTTTAGAACCGGCTTGCCCCCAAGCCGATGCACGTGGAAATTGTTGTTGCAGTGCCTCCGCATCCTCACATGTTGCAAGTTTTTCGGACATGCCGGACCACTAAACGAGCACTTGAGAGATTGAAGAAGCGCCCTTCGAATGCAGACGACGCTGAAGCACACGCACAGGAACTTGATTAGTAGTAGAAGGTGTAGGAAACAATGGTTGTACCTGTTGAGTTGCACCCACAGCTTTCTTTAGCTACGAAACGTGAATCACAGGATGTACTTGCTCTCCGATGGCAATCGGATTCTGTATGCGATGGCACCCACCCGCTATAGAACTTCAAACGGCCCATAGAACTTGAAACAGAGTTTATGATGTACACGTGGGGCAATGGATGACTGGATATAAGGCTGCAACTTTAGGAACACCATGTCGCCGATGGCAAATTCGCATTCAGAATGCTTCTTATCTACCTGAGACTTCATGCGTTGTTGTGCTCACACTAGCTGTTGCTGCAGTAAGTGGGACATGAGCTCACGATCCTCTATCCACTTTTGCAAGTCTGGCATGGTACAAGTATCTAAAGCAGAAATACCAAAGTGACGAGGAGGGTGGCCATATAAAACTTCAAAGGGGGAATGACCCAAGGCATAATGGGTGCAAGTATTATACCAAAACTCGGCTAAGGCCAGCCACTGACCCTACTTGGCCGGACAGGAGTGCGTGAAGTAATGGAGGTATGCTTCCACACATTGATTGACACGCTCTCTCTGACCGTCAGTTTGTGAATGGTAGGAGGAGCTCATGCGCAACTGAGTACCAGTTAGCTTGAAGAGCTCTTGCCAAAAACCACTAGTGAAGATCCTGTCACGGTCAAACACAATAGATTGGGGCAGGCCATGAATTGAACACCTGATCCAAAAGGGTAGAGCCGACGTGAGCAGCCGTAAAGGGATGGCACAGAGGAATAAAATGGCTATAACAAGACCACTTGTCAACCACCGCAAGGATGCAATTGTAACGGCCTGAGCGAGGAAACCCCTCAATAAAGTCCATAGAAATAATCTGCCACGCTTGAGTAGGGATTGGTAATGGTTGCAGTAGTCTGGGATATTGAGAGTGATCAGGTTTGACTTGCTGACAGAGCTAACATTCCAATACCCATTGACGAATCAACTTTTTCATGCCAGGCCAACGGAAGAGCTGCTTAATGCGACGATAAGTCACTGGGAATCCTGATTGACCCCCCGTCGCACTCAAATGCAAGGCGTGAAATATTTGTTGTTGTAAGGAAGTGTTCTAACCCAAGCAGATACAACCATGTTGGCGAAGGAGGCCATCTTTCAGACTGAATGTTCTCTGAATTTGTTGGGCAGAGAGCCAACTTGCTAAGAAGTTGTTGTCCTTGTGGATCATTTTGATAACCAGTGGCAACAGCATCAAGCCACAAGGGTTGGTTGTGAGAAATAGCTGAGAGAGACTCTTGGGGAGGGCGACGAGACAAAGCATCAGTAGCTCGGTTCTCAGAGCCCTTGCAGTAGACAATTTGAAATTGCAACCCAATCATCTTGGTGAAGGCTTTATGTTGCCACGGGGTGTGCAGCCGCTAATTAGTTAAGTGAGCAAGGCTCCGTTGATCTGTACGAATCAAGAATTCTCCGTGTTGCAAGTAGGATTGCCACTGTTCGACGGCCAACAAAATCGCCAAGTACTCCTCCTCATATGTGGACAGCCCGCGAGTGCAAGGTCCCAATGCCTTACTGACAAACGCAAGAGGATGCTCCCCCTGGATGAGCACTGCACCAATACCCACATCTGATGCATCTGTTTCCACAATAAATTGCTTGGAGAAATCCAGCATGGCTAATACTGGAGCAGTGATTAATGCCGACTTCAAAGTAGAGAAAGCAGTGTCCATGTCAGGGGTCCATAAAAACATAGTATTCTTGCGCAAGAGCTGAGTTAAGGGTCGAGAAATAATAGCATAGTGCCGAAAAAATTTCTGGTAATACCTAGTGAGGCCCAAGAAACTTCTTAACTCCTTCACCGAGCGTGGTACTAGCCAATCACGCACTGCGGCAATCTTTGAGTCATCGGTGGCAACTCCTGAACCAGAAATTATATGCCCTAGATAAGCAATCTATTGCTGGGCAAACGCACATTTAGAACGCTTCACTTGCTCCTGATGTTGCGGCAAGAGTGAGAGAACTTGCCATAAATGAAGAAGGTGATCCGCGTAAGTAAGGCTGTAGACAAGAATGTCATTGAAGAAGACCAATACGCTTTTGCGCAAGAAGGGCCGGAGAGTAGCACTCATTGCACCTTGGAACGTCGCTGGTGTGCCTGTCAGTCCAAAAGCCATGACAGTGAACTTGAAGTGTCCATTATGGGTTTGGAATGCTGTTTTGAACTCTTCCCCAAGTGCAAGGCAAATCTGGCGGTAACTGGCACGCAAATCTAGCTTAGAAAACCAGGAAGCACTGGCAAATTCATCAAGAAGTTCGTCAATGAGGGGTAATGGGTACTTGCTCTTTTCAGTGAGTGCATTGAGATGGCGATAATCAACACAAAAACGCCATGCACCATCTTTTTTCTTGACAAGCAGAACCCGGCGAGGAGAAGGCACTAGAGCTAGGTTGGATGATGCCACTAGCCAACATGTCAGCAACTTGCGTCTCAATTTCAGTTTTCAGGGCTGGAGTGTACCGGTAAGGTCTGATGTTGACTGGACGTGCTCCTGGAACAAGGGGAATAGTGTGATCACAAGGCCGCCGAGGAGGAGAGTCAAACACTGATGCAAACTCGGTCAGCAACTCCTGAATATCATTTGGCAAGGGTGGCAACTTCTCAGAAATAATAACTTGCAACTCAACAAGTGTACAGTCAAACTGATGGGAATCCACACCTTGTAACGTGATAGTACTACCACAATAAGGAATCACCAGCCATTTTTGAAGCCAATTGACTTGCATAGGACTATGAGCAGTGAGCCAATCCATGCCCAAAATGTTGTCGTAGCACCCCATAGCTAAAACCTTGAAATTAGACTGAAAACCATAGCCTGCACAGCTCCAAGTACAAGAGGGCACGCGAGAATTGACAGAGAGAACTGCACCATCAGCCACCTTCACCCGCAATTGCTGCTTTAAGGGATGAACTCCCACGAACATGTTGGGGAACGTGCTACGCAAAACAAAAATTTACTGCGCACAATCCACCCCAAGATCACTATCGAGGTGCAGGCAACGAGATCATACCTTCGACGATCACGTCAATGCAGCGGAGAAGTTGACCGATGTCGATGAAGTCCGCAGACTCTCGTAGCTAGGTTATACCTCCCAGCCGCGAGAGCGATCTCCTCGCGAATAGTTCACCCGATCGAACGCCGAAGTATACGACGTCTCCGAGGTATCCACGCGTACCGGATCAGTGACACCGCGGTAATGTGTGGACCAGCACACAAGAACAGCGGGGATGTACAAGAAGGAGAAGCAGCAGCGCGCCGGCAGCTGTACTAGATCCAATCTAGAAGAAAGAGAAAAAGAAGGCTGTGGCCAATCTAGAGATGGCCGACCTAGGGTTTAGGGCTGCTTGGGATACCCTTTGAGGTGCCCTGCCCCTCTATTTATAGGGGTTGGGGCAGCTCTCCCTAGACAGGTGGAGTCCTACTCCAGCAGGGACACCCTATTGGAGTTGGAGTCCAACTCCACCAGAACCTTCTAGAACTTCCGGAACCTTCTAGAACCTTCTAGAACTTTCTGGAACACTTCCGGACATCACTGGAACCATTCGGGACCTCCTGGAACACTTTCGAGATCATCCGAAACACTTTCGAAACCCTTCTCTCTCGTTCTCCATAAATCGTAGCATTCCTAAATGTCGCTAAAACGTTAAGCGTGTGACCCTATAGGTTCGAGTATATGTGGATATGTCCGGAACACCTTCCGGTCAATAATCGTCAGCGGGATCTGGACGCCCATAACGATTCCCACATATCATCGAAGATCTTTATCGAGCGAACCTCGTATTACTGCATATCATCCTTTTGCCTCACGATACGTTACATGACCCGAGGCGAGACTTTGATGGTATCCCTGTGATCAACTCCTTGATCACCATACCTAGTTATCCTCGTTACCGGTTTGTACTCTTTTCTCGTTTCCGTATTCCGTTATCCCCGTGACTAACCTTTTAGTCACAATACCTGGCCAGGCGATGCTGGACACCGTAATACCGAGTGGGCCCAGAGTGTATCTCTCCATCGCCGGATGGGCAAATCCCAGTCTTGAGATATCTAGAACCACGATATACTTTCTAGTGTACCTGAAAGTCACCTTTATAATTACCCAGTTACGGAGTAACGTTTGATGACCCCAAAGCAACCATCCGGTATCCGGGTCTACGATATTCTCATGGTCTAAGGACGCAAGTAAACGTTAACACATAATGAGAAGATACTGACAACATATTGACGAAGTGATCTCGCAGTATCTCATAAGGGGGTCTATCCAACACCATTGTTACCCTAACAATGTGTTCCCATTATTGCCGGCATCCTTATTACATTAACAATGCCCATGATCAGGAAAACAAGACCATCAACAATACATGAGCTAGTCCAGAGGCCTGACTAGGGATCTGAATGGTGTTTATTATTCCACACATGTAATTAGGTTTTCCTCTGAATCTCATATTTAAGAACCAATACAATTGTAGCATAGAACATAAACTTAATCATGAACATGAAAATAGAATAATAACAACTTTATTATTGCCTCTAGGGCATATTTCCAACAGAACAGAGTTGCACAGGAGGAACTCAAGAAGGATGTGGTACTTCCCGAATCAGTTAGGAAGAGCACCGCCTTGTTCTGAATACTAGCTTCAATTTTCAGTGAATGAGGCAACTCTAAACCTATCAAAGCTTCGCGAGAAATTGCCAACACTTTAGCATCATTATCGCCCAGCACGGACTCAAAATCCTAGAGATGAAATAAATCCACCAAATCTTGAACCATGTGTAATTGCACAGTAGCCTTGCACTGATGATCACGGCTCCCTCGGGCACGACGATAAGCACGAAGAGCTGCCTATTTCTCGTCAGTCAGGCCCAAGCGCCCAGTGGGCGCACCTCCCTTGTCTTCTACCAGTGGCCATAGTGGGGGTCGAGCTTGGGGAAGCGGGGGAGGTGGCAGAGGAAAAGCCCGCTTGGACTCTGGAGCAGTCGCCGTGGCTGCAGCAGATGGTTGAGAATTGATAGGATTCACGCCATTGCCCAATTCCTCTTGTAACAAGGCAAGAGAATACAAGTATCCAAATCGACAGACCGTTTCAGAGCAACTAAAGTACGAACAGCAGGTTTAAGGCCATCCAAAAATCTAGTGGTGAAGTGAATAGGTGTTGTGTCTCCCTCGTAAGCCGACAACTGATCTATCCGTTCAGCAAAACGCTCAACAGAATCCAACACTGTGCTAGTCTGGGAAATGTGAAACGTCTGTCCGAGAAGAACCTGATGTTGATTGCGACCAAAACGATTGCACAACCAAGAGCAAAAATCATCCCACGACACATGTACAAGACGCTGTTGAATTGATTCTAGCCAACGTGCAGCGGCTCCCTCAAACTGCATAGAGGCCACGGCGATCCAAAGGAAAGGATGCGTGCTAAATATAGCAAAATAATCCTCTCCCCGCTTTTGCATGAGGTCGGCTAGTGGCGCAAGCGGTACGGCATCACTGTCCCGCTCGTCGCCAGCGGTCAAGATCGTGGTACCGGCGCCGCACACGCCGCCAGGCAAGACGATCCCCGGAGGCTCGCGCTGCTGGACAATGGGGCTCCGGCCGTGCTGGAGAAGGACGTGGAGACGATGATCAAGTGGCTCACCGAGGACCGTACGACAAAGGGCGGCTCAAGGTCATCCCCGTCGTCGGACCAACCCGCTCCGGCAAGAGCGCCCTCACGTGGAGCAGCAACCCATACCTAAACCAGTAGCTGTAACGTCTTGTTGGAGTAGAAAACAGTGAAGAAAGCTGTAACGTCACGTGGGGTCTGACAATTGATTGTGCCACCAGAATTCAGGCGCTCCTGTCGCAGCTAAGCTTTTGACGGAGGAGAGCGAGCTCTCCTATTCTGCGTGTCAGCGTGTGTATGTATTGTCTGCAGAGTTTCCAAACCATACACTTCCGTGAGATAATCGAATCCTGATGTATGTGAAGATTCTCGCCGACAAAATCATTCATTTCAAGAAGAAGAAAGGAATGGCCAGAAACGGACGAGGAGTTCCATCTCCGCGGACCTGACGCGTACAATTAAATCGATGTGTATATGTTACCTAGCATTACATATACCGAGCGAACCATACAAGATAAAGACGACATCAGACACATAATATTTATTACAGAGATTTAGCCAATGTCTACATCTTCAGAGCATGATTCACATGGGCTCTACCCTCAATTGTAATACTATAGGCTTGACGCCTGCCCTACATAGGTCGGACAAATTTTTTTAAAATATTATTTTTTCGCGTAAATCACAGCAGTAGAGTACGGAATGAAATTTTTTCAAAAATGCGGACCGGTCGGCCGCTCAATTGCCGAAATGGAGGAATCGGCTGACAACCCGCCGGCTACTGGACGGGTCAATCCGTGATGGACCGAAATGGACTATGTTGGCCCACGAATGGCCGACTTGATCCTAGTCGGCAACCCAATTGCCGACTTGCCCTTAGTCGGCATTTCACTGGCTGACTTGCCCACTAGTCGGCACTTCACTGGCCAACTCGCCCCGGTCGGCATTTTGAAGCCCGACTCGGGCCTGGCCGCTGTGACACACGGGAGGCGCGGGAGGCAAGCAGCGGGGCGGCGGTGCGGCTAGGCGAGGTGCGGCTTGGCGAGGCGCGGCGCGACCGTGTGGCGGTGGCGGCGGCGCGGCCGTGGGGCGGCGGCACGACGAGGCGACTGGCAGCGATGGCGGCGCGGCGAGGCGACCGGCAGTGGTGACGGCGTGGCGAGGTGGCCGGTAGCGGTGGCGGGGGCTGAGGAGAAAGAGACAGAGGAGAGGAAGAGAAGAGGAGGAAGAAGAGAAGGAGGAAGAAGAGAGGAAGAGAAGATGAGGAAGAAGAGAAGGAGGAAGAAGAGAGGAAGAGAAGAGAAGGAGTAAGAAGAGGAGAATAGAATTAGAAGCGGCGTCGCGGTTTTTTCATCATTTAGGTAAACCTTAATTTTTTAAAAAATTGTCCATTTAGTTTTGTATTTAGTTCGAACACAATGATTTTAGAAATTTATCTTTTGTAGCTTAGCATTGACATGTTAGCTTAATGTTAGAAAAAATTTATTATTATGTTAGGTACATAAGCTGTTAGTTAATGTTAGAAAAATTTATTAGTATGTTAGGTATATAAGCTGTTAGAATAATTTACTGGCGGTATTCCGGAAGCTGAATTCCATCTATGATCACATAGTCTGAAGATTTTAGAAATAGTCATATAGAACTACAGGGGCTGATAGTGTTGTTAGAAAAAATCATACAGAAACAATAGAAGTGGACTACGTAGTTAAGAAATAGTTGTAAACCTAGTTTTGTTATTATAGACACTTGAACAAACTTAGGAGAAGTGGACTGCTTGAATAATAAATGTGGGAGTCTCGTACATCTTGAAACATAGTTGATGTTAGTTTGTAGCGTATAATGGTAAATTTTACGAAATGATGTTACGGATGACAGGAATGTCTGATATAGTGAGATTCAAGATTTTCTATGGTCCTAGAGAAGTGAGGACAAACTCATATGGAGTTGATCTTAGTGCATTCAGTTACACTGTATTGCTTCTGTAAAATCTTGAGTCGATGAACATTAGAGAAGCTAAAGACTGGTTCACCCGTAGCTTTGGTCTTGATACAGACAAGTATAGCGTCAGCATTCAAGCTGTGTTTACAATGTCCTTTGAAAGAACGAAGGAGTGGAGTTCTTGGCTTAGGGTCTGCAGCGGTCGTAAAGATGAGCCTGTTGCTTTGGTGCAAGCTGTTGCGAAAGATTCAACGGGGTATCTTTGTAGAGAGTATGAAAAAGATCACGTGCACAAGGGGTAACACAATACGGAGCCGATGATCATTCTGAAGTACTGATTTCGGGAGGAATGAGATCTAACCATGGTCCTACTGAGCGGGCAGATGAAGCTGAGGAATTCAAAGAGTTGGTGGAGGCTATGGAGTAGGAAGATCTTGCGGGCATTGCGCAAGATGACGACGAGGAGACCGATGATGAAGATAGTGGTGAGGATGAGGAGACTTCTGATCATCAAATTCCGAGCGGGTGGAACCAAGAATTATTGGGTGAAATGCGTGTGACAGATGGGCATGAGTCATCGTGGGAGTTCAGAAGCAATGAGATAAAACATGGCACCATGTATTGCAATAAGCTCGAATTGAAAGATGCAATTGCTCTATGGGGTATGTCCACGCAAAGAACATTTTTTGTTGAAGTGTCTGCCCCGACCCAGTACACTGTAAAGTGCAACAGTAATGGTTGTCCTTGCTCTGTGCATGCTCACGTCCTAAAGTACGAAGTGAATTGGATTGTTAGTAGAGTAGTGCCTCATAACTGTGTTCGATCCAACGTCCTCGCAGAGCATCGTAACATGACTTCAAGTCTAATTGCAAGACTGATGTTCGTCGAGATAGTGGAGAAGAAAGATATGGAAGCGAAATATATTCAAGTAGCAATAAAGAACAAGTACCAGTTCTCAATCAGCTACGGAAAGGCATGGTGTGCTAAACAGAAAGCCATGGAGATGTGATTTGAGAATTTTAAAGATTCATATCACAACCTTCCTTACCTGCTGTGGACACTACAAGCCAGGAACCCGGGCACGTATGTCGACATCAAGTACACTTTGTCATTCGAGTCACCAGGATTTAAAGAGATGAACCGGATTTTTTCTCCTTCGAAGCTTGCATTGAAGCATTTAACCACTGCTGACCTGTATTGTGTGTTGATGGTACATTCTTGACAGGCAAGTATAGGGGTAAATCCTTACTGCTATTGGAGTGGAAGGTAACAACCAAATTCTTCCACTGGCTTTCGCATTTGTTGAAGGTGAGAACTATGCGAACTGGCTATGGTTCTTCAGAAGACTTAAGTGAGGTGTAGTAAAAAATCGACCAAATGTGTGCATACTCCATGACAGGCATCCTGGTATATTGAAGGCCGTGAAGACTCTAACAAACCCCGGCAAAAGAAGTTCTATAAACTGTGGGCTAAGCTCAATGAATTCACGAAAACAAAGTTAACTCAGCAGAAGAAAAAGCCACGGCAATTCCAGTAGCAGTAGACGAGGAGCCGAAAGAACTGTGCGCTCTACCGGGTATTGACCCGCCCGGTGTTAAGAGGAAGAAGGGTGGACGAATCGAGAATGAGCTGAAGGAGAGATGGTCCTTACTCTTTGACACTCACGGTGCGAGGTACGGTATCATGACAACCAACCTGGCGGAGGTGTACAATTGGGTACTTCGCGGACAACGCGGTTTACCCTTAGTTGCTATCGTGGAGGGCATACTTCGTGGGACAATTCGGTTCTTCCAAGAGGGGTATCAGACAGCTGCATTGCACATGAGCACCTACACTGAAACTCCTTTTAGCGTGACGGTCATGCAGTATATGGAGCAGAAGATAGCAAAGGGGAAGATGCACACCGTCATAAGAATTGGCAACCTGCAACATAGGTACGAAGTTCAACTATGGGATAAGACAGGTTTTGGAACCGCAAATGAGGTTCGGACGTTCGAGGTTGCTTTCGGGTGTGAAGAATTCCAACTTGTAGCTGCACATGCAACAAGCCTTTTCTTCTACACAAGTCGTGCTCACATGTGCTAGCCACGTGTGGCCTAATTGGTATGGACTCTACCTCTTTCATGTCACCGTACTATTTAAAGGAGGCCGTCCTTGCAACATGGAGCGGTGAAATGACTGGATTCCATGCTGTCGACAATTTCACCAAAGTAGAAGAGGATCAAAGGGAATTCATACCGCACTGGAGTCTACTTCGTGAGTACAAGGGGCGGCGTAGAGTTCATCGAATTCGCAATGACATGGATGAGTCAGAGGTTGGAAGGCCTACAAGGCAGTGCTTCCATTGTGCTGCTTATGGCCATCGGAAGAAATATTGTCCCAAGTTAAAGGACCAAGCGGGAGGTGATCCCACGGCAAGTACGTCGGCAGCCCCTTCTACTGGGGCTAGACGAGGGCGCGGACATCATGCCTTCGTGGAGTGAGAACCAGGCTTCGTAATGGTAAATATTAAATAATGATTTGTATTATTCGTGTTATGTTTGAAGTTTCGTACTGTGTTTGAACTTGTTTGTAATAATTGTAGTGAACTTCTAATATGTGCCTGCTTGGTCTGGTCTATTATGTAATTGAACTTTATTGTTGTATCGTGTTGATGCATTGAAGTCTATCATGATATGCAGTACTGCTTGACATGTGCGACATGTTATGATCGTGCAACGTTCCTGCAGGTATGACGGACTTCGAGTTGCTCGATGCGTGAGTGACGGTAAGCACCGAGCGAAGAAGATTGCCGACGGTGAGTTGGCGTTGAGGATTCACCCAGTATGGATCAATAGGTACATCTACACGAGACCCCATGTAAGCTAGTCATTGTGATATGTAATATGCATTCAATTTTACAGGTTGGAGTGGGCGGGTCTACTCTCCCTGGCACGGATGGTGGAGGGCACTGACGAGGACTACCAGCTCCTCGGTGACGACAAGGAACCTCATGACAAGGAGGTCAGGTCTAGATGTTTTTCTTTCGACAGGGCTTTGCTGACATGCCTCGTTGATCGATGGAGGCCGGAGACCCATACCTTCCACTTTCCTTGGGGTGAGATGGCCCTGACGCTGCAGGACGTGTCTTACCTGCTTGATCTCCCGATAGCGGGGGTAGCAGTTGGACCTTTGGAGGCTTCACCCACTTGGCGGGTAGATCTCGTGCAGTGCTTCGCATGTGTTCGTCCCCACGAAGATCCCCTACAGCCTATTGACGAGCACCAGAAGCACTGCCCAAAGTGGGCGTGGTACCGACGGTTTGAGGTAAGCTCGAACGACTTACCTCGGTCGCGCTATTATTTATTACCTTTGTAACCAAATGAACATTTTGTGCAGCTAGGGGAGCTTGGTTGGCCTGGTGAGCAGTTGATGAACCACCAGGTCACTCGTTCGTTGGAGGTGTACATCATGTGGCTTTTCGGCTACGTGTTGTTCACCAACTCTCACGGAGACACTGTCGATGCCCGTCACATCGAGATTGCGAGACAGATAGCGGACGCCCAGGACCCCAGCGATGTCGCGCCCAGGAGTTTGGGATCGGCCGTTTTTTGTACAACTACACGCGCGCTATGTGACGCCTGCACGAGGACTACAACGAAGTCGTCCTTGCTCGGCTGCACCCTTCTACTTCAGGTTAGTTGTTTGTAGTTGCAAGTTACGTATATTTCACAATATGTTAGTATCATTACATATTATGCAGGTTTGGTCATAGGAGCGTTTCCCTATAGGGAGACCATTCATGAACATCGACGAGCCTTACGGAGTTGACCTGTACCACAAGAACCCACTTAGAGGACCTACTTTCGTTCGTTGTGGACATGGCGTCGGGTAAGTTCGTGCGTACTACCATACGTACTTTTGCTAAAGCCATTTGATTGTTGCCACTTACCTTATTGTACTCTCATGCTACAGCCACAGTTCGCGTCTGCACAGCTGAGAAACTGCTACCTTGCATTCATAGAGCAATTCGACTTCTTGCCTCATGAGAAGGTCACGTGGGAGCCTTACACTGAGGAGGCTAGGCTCCATCGTGCTGCCCACGGCCTTTCTCCATTATGCACTAGGGACGAGGCATACTGGATGACAAGAAAGAATGTTGTCTTCGATATCTTCGTTGAAGACTACACTGTGCATCGTGTGATGCGACAGTTCGGCCTACACCAGGAGGGACCACCATCACACGCAGTTTCTCTGGATCATGCCACGCATGGGTACGTCCCATTTACCTTGCTATTATGGAATCAACAAAATTACTTACATATGTAAAGCATTCAAAATTTGGATTTTTGCAGCTGGTCTTGTAGAGGGGGGTGTGTTAGGGCACAGGAGTGGACACAGCTCCTGCACCCTTGCATTCAAGCTTGGAGGGAGGCTATGGCGGACTGTTGGGAGGAGTCTAGGGCCTTCGACCTTCAGGCCCATCGGGCTTACCTCCAGTGGTACGTTGGTCGTACTCGCATTTTCCTTCTACCACGCATGGAGCGTCAGGAGATCTAGCCAGCACGGACCACAGATTTGTACCCACTAGACAGTGCACGTTTGAGGGCCAATGCGGTACGTTGTACTACGTGTTTGAAAATAGATGTTATACACTTTTTTCATTTCTGACAACTTGTTATGTACGTGCAGACTGAGGTGGCACGTACCCTTCACGACCACATCACGACCGCACTTACGAGCTCGAGCTCTTCACTTAGGATAAGAGAGGACTCTACTGCGTAGACTCATGCAGAGGAGTTGTGTCGTAGTTTGCTCGACGCTCTTTCGTGCACACGGGCATCAGATGTGGTCGACCCGCAGAGAAGACATGGAGCACACCTCCCTCGAAGGCCGTCCGCGATGCAGCCTACTCTCCCAGGTCGCAGGTGTTTCCCTGGAACATGCCGTCGTGCTCTCAGTGCACACCTACATAGATTCCGTCCATGATTCCCACACCTGATACGTAATCTTTTGTTGCTTCTGTAATAGATTCAACATTTTTACCCATAATCATGAGCTATTCTCTCACACAGGTTTTGTTCCTATGTCACAGGGAGGAGGAGGTTCGGACAGCCCGTCTCGATACTTCCTGAACACTCAGTTCGACCCCGCTGACAGTTCTGCGTTGGGAGGAGATTATCCTACCCTGTCTTCACCGCCGCCACCCACACAGGACACCTAGTCTACAGCCCTCAGCCTGATGAGCCCTTGCACGGTAGAGGCTATCGTACGATTGTTCCACCGAGACAGTTAACGTACTCAGACTTCTGCAAGAGGCCGCAGAGGATGCCGCGTTGAGGACGTGGACAGGGAGGCCCAGGAGGACTGCCCAGGGAGACTAGCAGGAGTAGTTATTTTGAATCGTTATGACCGCATCCTTTTGGATTTTATCTATCTTAGTTGTACTACTATTCCATGGAACACTTAGTTTATTTCATCGAAATCTAGAGTAGGAGTACAATACGTTGTTAGCAGTACACATTGGGTAGATGGTACGATAACATTCGCATGATACAACCATAAAACCGAACAACCTAATAATAGAACAACTAAGATAATAGAACATAGGACAACCTACTCAGGGCCTTTCGGATATTTTTCCTTCCTCATACGACGAGCGTGAGCTTCCTCTCCTTCTTCCTTCGCGCGACGCGTGGTCTCGCGCTTCCTCGCCCTTTCAGCCTCACGTACTTCCGCAGCTCGACGTTCCGCCTCCTTCTTTTCCTTGCGTTGCTCCTCCTGACAACGCTTTCACTTCTCTGCCTCCTCCGCCTTGTGCATGCATTGCAGAGTGTAATCTTGTCTAAAATATACCCCACACATGAGTTGTTCTTCATCCTCTTTCGATTAGGTATTGTCCAGCCACTGTACGTAGTCACATATGGTGGGTGGAGACTGCAAGCAAATGAGTGTTAGCATTGTATTGCATCGTGTTACGAGTGGGTGGAACCAAGAACTATTGGGTGGAATGCGTGTTTTACCCTTCGACGCTGTGTGCGCACGGCAATCTTCGCTGGCTCTTCATCGTAGTTAGCATACATGAAGAACCTTCTTCCGAAGGTGCACGACATCTCTCTTGACACTATTATTTTGCATGGATCTTGGCACTAGCAAAGGGAAACCTCGACTACGTTCGGCACATTGGCAGTAAACTTCTCCTTCGACATGCCGTCTGAACCAGATGAAACCATTCCTACCATTTTGCAATATAGGCATAGTTAGTACATCCAAGAAACTAAAAAAATTTCCGCAAATATTTACCTCACACGAGCCCCCTGCCGAAATCCCTCTTCCATCTCGCCTCCAAAACCCCTCTCCTCTCCTCTCTATCCACTTACTTGATCTATTATGTTCGTCGGTGTTGGTAGGAGGCAGAGAGAGGTCTGGGGGTGAATAAATAGGGCAGCTAGGACCCATATTGGCTGTCGATTGGCCGAGACCTGAGCTATTCAAGGCTTGTCGGCAACTGGCTGGCCGACTAGGTCCAAGTCGGCAACTGGCTGGCCGACTATGTGCAAGTCGGCAACTGGATGGCCGACTTGCCCTTGCCGCCAAAATCAGTTGATTATTCGGCCAGTGGGCTGCCGAATTTATCATTTCGGCGGGCTGTTAGCCGATTCCGTCTTTTCGGCAGTTGAGCGGCCGACCGGTCCACATTTTTGAAATTTTTTATTTCCGTACTCTACTGCTGTGATTTACAGGAAAAAATAATATTTAAAAAAATTCGAGGTCAAACAGCCTTTACGTAGAGGTCAGACCATTGGCACGAAATCATCGTCGTACGGGCTACAACAGTAACACCCCATATTTAGGGCTCGGGTTATAATAGCCCGAATCAAACTCTACCCTATACCACTAATTACAACTCTAAGTCCAAACATAACTAGTATATAATATTCAACACAAACTCAATAAACTCTATCTTGGCAAATATTCTCCACCTATTTAAAGTCGTCCATATCTCGAACCTTCATGTACACCAAACTTGGGTTGTTTCCTTTGCAGCTCAAGGAGAGCCGCCCGACAAGTTTGATTTGGTCTCAAACTTGTCGCCTCCTTGTGACAACACCGCAACTCCTACAACTCCCGATTACATGGCTCCACCTGCAACAATGCTCCATTGCAACTTGTAAAGATGTGAAGCCGTCCTCTCTCTCCCATCATCACGATCACCTCACCTTTAATGACTCTCATGGTCTTCTCATTCTGATCAGCTTGGTATGTCATACCACCATCATGAATTACTGTGAGCAAAATCAGATTCCTCCTCAGCCCTGACACATGCTTGACTCGCTGAAGTACTCACTGAACTCTATCAAATATCTTGATTTTGATGTCACCTACTCTAGCAACACGGTAGGCCATGTCTTCGCCCAATTAGGCTAAACCAAATTCACCAAAATTGTATGAAGAGAACAACTCCTTGTTGGATGTCACACGAAAAGAGTTTGCTGAATCCAACATCCATGCTTCAGCTTTAGTTGGCTGCTTATCCGACACTAAGAGAACATCACTAATGTTGTCCGAGTCATCACTACGAGATGCTACATTAGCACCTGCCCCACTCTTTAGTTCAGTTCTAGACAGTCCTTCCTCAACTGTCTCCACTCATTGCAGTTATCACACTGCACCTTCTTCTTGTTGTTCTTGGCGCCTAATGTCCTTTCTCGCTAGCTCACCGTTGACAGCAAACTTTCACCATGACTAACTTTCACTGCATTGTTCTTCCTTCTCAGATCCTGAGCCAATAATTTTATAGTAATATTCTCAACCTGGATGGTTTCCTTGCCCTACATCAAAGTAATGACCAAATGCTCATAAGACGCGGTAGTGAACATAGAAGAACAATGGCTTTGTCCTCATCATTGACCTTCACATCTAGATGTGCTAGATCTATGATTACTTGATTGAAAATATTCACGTGCTCTGCAAGCTCTGACCCTTCTACATCTTAGCCCGTATAACTTTTATTTGAGATATAACTTATTGGTCAGCATCTTGGACATAAATTGACTCTCCAACTTTGTCCAGATTCTGCTTGGTGTAGCCTTTTCCATCACATGATACATGATCTGATCCAATAGATACAGTCGTATGGTCCCAGCTGTCTTAATCTTCAGGTCCTCTTAGTCTTCCGCATCCATCTTAGCAAGCTTGACAGCATCAGCTTCGATCAGCTTTGGTCACCTTCAGACAACCCTATTGAGCGAGCATATCTTTGAACCTTGTCTGCCGCAATGTGAAATTGCCCGTACCATCAAACTTTGTCACCTTGAATCTGGTGCTCGTAAAAATATCTGCCCACACCGGTCTAACTGTCCATCCTTGCCAGTTTGACCATTACACGAGATATTCCCCACTGCCGTGGACTTCCTCCTCAAAACTGTCAGTCTAACCAATCTGAACCATGGTCTAACCGTCCTTAAACTCAACGCCTTCATAATCGACCTCACCCAAACTTGTCGTGGTGAATTCTAGCAAGCCTGGTCTAACTGGCATGTAGAACCGGTCTGACCGGCCTCCGCGGTCTACCCCAGCCACAAGCACTCTCCTAGTCTGAACATTATAATCCTGTTTTCATGACATTGGCTATGAAAAACTTGAGTTCTTATCTCTTAGCACCCTAGGCCCTCCTTATATTGAACCTCTGGAGACCTTTCCTCGTCAACCTACTAGGGCTCAAAACCAACTGGAATTCGAACTCCTTTCAATTGCAAGTAGAGACCAACTTGGACTCTATCTTAACCTTCCGAATTCGGCTCTGGTGTTGTAATCCACCTCTACGCCCTTCGATTCGGCATCTTGTGCACCAACTCAAAACTGATCCGTGTCCTTGCCAAATTTTAAAACCACAAGCCCTCTCTGCTGCAAACTGTGCATCCTAGACCTGCACCACGTGTTCCCATACCACAGAAGTTGAATATCAATAGCTCCATTTGCACAAAAAAAACACGTCGTTGCCGCCTCTGCTAAGTTGGTTAGACTAGCCTTTTGGCCGCTGGTCAGACCGGCCTTTAGCCACCAGTTTTACCTGTTCACTGAGCAGTTTTACTGGCCACTTAGCCACCGACCGGCCCTCCATGCAACCCTTGAACGTTGCCAGTCACACCACGGCTTGAGCACTGCTCCCCTCCACAACGGTCTGATCGCCACTCCTCTCCGGTCCGACCACATATGCTAACTGCTTTTGCGATCACGACCGCATCTGCACGGTTGCACCACGCCGTGCCCACCTGCGCCGATCAGACCACCCCTCCGGCCGGTCTAACCTCGCGTTCAAAGAAGTCATCAAATCCATTGAAACAATGCCATCTTTGAACTCAACGTGACGCAGGTCTGACCTACCTGGCCAGGCCGGTCTGACAGGCGGTATATCGATCCTACCCCGACTGTTTGGGCCGCCTGCCTAGAATGTCTGAGCCCGGCACTGCCAATACATGTTGGTCTGACCAACCCTTCTGGGCCGGTCTGACTGCATGTGTCTCCATCGCCATCGAACGACCGGCCTATCCACCCGAAGTGTCCAGCACCACCAATCGCTTCCTCGATAACCGTTATGCTCCACCTTGCATCATGTCTGTCCCGCACACCATGTGCATTGTCGAGGCCTCGTGTTGCACCATCCTCGTGCCTCCATCAAATCTTTTGCACAATCTCTAGACCCAACCCAACCTCTAGATCCAATACCACCGGTTACAAAAATTTAAGCATTAGATCTACCAAGAAAACTGTGCAAGATCAAGGACAACACTAGAGATACGATATGTGTTAACGAGGTTCAGCCGAAGCCTACATTCCTGAGGCATGATTCACGGATGCTCCTCCCTCGATTGTAACACCGCAGCCTTGACGTTTGCCATAGCCGTTTTGACCTCTGTTACAGAGGTCAAACCGCCCTTACACAGAGGTTGGACCACCGGCACCTTGCTGCTGCTACAAAGTCATCTTCATACAGGATATAACAGTGACGCCTCCTTATTTAGGACCCGAGTTATAATATTCGACTTTAATAACACTATCATATACCACTAATTATAAGTCCAAGTCCAAACATAACCTTATTCATATATATAATATTTGACATAAACTCAACAATATAGTTAGCCATTAGATCGATCTGGACCCGGTTCATATTTCCACAGCGATGCTACTCTGCTACCTCCCTGCCATGAGCAGTCAGCTCACAACACGATGCTAATGACACACATTCATACGCTGGCAAGTCAAATCGTTGGATACCATACCGATCGATCTTGAATTCATCCGGGTTTTCTAGCTTCAACATATCCCTTGTTATTTGTGTTGGTCTTTCTTGTTTTGTTTTCCATGAAATGTCATGTCATACACGTTACTACGTGAGTGAAAACAGTCGAACACCATGCACAACTGTCGATTTGGGCTAAACATCTCATGTGCGCTCCTGTGGAAATCTTTGGATGAAATCCTGGATCAAGAAATGCCTATAAAGACATGTACATTGTAAGAGGAGCTAAGTTTTCCACGCGAGCAAGGACCAGGGGCCTCTTTCATGCAAAAGAATTATGTAGGATTTTCATCGATAGTAGTTTTTGGAATTTTTTCTATAGAGATTATTTAAATTGTAGGATTGAGAATCTTAGGAACTTTTTCTATGGGCCACTTTGCACACAATTTGAAGGAAAAATTTCTAGAGAGTTTAACTTCTAGGAATAATTGTATGCACTACCACAGAAAAGCTCATCGCACACGGGTAAAAAGGCACATCGCATACGGTTTTCCAGCCCGTATGCACGGGCTGGTCAGCGATGTGGGGGGCACATCGCACACGGATCCAGCGCCGTATGCGATGATACGCACATCGCACACGGCTTTTTAAATAGGCCCTGTGCGATGAGCGCCCACATCGCACACGATTCAGTTCTTTCTACCGTGTGCGATGGCTCGGGACATCGCACACGGGTCCACAGTATGGACCGTGTGCGATGAAGATACACATCGCACACGCTTCAAAAATAGGACCCGTGTGCAATAAGATCCCACATCGCACACGGTCATAGTTTCAGAACCGTGTGTGATATTTGTCCGCATCGCACACAGTTATTTGGTCTTAACCGTGGGCAATGACTGCTTGTCATCACACACGGGCGTATATTTGGGACCGTGTGCGATGAGTAGCCACATCAAACACGGTCCAATGCTCTGGTCCGTGTGCGTTGACTGGCACATCGCCCACGATTCGGGCCGCCGAGCCATGTGTGATGCTGGGAATGCAACAGTAGCGACAATTGGAAATCTCAGGCAACAATATCATTTTACAGAATTCATCGGCCACATTCACAGAATTCATTATTCAGCCACATATATACGCAGATTTCATCCATCAGGCAAAATACACGGATTTGATCCAAACACAAATAAAACAGAGATCACATACATTTCACAGCCGACATATAAGCAAATTAAATCAATTGAATATGAGTTGACCCATTCACAGTTACGTAAATAGGAGTTCACAGCCAACATTCGTACAAGTTTGGATCTGACAAGGTTGACAGCCAACAGAAAGAAAATAAATACCTCACAACGAAGAAAATAAATACCTCACAACGAATTAAGGTGATCTGAATTGTCCCTTTTCCGCTATGACATGCGTGAGGAAGAAGTAGGCAAACTGTCCTCTAATGTTGACAATATCGGTTTGCCTCAACGGTGCTTTGTCCATCGAATTCAAAATCTGCATGAAGTAATTAAATTCAGATTTAGGTGCATGTAGTTAAAAAGTAAAATCTTGAGTCTCACATACAGTACTAACCGTAGGGAGGCCAGCAATGCCTCTTGTCTTCGAACTCGGAACAATCCTCGTCATTTGCTTACAAACGTAAAAAGCACAAAGGTTGGTTCCTGCTGGCTGCTGGTTACACTGAAAAGTTGTTGAAGAATTACGGCATCAATTAGGGCATCAATTAGCATTACTTACCACTTAGGAGGAATGTTGTACCAATTGTTACCTTCACCAAGTCGTCGGCTCCTTGGTCCAAGACCGTCCAGTCTCCATTTGGTGAGCACCACCCTCCACGCTTGGCGTACTCGGCGAAAGCACTATGCAAGAATTTCCTTATCTCCGAGTAGTCGTAATGTGCCGCTTGCAAGGAATCAAGGTGGACGGCTTTGCTCCATTTAGGTATGATGATAATTAAGATCCAATGTTCGCTGCAAAAAAAAGATATCACAACCTGTGTGGAATGATGACAATGGTATAAAAACACACATACTCCTGGTTGTATGGAAGGAGAATGAACTCTTTGTTCTGTTGAGCGATCAACGCGCCGACGACATAATTAAAGATCAATTGCTTATTCGTCTCGATTTGTTGCTTCGAGACCAACTGTGGGTCGAGGAAACCCACCGGTTGTTTCCGAGCCTTGCATTCGGTGATCATTTTCCTAAGCATACGAAAGAAAAGAGGTATCATTTACGAAACAAAAGAGAGTTGTCAGAATGTGGAATTCCTTGTAAAATACTTACAATGTCCAGCATCTCATGAGGGAGGCATCGAGCTGACCCAGGTTGAAGAGGAGAAACAAGTCCTCGAAGTCCACCGTGCAACAATTATTTATATCATGAAGGAAATGCTCCTTCTTGAACCACACCGGAATGCTCGACTCACCGGCTTCACATAGTTTCATATAGTGGTCATGTAGCCTTCTGCATATCAAACCTGCTGCCGCCAAGTCTTGGGGGGGTAGCAATGACTCTCCTTTGACGTACTTCCTTATGACCTCCGCCGGGGGAAACAATCGGTTCAATTCTTCGTCCGTCATGAACCCTAGCTCCTTGGCCTTGCCCTGGCCCTTGGCCTTGCCCTGGCCCTTGCCCTTGGCCTTACCCTGTCCCTTGCCCGTGCCCTTCAGCGGCGCTGATCTCGTATTTCTAGTCTGCACTGGTGCGGGCGGTGACGGTAAGTCAACATCTCCTGGTGTCGGAAGCACCAGCGCTTGCTTGGGTGACCCTTGAGGTTGTGGGCACGAAGGCGGCGCAGACGGCATGCTCATGACGGGATGTGGTGCGAAGAGCGGCTCAGATTCAACAGGCAATGGTGGGGAAGCAGGAGGCGGTTCCGATGTGAAGGGCACAAGGAGTATGTCCTTCTTCGGCCACTGGACGAAGGACATCTCCGCCTGTCCCAAGGTCTGGAGTTTGGCATCCTGGCTTACGTGGAATAGCGGGAGGCTCTGGAAGCCAGGCTCGACTTTATCGACGGTGCACCTCGCGAACCCTGGCTGTATCGGTACACCGTGCATGGTAGCTCCCTCAGTTGGTGGATGAACCAATCCGGTAGCTGCCACCAACGGAAAAGCCATGTGCGTTGTTGGCACTTGTAGCTTGCACTTCGTCGGCCCCGTGACGTCATCGATAGGAGACCTGCCGGCTGTTTTCTCATGGCCTTCAACCGCATCGGGAGCTGACACACAGCTACTCCTGCGTGCACCGGGGCTTGGGTGTGCAGCAGCTTCAACCGCTTGCGATCTGTACACCTCCTCCCACGCAGCTCTTTCTTTCGCGACCCTTTCATCCATCATGCTCGCAAATTGAGCGAGTATCTCTTTTTTCATCTCTTCTTTTTCTGCTCCGCTCTCGCCCTTTTCCTCGCACGCATCTCCTCCGCGTCTTGAGGGAAGGCCTTCCTACGGGCAACATTGGTCCCGATCGCCCTACAACGACCCGAGGGCTCCTTGGTTCCTAATGCGGCCGTGAGAATGTCGTTGCACCCTTGAGGCTGAAATGAGCCTTGCGAAGCCTGGACGCTTAGCTCTTTCTGCACATAAAGACATATAATTAGTAGGTACATAAGCATAATATTTTCGTAACTATAGACCGACGACTGAATGAGGTAGTCGCTCTTACCATAGTTTGGTACACTTCCTGGTCTGCTGGGTTGGGTAACACAACCTGACCCGAGAAATCGGTTGTAGACCTCGCCCTCAGGAAGTCTCTTGCCCGATCTGCCGCAACATCAGGAAAAGGCACATCGGCTCCCCAAAGGCGTAGGTTCTCGTCCTCCCTATCCCAAATCTTCCGCTTCCCATAGTATGCTTTGACCCCCATTCTATGGGGGTGTTTGTTCTTCGCGATTAGAGCCCTGCATGCCGCACTCTTGGCTTCAAAATCCGGCGTTCGCCGCATCTCCACAAATCTGGCCCACTGCTCGGGTAGAATGTGTGGATACTTTCCGAAGGGATCCTTATTCTGCTTCATAAACTTCGTGTGCAACACGTACTTAAAATTCCTAAAAGCATCCTTTGCCTTCGAGAGTGCACATTGTTCCACCTGCGTTTTCCATTGCTCCGGCACCCTGAAGTGTTGCATGATCTCTAGCACTATGGCGTCGCGCAGGTCCTTACTAACCTTTGTCCAATCCTCGAAGTGAATGGGGACCCTTTCCCTTACCACTGCCCCACACATGGTTCGGAACTTCCTCTCCGTTTCTCTGGTTCCGTAGGAGCCCCGGTTCTGTCGTCGATGGCCTCCACTTGCCATACTCCTTGGGGCTTTTTGCTTGGTTTTCTAATTCCTCTGGACTTCTTCACAGCTGACAGGGTTTCTGCTTGATTAGTGGTGGTCCCTTCCGGCTGTGATGAGGAGTTCTCTTCGGTCTCTCTCGGAGAGAAGTCCGGCCATTCATTACCGGACGTCATAGCTAACTAACAGGATGATAATGGCATAAATAAGAAGAAGTAAATCAAGTGCCGGCACAAATAATGTCTACATGCAAATATTTGCAAGCAGCACTGGAACACACGCATTCATATAGCCCTATCTTGCGACTCGTTGTGAGGACACGGAGAACCCTAACCTGTCGGGGAGCGTGTTGGGGAGGCGACGCTCGGGGACGGGGAGGCAGGCGATGGGAGACCTCGAGGCGGTCGGGAGATGGCGAGGCAGCGCTCGGGGACTCGACGACAGGGAGCCAGCGACCGGAGATGGCGAGGCGGCGCTCGGGGAGGCGGGAGGCGACGGAAATTCGGGCGAGGCGGTGCGCGCGAAGTCGAAATGTTTTGATGGACGGACGGGGTGACCTAGGTACTACTTGTACGGGGCTAGCCATCGCACACGGTCACATATTACGGCCCGTGTGGGATGTAACATCCATCACACACGGGTGTGTAATGCTAACCGTGTGCGAAGTGATCACATACGGGTTACTGGTAACACCCGTGTGTGATGTGAGTAACATCGCACACGGGTATGATTAGGTCTCCGTGTGCGATGTGTATCACATCGCACACGGATATGGATCCGTAACCATGTGCGACACGAAGAGTCGCCCCTGTAAACCTCCGCCTCTTCGGTTTCTCAACTTCACTCCTATAAACCGTCGCCTCGTCGGTTTCTCTACTTCACTCCTATAAGCCAAGCCTCTAGCCTCGTCGGTTTCTCTACTTCACTCCGTACTTCATTCCACGCCGTGCTCCGTCGAACCTCTTCTTCCTTACCCCTCCAGCCACCTCCTCCATCTGTCGCTGCAGGGAGCTCTTCGGGGAAGCGGAAGCGCGACGAGTCGCCCATCCGCGAGGACCGCGTGCAAATGACCATGCCCATCTCCCGCGCCACTACTAAGGCACTGGAGTTTGTCGAGTATGGACCCACCGAGGGCACCCTCCTCTGTGCATACTACTCTGACCCCGTCCATTACTCTGGTGCGTACGCCGTCCGGTGTATCCTGGAGAAGAAGTTTCCGCGGCACATCGGATTTCTCCTCGAAGCTCACAACCAGCCGGGGCGTACCCTCATTCGCTGCAGGGACCCCAAAATTGGCCTGTGCCTCCACGCAAAGTGCATCCGGTGGGGTGACGAGATGGTGGGCTTCTACATAGTTAAAAATATCTCGGCTCTCACTCCTGACCCTGTGGACGAAGATCTGCCGCTGGAGTCCGTGTAGATAGTTTGTATTTTCCTTTGCTTTTGTTATGTAATGTGTTATGTATTTTCCTTTGCCTTAGTTTGCAAATGTGTTATGTAATGTGTTGTTAAACGGTGTTGGAAATGTGTTATGTAATGTCTTGTTAAACGGTGTTGGAAATGTGTTGTTAATCTGTGTTCCAAATGTATGCTTAATCTGCGTTCGAAATGTCTACTTTCCGCTTGTAAATGTCTTGTTAATCTGTGTGAAAATGTCTTCTCCATCAGTGTTGCAAATCACAGAGCAGACGGTTAGATGACCTGTGGTAGGCCACATCGCATACGGGCTGCAGCTTCTAACCGTGTGCGATGTGACCAAGACCACATCGCACACGGGCTGAGCGAGTTTACCGTTTGCAACGTAAGTGACATCACACACGGGCTATTTGCTTACAACCATGTGCGATGTGAGGATTTGATCCTCTACAGTACGACCGATTATGTATTCGACATATATGATTATCAGAATCAAAATTCCGCGATGACTCCACAAGATAATTGTGCGATCACTTTTCAAAACATAATATGCTAACTTCAACAGATTGCATATTCAAAATGAGTACAGATTTGGCTCAAAAACAAATTTGAGTACTAGGCGAGATTCAAAATAAATCATGAATCCACTACATGATGACTTCCTTTGTACACTAGCCCGTCGGAATGATCTTGGCGTATGTAGTGGCAAGTTTCCCCTTGGTCTTGCTCGTCGATTCTTATGCGTTCTCCAATAGGTGGCAACTCATCGAACTGGTTGTATTCATCCTCGTCGACAACATTCTCAACTCCTACGATCCTCCTTTTTCCATGCATCACTACATGGCAGTTCTTATGTGCGAGGTCTTTTACATAGAAAATTTGGGTAGCTTGGGAGGCTAAAATGAAGGGTTCATTCATGTAACCCAATTTGCTGAGGTTGACATAAGTATGGCCATAATTGTCGACTTTGACATGTCTGAGATCGACCCATTTGCACTTGAACAGTGGAATCCAGAATGTCACGTAGTCAAGCTCCTAAATCTCCTCTATGATCCCGTAGTAAAATTCCTTCTGTCCATCTGTATCTATGGCTTCCACTCGGACAGAGCTATTCTGAAATGTGGTCTTCTCATCTCGATCCTTCATATAGAACGTGTATCTATTCAGGTCGTACGCTTTCCAACTATGAACTGTAAATGCTGGCCCCTTGGCCAACCACGTTAGCGTGTCATCTATCGGCCCGTCTACGATACGGTTCTGCAACCACTAGCTGAATGTAAGGTTGTGCTTGTTCAAGATCCGACCGTATGGCACATTTGAGAACTCTTGTCGTAGCTTGTTCGGGTGTTCTTCTATATAAGGGGAAACTATGGTCATGTGCTGCAAGACCGTAAAATGGGCAATGTCAAATAGATGAGTATCCTTCCAGCTGACTTCTTTTCCGACAGTCCCTTTTCCAGATAGCCTCCCCTCATGGCGAGACCTGGGCACACCAATAGGCTGTGAGTTGTGCATGTAATCGGTTCAAAACTCAACCACCTCCTCCGACGTATATCCTTCTACGATACTGGCCTCGGGCCGATACCGATTCCGAACATAGTGCTTGAGTATTCCCATGAACCGCTCGAACGGAGACATGCTGCGTAGGAACACAGGCCCGCACATCTTTATCTCGTACACAAGGTGTGTAACGAGATGCACCATGACATCGAAGAACAAGGGCGGGAAGAACATCTCAAGCTGGCATAGAGTCTTCACAACCTCCTCTTGCAGATCATCCAATGTATTGGGATCCATGACCTTCTGAGATATCGAGTTGAAGAAATCACAAAGCCTCATGATCGTCTCTCGAACTTTTGTGGGCAGAATATTTCTGATTTCCACCGAGAGCATCTGTGTCATCATTACATGGCAATCGTGTGACTTCATGCCAATTAGTTTCTTGTCTTCCATTGAAACAAGACTCCTGATGTTTGCGCAATGACCAGAGGGGACTTGGACACTACAGAGGGGACTTGGACACTACACAGGAAGCCCAAGAACTCTATGATTTCCTTCTTGGATAAAGTGTAATAGGCAGGTGGGAGATACGTCTGGCCCTTATCTTTCTTTACTGGAGCTAACTCTGTTCTGATGCCCAAATGGACCATATCCATTCGTGACTTGATGCCATCCTTCGTTTTGTCTTTCATGTTCAGTAATGTACCAAGAACGCTGTCACATACGTTCTTCTTGACGTGCATGACATCGATGCAGTGACGTACATCTACATCCTTCTAGTAAGGTAAGTCCCAGAAAAATGATTTCTTCTTCCACACGCTCTTCTCACGGGGATGTTTATGTCCCTTGCCAAGCACGACATTCACATCCTTCACCATCTCACTGACCTCTTCGTCAGTAAAAGGCCTTGGTTTCGCGCCTCTTTCTGTATTGCCGTCAAATTGTTCCTTCATGTTACGGTAAGGGTGATTTCTTCTCAAGAACCTCCGATGACGCATGTATACGGTTTTGCGCGAGAACGGAAGCCAGACACTCGCGGTTTCATCTATGCACGTGACACATGCTTTGGCTCTCTTTGCACTCTACCCCGAAGCATTAGCAAGTGCTGGATAATCCTGGATGGTAAGGAGTAACAGTGCACGGAGATCGAATGACTCCTTCTTGTACGCATCCCATGCCCTTACCCCTTTCTCTTTCCACAATGTTTGTAGTTCTTCCACCAGCAGCCTGAAGTAAACGTCGATGTCATTTCCAGGTTGCTTTGGCCCTTGGATAAGCATCGACATCATGATGTACTTCTTCTTCATGCACAACCAAGGAGGAAGGTTGTACATACACAGAAGCACAGGCCAAGTGCTGTGTCTGCTGCTCATGCTGCCAAATGGATTGATTCCATCTGTACTCATTGCGAATCTTACATTCCTTGGGTCATCGCCGAAGGTTGGGTACTTTGCATCGATTCTTCTCCACTGGGCAGCATCAGCCGGGTGTCTCATCTTTCCATCATTCTTACGTCCCTCCGCATGCCAACGCATCAGCTTCGCTTCCTTCGGGTTTGCAAACAAACGCTTCAAACGAGGAATTACAGGCAAGTACCACACAACCTTATTAGAGACCCCCGTCTTGATCTCATCATCGGTCTTGTCTTTGTCTTTTGCAAACTTACGCTTGTATCGAGGAGCTTTGCATATCCGACATGAACGCAAATCTTTGTACTCATTGCGATAAAGCATATAGTCATTCTTACATGCATGTATCTGCTGTACTTCTAGTCCCATGGGGCAAATCACCTTCTTGGCTTCGTAGATGTTTTTGGCAACTTATTTTCATTTGGAAGCATGTCTGCAAAAAGACCCAACATCTTTGTGAAGCTTGTGTCCGACCATCCGCTTTTTGCCTTCAATCTCAAGAGGTCAAGTGTTGCTGACAACTTGGAGTGCTTTGCCTTGCAGTTTGGATACAGTGGTCTCTCGGCATCTTCCATCAAGCCCATGAATTCCCTATATTCTGCATCATTGTGGTTGCTCTCAAAATCATGAATCATTTGTTGCAGATTTGGAATAGCAGTTTCATCGCCATCGGAATCACAATCATCGCCATCTGGCTGCCCATCATATGTATGATGATCGCCGTCTTCGTTTTCTACGTGCATGACCGGCGGCTCTTCACCGTGCTTGGTCCAGCATGTATATCCCGTCTTGAAACCCCTCCGAAACAAATGCTCTTCGATCACTCTTGGGTCCTCCCACAGTCTAGAGTTTCCACATTCAACACATGGACAAAAAATCAGCCGTTCCCCCTTGTTCCTCATGTCTGCCTCCGCGAGTTTCATGAAACGAACGACGCCACTGATGTATGCTCGACTTGTACGACTCTCCGACATCCAACCTCGATCCATCTACAGGATTTCAAACAACAGAAAAACTACATGGCATGATTTTGCTAGCACTGCATGCAGAATACCCGGATCTAAAAATTAACCGAAGGACAACTACTTGATGCTGATTATACGCGTACTCTGTCTTAATTGCTAGCAGAGCTGATCACATACAGCTAGCTAGCTGCCCCGGCAAGCCACTGCCTCCGCCGCCGCAGCTGCCGCCCGCCGCCACCGCCGCCACTCCAATTAGCCGTCGTGCACCACTCCCGCCCTTACAACAAGCCACCGTTCCCGCGCGCTCAAACTGGAGCATTTAGGTCGAGCTCGGTACTGGTACACAGGGGTCACTTACGACATCGCACACGGTCATCAAATAAAATCCGTCACTGATGGCGGCTACCTACGCAAACCAGAACGAGATATCACACACGGTCACTAGAAAAAAGCGTGTGTGATGTGGATCCACATCGCACACAGTTCCTATGAACTAACCGTGTGCGATGTTCAATGAGGCACATCGCACACGGCAAGTTTGAAATAACCGTGTGCGATGTGAGGCACATCGCACACGGGCCTGAAATGTTGCCCTTGTGTGATGAGACTTACATACCAGACAGTGTTTTCGTTGTATGTTTCCTGGCTTCATCAGTTCATTTCGCTTGCCACCTCTGAAAAATAGAATAACATCCCAACATGCACAGGACAATACATATCACAAGCATCCACAACACAAATTAATGAATTTTCTGCATCTCAATTCCACATCTCAAATTTGACAACTCCACATCTCAACCATATATATATGTACAACACATTCGACATCGCACAAGTTGCTAAGAATTTTGCACATCTTAGTTTCATATGGAAAGAAACTATCTAGGGCTTGGTTCATGGGTACAAAGTGCTAGCTAGTGTGTTTACACACTTGATTAGAAATGGACTCTTTAGAGTGTGACGACGCACTAGAATGCGATATCTGTGTGCACCTCCCCTTAGGCTCGGGCTTCATCTTGACCTCTGATCGAAGCACACAATCATGTCAGTCACAATTCACAATTTAGCACGGTATAATCAGCGTATAACAAAGTACAGAGGTTCGGAAGGTAATACCTAGAGGAAGGCGTCTGATACGTCACGTAGTTTTCTTGTGCAGTGTAACCGCAATAGAGCGTCGTCACCATTGTGACATTGCGTTTACACTGCACAAGACACTCTTTCCAAAAGAAGTGTCTTGTGCAGTGCAGCGCAGTGTCACAAACGCGACGGAAAATGACAGCCTCCATCGGCGCCAGCGCTGCTGCAAGGCGAAGGAGCAGTCGCCGGCCTCGAGGAAGAGGCGGTGACCGGATCTGGGATCGCTCGGGGAGGAGGCGGTAAGGGTGAAATCGGAGCGGATACGAACGGATAGTGCTCAAACCATATCCTAAACCATATTTTTTTCGGATACGGAGTCGGAGCGGATAGTGTCCGGATACGAATACGGAATCGGAATCTATCGGTCACGAATACGGAGCGAATACACTTCCGTAGCGGATATTTTCTCGGATGTCGCCACAATAATAGAAATCATATATAACACACATGTAACATAGACCAACTTGCCGGCGACCAACCACACATCCATGAATTTCATAATTATGCAAAGTCGAAAATAATATGAGATAAGAGAACGCACAACTATGTAGACAGAGTAAACAGACTCATCTACACAGATACAGTAGGTCATAACTCATTACATTGATAATTAAAGTGCATTGATAGTTCACCTAAACATGACAAATTAACATCATTACATAGGTATCTTGGTTTGCTTTGCTAGGTGAAGCCAGCCCGTGATATGTTGGGCTGAAAAAATGAATGACTGAGAGTTATCTAGATACTATCCTGAAACTATCCGAAATACTATCCTGAAACTATCCGAGATACTATCCGAAAATCATCCAAAATACTATCCTGAAACTATCCGAGATACTATCCGCGAACCATCCGAGATACTATCCTGAAACTATCCGAGATACTATCCGGGAACCATCCGAGATACTATCCGATCACATTTCGGATAATTTCAGATACGGACGGATATTACTGAAACCATATCCGTATCCGTATCCGAAAATCACTATCCGAATCCGTATTCGTACCTGAAAATTATCCAAATTTCTATCCGAATACCGTGCGAGACAGTCCGGTCGGTCGGTCGGTCGGGAACTATCCGAACCATTTTCACCCTTAGGAGGCGGCGGTCGGATCCGGGCTCGAGGAAGAGGCGGTGACCGGATCCGGGCTCGGGGAGGAGGCGGCGGCCACAGTGCGGTGCCAAAGACTGTTAGGGTTCCCGCGTGTATAAATAGAAGAAGTTTGATATCACACACGGGTTATTAAAACTAACTGTCACAGATAATTACAACATCGCACACGGTCATCAAACAAAATACGTCACTGATCTTTTTCACACACGGTCCGTTCCTATGAAGCAAAGGTGTGCGATGTGACTGAAATAACCGTGTGTGATGTGAGGCACATCACACACGGAATCTCTGAAATAACCATGTGCGATGTGTGGAGCATCGCACACGGTCCTAGAAAATACCCGTGTGCGATGTTTCTCACACGGTTTCTCAGAAAAAACCGTGTGCGATGTGCCTCACATTGCACACGGACCAGTTTGCCGTGGCACATCACACACGGGCCTGAAATGTTGACCGTGTGCGATGAGGGGTCTTAAAAGACCAGTTCTGTACTAGTGATATTTTACCCCTCAACTATTACCTATGAACACATTTCATCTCGAAACTCTAAAACCAGATAAATCTCACTCTTAACTGTTAAATCCAGGTAAATTAACCCCTGATAGCGGCGGAAGATGCTTTTATGCTGGTGTGGAGTGGTTTTGACCTGACTTAGATGATGTGGCGTCTAGGTGTTAGCCAAATCACCTCCACATCATCAAAACAAAAATTTGAGGAACATTAGTCATTTTTTTAAATTCCAAAAATTCAAAATATTCAAAATAAAATCCTGGCCTTTTTTATTTCAAAAATTTCAGAATAGTTGGTTAATAGGAGTTGTGAGGAAATTTTTAAAATTTCTCAAAATTGAAGAAATTTGGTTAGATTTTTGGTTCCAACTTTTTGAAAAACAAAAAATGGTCGGGTTTTTATTTTAAATATTTTTGATTCTCAAATGATTAAAATTTCTCAAAATTTTCTAACTTTACTATTTCATGACTTGTTTGATGACACGGAGGTGATGTGGCTAACATGTAGGTGCCACGTTAGCTAATCAGGTCAAAACCACTCCACATCAGCGCAAAACCGCATTCCACCGCTATCGGGGTGGGGGCTAATTTACCTGGATTTTACGATTAAGGGTGAGATATACCCAGTTTTAGAGTTTCAGGATGAAAAGTGCTCATAGGCAATAGTTGAGGAGTGAAATATGCACTTATTCCTTTTCTCTAACGAATCAAACACCATTTATGTCAATTTCTAATCCTATAAGACTGAGGAGGGTATGCTTTTGCACTCCAGCTTTTTTTATTTCGTGTATTTGTGGTGTGCTACAAATCAAAGTGAAGAACTGTGGCGCCCCCGGTTTTAAGACCGGGAACTCCCTCGTGATTACTGTACCGGTCCCTGGATCAGTAGCCGATACACACGAGTTAGCCTGTATTTCATTGTCATACATGCGGAAGCAATTAAATAGACCGATAAGGTCGATAATCTGATACCTTAAGCCCAACGGCTATAAATTTGCAGCGGAAATCCAGCGAAATGTGGCCCCTCAGTACGCCATACCCGACAGGCAACTGACTGGGGTTGTGCCCTAGCGTTCGCGATCGTGATTTCTTCTTCGGATCTGACGTCTCCTTCGTCTGGCCAAATCAACAAGCCAGGTGAGTACATTGAATGTACTCGCAAGCTATTCCCACAGGAGAGATAATACGACAATATTTCATGCAGGGCTTAATCAAGGAATAGCTCTAACCTAAGTTGCTGATTGTGCGGAAATGTAAGTTCTCAGTTTAAATACAAGAATAGTAGATTCCAAAGCAGTTTGTAATTTCTGGTAAATTAGAACAGTAACATAAACTTCTCCCAAGGTAGACCCAGCTACCTCATCATCTCAGCCACTGAGACAGCTCAGTCCCTACTACCCCGGGCAGTAGGACTAGCTTCTCAACTTAACGCTCCACTGACACTATCCCGGATAGTTCAGCGGGTGCCCCTGGCTCAGCCCGTGGTATCCCGGATAGCACGGCTAGCCTTCTCCTCCGGCAATTCCTTGCTACCAACCGCGTAGCGTAAATTGCCCTCTGTGGACACATCATGCCCACGTCCTTAATCCCATTTCCCGGCTTTCACAAACAAAACTTAGTCTAACCAGTGTGTGGCCTTGCCAGTTTATGTCCATGACCGAGGACGCGGCTATTCGAATAGTTTTTAACACTCTGCAGAGGTTGTACATCTTTACCCACAAGATGTAGGTCACCCTGGGCATACCGGGCCCAGTATACTACCAGGGTTATTACAACGAGACCTTTCGCCCGATTCCATACTAGAGTTGGACCCGCTAGGTGAATACCCAAGTTTGCGTGTCCCGGACACCAAATTGGGACTCTCCACCTTTGTGTCGATCAACACCCAAACGCTACGCGGCAGTGGATCTCTAGGACTTTTAAACACCTAGCACTAACTCCCTACTTCCCACGGGTCCAAACCCTAATACTTGCCGGGGTATTAAGCCAAGTCCTTCCCATAAAGGACATGTGGACGTACAGTGAGGAACCGGTTTAGCGGCACTTAGGCTCGATCCTTAACTGATTCGAGCGAGACTCCATTCCTCATCCCACGATCGTCCCGGACGAACGTGCCATCATCAATTCCTCTACAGCCCCCGGCTGCCCTTAGCACTCTCGCCCGAATCCAAATCATCTCCAATTTTCATTCAAGGTTTTGACAATCATTCTTTTAAACACCACCCCGAATAACACACATTATCCGAGGGTTTTATTCCCATATCCCGAAAGGGGGTTTCATAATTCTCGGAAAACTTATTTTTTTGACTATAGCAGGTCTAAGCGCGGCTACAGCCTATAGCCTTAATCCTTTTGTCGGTCGCGGGACAACCGACTATTATACCTAGGGTTACAAGGGTCGGGTACTCAGACCTAATTATCGTGCATCTAATAGGAATAACTATTCCTACATAAAATATCGTTTATAACCACATAGCATGCAGAGTTCGTAAACAACATAATTATGATTTCACACATATGGGATTCAACATGATCAAAGTGGGAATGCTTGCCTGGTAGGATGGCCGAGTCTCGACCTCGAACTCGATGCGATAATTGTCCAGAGTCCCTTCGCGCGATATCCCCTAGCGCCGGTATCTACACGTCGAAAGAGCGGCGAATAAATCAACGATGCAGGAAAACCAAATAAGGCCCCATACACACATGAGAAACCCAAAACATAGGCTCTGGATTTTAGGTTATCGTTAGGGTTTTTAGAAGGGAGGTCGTCATTCCATGTTAATAGACATTAGGTCTAAGGATAGCTCGGACGAATATGAGGGGGGGAGAATATAGGAATTCACACTGTCGGTAACGCTCGGGGGTTTCCAACGTTTGAACTATGATTATAGGGAAATAACTTGGTGCTTGGTATACGCATGCACGTCACATAAAATGACAGATTTTTAAATGAAACGAACTTTATGCTCTCTGAATGTCTTTACTCTATCCTCACTTACCTATTGAGCTACTGGTATTTCATAATGTTGGTTGAAGGAATCTTTTTGGCTGCTCTAAAGGATGAAGTATATGTATATAATGCATTCGTTAGTTTTAACAAAAATAAATAAAAGAGAACCCTAAACCTAAACTTCTCCAATTATTGATTCAAACCTATTAGTTATTAGAAATATTTTTTAACTAGAAGCTTGCGAGTAGCTCAAAGTCTCTGGAACTGTGATTGGGGTTGAGAAAAATCATGTGGCTTAGCCTAAACCGAATGAACTAAAAGCATAACTGGTTAGTGTTAAGAACCAATGCCAGCCAGCGACTTACTTCATTCCTCACCGAGTTTTGAATTACGCCTTTCCAGAGAGGAAAACAAGGAAGGGGCATGGGCGGTGGATGCCTATCCGGTCCTGCATCAACGTATTTACTGCCACGCGCTCCTTCACTGATGTGAACCCGACCACAACAGTCGGCATCTCAGACAGGGACGCGGCGGTTGCGGGTGATGACGGCTGTGGAAGGGAAGCTGAGAGGTCATGGCTTCGCGAGCGGGGATTTGGGACGGTCAGCGAACCGGCTTTGGAGTGGAATTGAGGCCGGGGCGCGCTGGCTCGGACAGGGAAGCGGGGTTGCGGCGGCGGCGGTTTGAGAGCAGCTGACCTCCGGCGTTTTGAAGCTGTCTGAGGCGGTGGTTGGAGCTTTTGGCGAGCTGCCTTAGATTGGGAAGGCAATGTGGAAAGGTTTGGGAATAGGGGGAAGCTGGCCGAGCAGAGGTGTTGCCGGGGCCCTTTGGTCAGCCTGGCGCCAGGTTGAAGGTGGCGGTGGTGCGGCACTGGTCCATTGCCCTCCGTGCCTTTACCAGTGGCCGCGGGGCTCATGGTTGTGCGGATCTGAGCCATTGCGCTGGAGCGCTCAACCGAGGAGGCACGGCAGCAGGATGGGGAACCGGCGGCGGGTGGATCAATGCTCCGCGGCGGCTCGAGTTTGAGGATTGGGGACAACAGCTCAGTGGAGATGGCCTCTGATTTGGAGACTGTTGAAGAAGAAAGAGGAGAGTGGCCGCGAGTGCTGGCGGCAGGAAAGGGCAGCGGAGCTCGGGTTTGTACTGGGTGAGCTAGCTCGGCGTTTTAGGAAGAGAAAGCAAGAGGGACGAGGGGTGAGCTCGGGAGTACTGGCAATGGGAGCTCAGCCAGGGAGAAATCAGGGGAGCTTGGCTTGGGTGGGCTGCAGCAAGAGGAGGATGATGCGACGGGAAGCGGCTTTGACCGAAACTTGGGAGCTTGGTGGCGCTTTAAATAGGCCAGTCAACGGTGAACTAGCTGGGACGTGCTCTCGCTCCGCCGCTAGCTCAACACGGGACAAGGACGGCGCAAAGAAGGGTGACACGGGCTCGGGAGGTGAGGAATCTGATGCTCTAGGGTCAGCTGAGTGGTGGTGTCACCCGCGTGTAGCTCGTTGCCAGTGGTGGATGGTGTGGCTGCTTCTCCCTACAGGGCCGGCATGGAACATGGCCAGGGAGCTCCGAGCTGGCCGAACAAGGGATTTCTGTACATGGCCCTGTGGGCTGGCACTGGAGGGAAAATTGGAGTGTATACCAAGGTTTTGGTGTACCCTGGAAGAAGGGACTAGGCTCAGTTACAGTCAATCACTCCTTGCCACTGGTGCGGAAGAAAATATGTCCACAATGGGATAAGTTATGCACCGACAAGATTCGCTTCCTTTGCAAACTTGCATGCATCGCTAGAAATGACCGAAGATTCACTGAGGAGATGAGACGTGAGCTGCCAGGAGAATAAAAAGAAATGTCTTAGGTTGGGAGGATGGTAAAAACACTTTCCCACGTTTTTGACAGCGATCGGTTGGGAGTTTATTCAAGATCTCATGCGCCGCGTGATTTTAATGAAAACGTTCGATGTTGATCAACTCGAGTATTTCTGACTAGGCAACATAACCCGTGCTTTTTATATCTCTGAATTCTAAGGAAGATGCAGGGATCGTCGTGGTAATTTATCGAAATTTTGGGAACTAATTTATGGAGTTCATTTAATGTCGCTGATTTTTAAATCTACGGTTCATTTATTTGGTATATAAATATTTTTTTGAATTGGATCCCATTATTTTTATGCATAACTGAGTCAAGTATATTGTTACAAGTGGTTTGCCAACGATTATTCAGGATTTTCGAGAGACCGAGGAGTGATAGTATTTCCCGATTAGTGGTTTTTTCTAAAAAGAATTGGTTAAATGGAACGGAAACTCGAGGGCTGGCAATAGGGTTCATCGGGCGGGGTTTGCGGCAGTGATGGAGAATATACAGAACTCTCGGTAAGTCATCCGCCTCGCTTAGGGTTTGCTTGTGTGAGGTAACGCGGTTGTTCCGATGCAAATCGGTGCGAGCGACAATTTTATGGGTATTTGCTGAATTAAGGGTTTTATATGGCCCGGACAGTGCGTGTGTGCGATTTTCGGTGCTTGAATCATGGTCAAGACGGATACAGAGGGCGCCAAGGGAGGATAAAGAGCTATGGTTGTGGATTTCACCTTTATTTCGAAATAGAGGTCGGAGTGTAAGTGTCCACTACACTTGATTGTTCTAGCACATATAGGGTTGCGACGGAGATGGAATTGACACATGAGGTCGCGGTGGGTTAGGGTTTGAGAAAAAAAACACTAATATGCTCATGTATATGTGCAAAGTTGCAGCAGAGAAATTGTTGCCGCGGTGTTGCCGCGGTAGGGGGAAAACTGGCCGCGGTAGGGGTCGGCTGTCGCGGCAGGAAAGAGCAACGGCGTGGTATTGCCGCGGCAGGGGAGGGGTTGCCGTGGCAGGGGCATGGCAGCGACGGTAGGTGCTGAGGGGCGCCGTGGCGGGAGATTGGTGGCGCGGCAGGAGCTTGTCGCGATAGTAGCGGCTTGCTACGACAGGAAAGGGTAACAACGGCGGTGGCAGCGGCCTTGCCGCGGTAGAGAAAACGGGCAGTAGTAGCTGCCGTGGCAAGAGCGTGGCAGTGGCATTGGCTGCCGTGGGCTGACGCGGCAGAGCAATTTGGCTGCTTCAGGCTGTCGTGGCAGGGACGCGAGGGCGAGTGGTTTTGACCTGATTAACTTCAGGGCTAGAACGATTTGACATTAAGTTTTATTTTGATGCACGTCGGTTAGCGTTATTTAACAAAAGTTTTTTGAAAGCCCTAATTTTTGGGTTCTGGAATTTCGGGGCGTTACAAGAACCCATAGTATCCTAATATCAAAGCGGCCCTGAGTTTCTTATTTTCTATACCAATCTATAGTATGGAGTTGGTGTTGGTGGTTCATCCACACCTCCTCTCCCCCTTTTTAGTCTTACTTAAAAATCTCTAACAGTAAAAGTAAGTAACTAACTAATTGATCTCTAACAAACTCCTAACAAACCATATCATATCCAACAACTATTATCTCTTAACTAAACTACAACATTGTTAAATCTCTTCTTCGCAACCGTATCATCTACACCCAACGGCCTCACCCTTATATAAAATGCATTTCCTTCCTCCCTCCGCTCCCTTTTCACGCCGCCAACCCCTACCTTAGCCCCCTCGCAATGCTCAAGCACCGTCGCCACGAGCTCCGAAAAAAATAAAGTCCACACTAACCCGTGTGCTCTCTCTCTCCTCTTATCTCACCCTCCCTCCAAGCCGCTGCCACCTCTTGCCACGCCGCCACCACCGTGGATCGTCGCCGGTCACCGCCGCCTCCCCTCCTAGCTGCGCTGCCCTAGCCGCCCATCAAGGGGATAAAGAGGAGCTTGATTGGGGGAATGAGAAGAGAGGGAAAGGGAAGGAGGGGGATGAGAAGAGGAAGGAGAAGGAAGAAGAAGAAGAATTTTGAAATTTTGGTCAAATTCGAGATTCATGTTGTAAAGATAGTCTCTATTTAGCCCCTATATGAAAATTGATGGACGTCATCGTAAGAAATCATGACAAGTATTTGATATAGGGTTTGGAAATTTAAAACAATGAGATAAATTTGAAAACTATGACCAAACTGTGCCAAAATTTTAAATTGACACAATTGAGGAAGTTATAGACTTCTACATAAGCTTTTCAAAGGCCTTTTGAAGGATAGTATCACAGTAATTTTAAACAAGACATGTTATCACATAACCTGAGAAACAAAATGACCATCATAGTTTATTTTATGATACTATCATTCCTTCTAAAATCTATATCCATTGCAACGCATGGGCACTCCGCTAGTTTTTCTATAGTGTTTATCTTTATTCCTATAAACATTTCAAATGGTGATGACAGTTAATTCGCGAGAGCCATTAGATCTAGTACAAACCGAGAGGTGAGAGTTCACTAGTACAGAAAACGATATCCGAGGCGGTCAAAATAGGACATCCGAGGCGGTTATAGCACCCACCTCGACGGAGTGGTTGCGGATATGGGGGCATATATCGGAGGCGGTTACGCAAACGCCTCGGATAAGAGCTCATCCGAGGCGGTTAAAACTCATTAATCGCCTCGGATAAGGGCATATCGGAGGCGGTTACGTTTCATAAGCACCTCGGATGATGTATTATTAGAGGCGATCAGAATAATACAACCGCCTCCGATATAGACATATCCGAGGCGGTTAGGTAAAGGTAACCGCCTCCTATATTCTCTTATCCGAGGCGTTTAGGTAAAGATAATCGCCTCCTATATTCTCTTATCCGAGGCGTTTTGGTAAAGGTAAGCGCCTCCTATATTCTCTTATCCGAGGCGTTTAGTTAAAGATAACCACCTCCGATATGTTGTTCACCAGGCATTATTTTCCCTGATTTACTAGCATCCCTGAAAAAACAAATAGATATATATATACAAAATCACAGTAGGCACAACCAGCACAGCACACTTCAAACATTCATTCATTCTTGGATCGACCACAAAACATTACATGTAAACATTCACATACATACGCATACGAATTAATAAATATTACAAAAGTTGTTCACTTGAGTCATATCCTCAATTCACAGCCAGGATATTGATCAAATTAAACAAAACTAGACCTCTCTTCAATTGTTCACACGAATAGAACCACGCGCCGAAGCCTCCATACACCATTTCTGTTGATAAAGAAGCATCATATGTAATAAAGTGACGTTAGCAGTGAGAGAAAAAATGAACAACACGACGTTTAAGAACATCAAGTGCACTTATCATTTGAAACCACCTGTTGGACAGATAATTACAAAGTTTGATTGTAGAAGTTAATGAAGTAACTAATGATCTAAGTAGAAACCTACGTAATCATCTAACTAATCTCAATCCTAAGTTCCTAGCTTGTCGCCAGGGAACCGAAGCGTCCTTCGGCACTAATGACTTCGTTGTTCAGGAAGCCGGCGATATGCGACCGGACCTGGGTGAGGTCCATATCTTCCAACATCTTGATTTGCATGGTTTTCGTCGCTTCCTGAAAACATGAGTCTTACGCTCAGGGCGAATAGAACGACTAAACACTCGACATTAGCAGTGGCGCTGGTTTCTTACCGATAGAACCGCGTACTTTGGGTTGCTGGAAAGGGCTAGCATGTGGAAATACACGTAATACCCACAGAGGTCGGTCCCTTAGGTTGTTGCCGGCACTACAAAAGGATATCGATTAGGTATAGAGGGCAGAATTATGATGGCATTAGTTCTAGGAGTCAAGGACATTACGGAATACCTTAAACTTGTAATCATGGCTTAACTTGACGGCCACTCCGCGCTTGACCTTGTGCCTCCCCCCGTGTTTGATGTATGTGTCAAACGCTCTGGGTGATTCAAAACAATTAACATCGAACTATCTCTTCCTTTGTGAAGAAGAAAGAATAGACATGGACTAAGTCGAACGTTTTGATACTTACGCGTCGAGTACAGTCATGATGTCCACGTACGCTTCCTTGCGCGAGTCCATGCTGCACCTCATGGAATCAAGGTAATATACCTTACTCCATTTCGGCACGATCACGACGAGGATCCAATGGCCGCTGCTTGTACGATACGAAGTTATTACATGTTTAGCCGTCGAACCATAAGAATTCGCGCAGGATGTGGCTTACCCGATGTTATAGGCAACCTGGATCTGATCTCGTCCGGAGTACTCATGGAGTAAATGCATGACATAATCCCACACCATGTCCCTATTTTGCTCGAGACAATATGCGGAGATCAAATGTGGGTCGCCGAACCCCACGGAGTTGTGCATCCTTCTTCGTACGCTCAGCTCAATCATGTACCTGATCGATATGGAGAATAAGGAGTTACATTGCAGGCATTTAGGAGTGACAAAACAAAACGGTGATGTGCTGTAAGGACTTACAGCGAGAAGCATCTCATTAGACTGGCGTCCAGCTCACGGAAGTGCATGATGTCGAAGATGTCCGAGAAATCCACGGGAAACATATATCCGTGGCGGTGCCTGAAGTGCTCCTCCTTGAAGAAAACCACGAGGCCGAGTCTTGTATCTGGGAACGGCCTGCGCGACATCTCGAGGTAATGATCATGGAGCTGCCGGCCGGCTACGCCCAAGTTCACGTCATCGTCCACCATAGGTTCTCCAGGCACGTACTGGCGAGCCAGCTCCGCTAGAGGATATCAACATCAGAAGCATGTTTTGAAGCAGACTTCTTGGATTCGTAGACTTTCAGCTTGGACGTCACCCCGTGACTCTTCGTTCGACTCCGGCGTGCCTGTGAGGTCTGCATTGCTGGTAGTGCCGGGAGCTAAGGGGGAGCGAATGATGAGTCTCCACATCTTGCACTGTCGGGACTGGATGAGGAAGGATGAGCTCCGTCGAAACCTTGGGCGGAGATGGAGGAAGCACCGTGAAAACCTCAGCATCCCTTGATCCACCGGAGATGGAGGAACGGAAGGTGCGCTCGGTGCTGATTCGAGGACTACGTCCTTCTTCGGCCACTGGACGAACGACCCGACCGCGTCGCTTAATGTCTGCAGCTCATCAGATTCTCCCGCAGCCGGCAAAGGACAGCAAGCAAAAGTCGGGTTGATTGACTCAACCTGCACTCGCGCGAACCCTGCCGCCAAGGGGACACCGTGTAGCACCGTTCCAGGAGCAGATGGTCAGACCTGCCCGTACGCGGCGTCCATCGAGAAGTTCGTCATAGCGAACTGTATCTGCAGCTTGCACCTCGTCGGACCCCCAATCTGGTCGATAGGAGAAGTATCATCCGCACCAGATGCACAGCTACTGCGGTGGGCACCCGGGCTAATTGCGACCGGCGCCCTGTCTTGCAGGTACTGTGCTGATAGCCTCTCCTCCATTGCCCTCATTCTCTCCTCGAACTGCGTCTCAAGCGACAATTGAATCTCTGCTTTCATCTGCTCGGCTCTAGCTCTCTTCCGCTGCCGACGAGCCTCCTGTGTGTCCCCGGTGAAGGATTTGCTCCACGTTGCCAGGTTTTCGAGACCCCTGGTGCGTCCATAGGGCTCCCTGGTGCCGATGGCCTCGGAGAGTATGTCTTTCTCCCGACTTGGCACAAACGAGCCTTGAGATGCCTGCTCGTTCAGCCCCACCATTCTCTGATATACCTGCTCGTCTTCAGGGTTTCTCCATACGCGTTGCCCACCTTGATCCACCTTGGTCCTCGCTCTGCACCAGTCCCGGAATCGGTTGTCGCCGAAAACCCGAGAACGCCGGCTGCTGACCGTGCTTCTCCGCTTCCTCGTCCTCCTTTGCCCACTTCTTCTTCGCACCGACGTACCCTAAGGTGCCGAGGAAATGCGGGTGCTTGTTTCTGCTGGCTAGCTCTTTCCCCTTCTGGCTTTCTGTCCGGAATTCTTCGGACGACTTCAATGCGCAGAACTCCGCCCAATCTTCTTCGGAGACATCAGGGTATGCCTGGCAAGGCGACTTCTCTTGATTGAGATAGTCCCTCACCAGTTTGTGCTTGAAGTTCCTCCAGCACTTCCCAGCCGTCAGTATTGTCGCTCGGAAGAACTCGGCCTCGACCTCTTCCGGGTACATGAACGAGCCCTTCACTTCGTCAAAGAGGGACCTCCGCTCCTCCCGTGTCAGCTCACCCCAATCCGCGAGGGTGATCCTAACCCTAGAACGGGCGACCACCCCGCATAATGTCCGCCACTTCTTCCGGGTTTCTTCTGGCTCAGGCACTCCGGTCACCGGATCCAGGCTCTGAACTACCCATCTGCCCTTCGGCCTCCCCGATTGCTTCCTTGGTTTGCGAGATCCCTTCCCTGACGATGTCGAAGGTCTTGGCGACCCCGACGGCGATATCGTAGGGGAGGGCGGCGGAGAGCTCATCTCGATCGTATTAAGACTAAGTAAACAAGTTTTAGTATCAAGTTAGACTAAGTAAACAAGTTTTAGTGGTACATGCATGAGGTAATATATGATATATATATATTTTTTATTTACTTCCCTAGATGAGGTATTCAAGGACATTCAACTGCTAATTAGATCAGTTCTTGATGGCTATAATGGCTATAATGTTTGGCTGTAAGGAGATACAATCAGATATTTGTTAATTCATTTATAATTACTCAGTTTTAGTAACGGTACCTGTCAAGTCATGGTATGCGTTTTATTTTAAGGTTTCTTTACCTAGCAATCATCTTTGCTTCCACTCACAAGAATTTGAACAACATAGGAAACACTAATATAGGAAAGCGATGGCAAAGTAATCTGCGTGTACTAAAGGAAAGAGAGCATTCCATCGCTAATCACAGACCGCACGGTCCAGAAGTTCCCTGATATGGCCTCTCCTCCAAGTGAACAAGTCCCCCGTATAGCCCATGTCCTCTAAATTGCAATCAAAGCTTCCCGGAACGCCTGCATACATCTTTGGGGCCTTGGATTACCTCCCTCCTCATATCAAACAAGATGTCATTGAAATCACCCCCTAGAACCCAAGGAAGATCAGCCTTAATCACCCGCTAGAACCCAAGGAAGATCAGCCTTTCTGTTTAACAACCGCATATAGTCCTAGGTTAGATGCTTCCTCTCCCCATTAGGTTCACCGTAGATGCACAAAAAAACACCATCTCACTTTACTCGATTCATCTATATGGATATCAATAAAATTTGTATGAACTTCACTTGACGTCACACGCAGATTACTTTGCCATAACATAGGAAACACTAATCAGCATCAACTACAACAAATAAGATGAAAACACGATTGCAACCATTACAAACATCGCAATTTGTAGAAGTTGCAAAATAAGCAAACGAATTTCATAATTGTCAAAAAGCATTCTGTACTTTATACCCTAGCCATTCCTAAGTACATTAGCATCGACGGAACAACATATGCAATTGATCATGCTGCTAATAAAAGCACAAATATTCATGGTAATAATCTGACTCCATAAATTCATAGGTTCATTAGCAATTTCGAACTAATTCGAAAAGAATGCATGGAACTCACGGTGCCTGGCTTGGCCAAATCAGAGATGGGGGTGAAGAGGGCGTGGAAGTCGTGCTTGGGGACGAGGACGCCGGTGCTTGGGGATGAGGACGCCGGTGTTTGGGTCACCGCCGCCGCTTGGGGACAAGGCCGCCGGTGGGACACCGCCGCTTCGGGACAAGGACGCCGCCGCTTCGGGACAATGCCGCCGGTGGGACGCCGCCGCTTCGGGAATATGCCGCCGGTGCGTGGGGACGAGGCCGCCGGTGCGTGGGATGGCGGTGTTGGATGGAGGCGGTGCTGGATGGAGGCGGCGATGGTTGTCGGAGGAGTACACTAGGGCTTACACAGTTTGACGATGCGCGGGGGAGGAGGCGCCGGTTTGATTTATATGCGAGATATCGGAGGCGATTAAATCGATCTAACCGCCTCCGATATTGATAAAGGAGGCGGTTAAATCTATTCAACCGCCTCCAATATGTGAGATATCGGAGGCGGTTGGTTAGATCTAACTGCCTCGGATAAATATAAAGGAGGCGCTTTCTTTTTCCCAACCGCCTCCAATTAGACCTAATCGAAGGCGTTTTACCTGGTCTAACCGCCTCCGATATGGAATAAAGGAGGCGGTTGAACTTATCCAACCGCCTCGGATATGTTCTTTCCAGCAGGTGCACAATCTGTTTTCTGAGCTCTCAGTGGACAAACATCAACAAATCACAAATATCATTTGCATCTCCATTCATAATATGTATAACCACATATATATAAACATCACACATGTATAAACATCACATATATCATTGCATCTCCTTTCATATGTACACATCGGCCATATATACACATCACACATATATACACATCACACATATATACCCAAGCATCTCATGCATATAAACACATATGTATAACCACATATATATGAACTCAAGCATTCATATCAAGAGAAGAATCTAACATATATAATTAATTCTTCCATGCATGTTTCAACCATGTGTCATCACGAGTTCTCAAATTATATCATTGCCTCCGCTTCCTCCTCCTTTCTTCTTGCTAGGCATTTCCTCGTCGAACTCTAGCCCTTCTTGATGATCTTCACGCACGTAGACTGGTTCATTAGGTTATCGGCCGTCTCGTCTCTAATGCTATGTTGCATCGGAGGTGTATCTTCAAAGATCTTGTACTCATCCTCATCCACCACACCCTGAACTCCGACAATCTTCCTTTTACCTTGTAGTGCAATATGAAGATTCTTCTTCGCTGGATCGGTCACGTAAAACACCTGGTGAGCTTGATTGGCTAGGATGAATGGGTCATCTTTGAATCCAACACGTTCAAGGTCAACCGTTATGAAGCCGTGGAGATCGACCTTCGTAGATTGCAGATTGACCCAACGGCACCGGAATAATGGGAACTTGAAGTACACGTAGTCCAGCTCCCAAATATCCTCGATGAACCCATAGTACCAGCTCCGTTTCCCACTCAAATCAGAAGCCTCTATGCGGACCCCACTATTTTGAAATGTGCTTTTCTTATCTTGATCTCTCGTGTAGAACGTGTATCCATTACTGTCGTATCCTTGCCAAGTGACGACTTCGAATGTTGGGCCCTTCGCATACCAGGAAGCATGTCGCTAGAGGCAACTAGACGAAGACGCTCCTTGAACCACTTGTTGAATTCTTTGTTATGCTCTCTCGTCCTCCACGCATCGGTTCTATTTGGATGCTCTTGCCTTAACTTTGCCCTGTGCTCGTCCATGTAGGGGGCAACGGTGGTCGTGTGTTGCAGCACGGTGAAATGGGCAAGTGCGTGTCCTGCTTGGTCCGCCGTTATAGATTTCTTTCCGATAGTCCCAACACCATCGAGCCTGCCTTCATGACAAGAACATGGCACGCCAATCGGTTGGTTCGACTCCATGTAGTCAACACAGAACTCGACAACCTCTTCTGCAGCATAACCTTCGACAATACTTCCCTTCGGTCGATACCTGTTCTCACGTAGTGCTTCAAGATTCCCATGAATCTTTCGAACGGGTACATACTCCGAAGGAAGACTGGGCCACACATCTTGATTTCGTGCACAATGTGGACGATGAGATGCACCATTATATCGAAGAAAGACGGGGGGAAATACATCTCTAGCTGACATACAGTCTCCGCCGCCGCTAACTCCAGATCATCTAGCTCGAAGACGGCCATCACCTTCTGAGAAATCTTGTTGAAGAAGAAGCACAGCTTGGTGATTGATTCCCGGACGTTAGGAGGGAGGATATTCCTGATTGCAATTGGGAGCATTTGTGTCATCATAACATGGCAGTCATGAGACTTCATGCCGATGAGTTTCAGGTCCTGCATCGAGACGAGCCTCTTGATGTTGGCTGAGTAGCCGGACGGAACTTTCACGCCATGCAAGAACTTGCAAAACTCGGTTCTCTCTGCCTTCGATAAAGTGTAACAGGCAGGGGGGATGTATGTCTTCCCGTTAGGCAGAAGTACAGGCGCCAGCTCTGGCCTGATTCCATATCAACCATGTCGAGTCGGGCCTTGACGCCATCCTTCGTCTTGTCCTTCATGTTTAGCAGTAGACCCAACACGCTGTCACAAACATTCTTCTCTATGTGCATCACGTCGATGCAGTGCCGGACTTCTAGGTCCTTCCAGTAAGGTAGGTCCCATAACACAGATCGTTTCTTCCAGTATGATGACTCATCAGCGGGCTTCTTTTTTCGACCCTTTCCGAGCACGACATCCACGTCGTTAACCTTCTCGAATATCTCTGCACCGCTTAATGGCCTTGGTTTTGCACCGTTCTCCGTTCTCCCGTTGAACTGTGACTTCCACCTCCGGTAATGGTGCCTTATAGGCAGGAACCGCCGGTGACCCATGTACACGACTTTCCCGTAATTCTTGAGACTTAGGCTAATGGTATTCTCCATGCATACGACACAGCCTTTGTGTCCTTTCACCGTCTGACCGGAGGTGTTGCCGAGAGCGGGAAAGTCTTGGATTGTGCAGAACAGCATGGCCCGCAGAGTGAAGTATTCTCTTTTGTCCGCATCCCATATCTGCACTCCTGTGTTCCACAGTGTTTGTAGCTCATCCATCAACGGTTGGAGATACACGTCGATGTCGTTACCAGGTTGCTTAGGCCCTTCGATAAGTGTGGACATCATAATGTACTTCCGTTTCATACAAAGCCAGGGAGGTAGGTTGTACATACTGAGAAGTACGGGCCAGGTGATGTGTCGGCTGCTCATGTTGCCAAATGGATTCATTCCGTCCATACTGAGCGCGAACCTTACGTTCCTAGTTTCCGCACCGAATTGGGGATACTTCCTATCGATGTTCCTCCACTGGATTGCATCGGCAGGGTGTCTCAGCTTTTCATCGGTTGTCTTCCGCTCGTCCGCATGCCAGCGAAAAAGTTTTGTTTCCTTCGGGTTTGCAAACAAACGCTTCAGGCGTGGGATTACAGGTAGGTACCAAGCAACCTTCGCGGGAGTCCCCTTCGTCACCTCGACGAATTCCTCAGCTCCTTCTACTCCAATTTTACCCTTGTACCGAGAAGCCTTGCACACAGGGCACGAATGTAGCTTCGCAAACTCTTTCCGGTATAGCATACAGTCGTTCCGACATGCATGTATCTTTTCAACTTCCAGTCCTAAGGGACAAAGCAACTTCTTCGCTCTGTACGTGTTGATGGGTAACTCATTCCCCTCCGGAAGCATGTCACTTAGAAGGCCCAACAACTCGTTGAAGCTCTTGTCGGACCAGCTGTTGCTCGCCTTCAGCTTCAGTAGTTCAAGCACAGCATATAACAAAGTGAACTTAGCCTTGCATCCTGCGAAAAGCGGTTTCTCCGATGCCCCCATCAAGCCTACGAATTGCTGGTACTCTCTGTCGGTTTCGTGCCCTTCGAAATCACGCAACATCTGTTCCAGCTCAGGCATCGACTCCGGATCATCGGACATCTCATGTTGTGAATCACAAGGGATATCAATTGGGATATCGGTTGCTATATCATCGGCGAAAATATCATCATCCGATACTACGGCTTGATCTTCGCCGTGCTTGGTCCAAGTTGAATACCCTTCCGTAAAACCTCTCTTGAAGATGTGGTACTCAATATGATGGAGCTCAAAAATCCTTACGTTACCACAGTCTAGGCATGGACAGTACGTGTCACCTCTACCCTGTCTCAACATGTCCGCCTCGGCAGCTTCCATAAATGATCTCACTCCATCTCTATACGCCTCTGTGGTACGAGCTCCGTACATCCAGGATCGATCCATCTAAGCCGTGCATATGGAAATTTGAAATTTTAATTAAATTTATTAAGTGCACCGACTTCGTGAGATGAGTTTAACACATTAATTACTGACATATATAATCGAATTGTACAAATAATTACTAACATAACTAACTACTATAACTAAATAGCCATACTAATTGCTAATATAACTAACATATACGCGTCGACTCTCTTCATTTACTAACGTATAACTAACATATTACCACTTTTTCTTCCGTATAAAAATTAAATACGCCACAAAAAATTTCCATCATTTCTTTTCCTTTTTACCCACAAATTATAGAATTGTTTCATAATTTGCATACCTTACCAACAAATTTAAATGCATTCAAACATACAAATAACTCAAACATCTCAATCGATCAAATTATTATCATATAATTGAATCTTCTCAACTAATGTTCAAGAAAAGAGCACAATCAACAAAAATTATTGGATCAAATGACTCAAAAACTAAACACCAACCTTTCTTAGTCTACAAGGAAGTTCTTCTCCAACTTCTCTACCAAATGTAGCTTCTCCACTGAAGAATCCACAGCAAATCGCTCAAAAAATCGCCAGCACTTCGCCACATTTAAGACATGGTCGTATGTCTGCTCGCGCAGTGCAATAAATACTGTGAATCATATTGGAGGCGGTTAAATCCAAACAACCGCCTCGTATATCGACTAAATCGAGGCGGTTATATATCGGCAACCGCCTCGGATATGTACTCGCTTATCCGAGGCGGTTGCCAATATATAACCGCCTCCGATAACGTCGATAAACGAGGCGATCAAAAATAGTTAACCGCCTCGGATAATATTGGAGGCGGTTGCTTATTTATAACCGCCTCCGATGTGGTCGTTATCCGTGGCGGTTGCTCCCGGAATCGTTATCTGAGGCGGTTTATTCGTGCTAACCGCTTCCGACATACGTTATTCGTGGCAGTTTTTCTTAACCGCCTCGGATATGGCGCCACGGATAGACCATTCTGTAGTAGCGGTTGAGTGGAAGCCGAGGGTGTAACATAGCGATGGTGGCTCGATTTTGGGCTCTTCTATTTCGTTTAGCCTTTCTATGATCCTTAAAAGCTTCCACAGCCATCCAAAAGGCTCTGATCTAATGGCCTAACAGCAGCTGTTGTGTTGGCAGGCTGTGCCCTACGCTACTGCTCTCTCCTCAGCATCGAACTTGCCGCACACCCTAAGACAAAGAGTACTGCTCCCCGAAACCACACATAGACATCATCTTACAATTAATTAAATTTAGGCCTTTTTGCAAGGCTGGTTTCAGAAAACTTTAAGTAACAGGAAAACCGTAACATTGAGGACCCATCTCATTCACATAAATTTTATAGAAAATTTTGAATTTTTATTCCTTAGAAAATTTTTATATAAGGTTTATTTTATTTGTAGGATTAAAATTATAGGAATTTTTCCTATGACCTATTTTACATGTAATTTAAAAAAATTCATTAAGTCTAACATCATGGAAAATTTTCTTTATGTCTATGACAATTATGGCAAACACCTAATCCTTCAAGAAAATTCCTACTTTTTTTATGTAGTGTAGCTAAATAACTTCTATTACTTATTCTTGTGCTTTCAATTCCTGCAAGATTCAATATGCGATGATATCTAATTTCTTTATTTTTCCTATTTCTACTGTGCACTGGACATGTGTAACGAAGGCCGAAGAATATTCGCAATTATTACTGTGTCATCACGATGTGAAGCTCGGTGCCAATCCATCCCCATATGTAGCTAATCAGTATGTGTGACAATTGTTGGTCCTCAGGTGGAGGACAAGTCAGCCTAGCGCGCGTCCTCGGCACGTACCACCGTAGGTACTTGTCATACGTGCACTCGTCGTATTGTCTGCATATAACGTTGTATTGTAATTGACATCCAAAACATAACATATGCAAAGTGAAAAATCAAAATTACTACATGTATTCATGTATGACCTGCTGTGCAGCTGTGTTGTCCCACATATCCTTCCATGTGCTTTGCGTCGCTCTCAGGTCATCATCATTTCTGCCTTTCTTCTCCTGCCTACATTTCAAATATCATACGAAAATCATCAGCACAAAAAACAAATTTACATGCAAACTTAAACTGTTTATAAAGTTTAAAACTTAGTCATTAATTTTTTTTGTCGAACCATCTGCTAGCTGGAGGGGGCACTGTCTAGAATCAATCAAATTATCTCATGACACGCTAAGCTTCTTGGGGCTTCACCATGTTTGAGAAGACCAGGTGATAAGTCATCGTCTAGTACCGCGTGTCCCTAAAGCATTGGATGGACAACCCGAGAGGTGCTACGCTGAACACATGCTTATTTGTCCATGGGAATCATATCATGCCATAGTGGTCCAACAGCTCAAACTCCTAGTGGTAGAATGAATAGCAACATGCCGACATGGTGCGAACCTAGGCTAACCTGCCACCTGTACACCGAGTGGCCATAGTGGGCCCATCTACAGCACCCTGTTCTCTAGGGTACGGGTGGATCGACTCAGTTATCCGAGGATGCCTGACCGGGGAGTGCTCCCAACACCACAACCGAAGCAAAGTGTGGGAGGCATTCAGTATCGGCTCCTTCCATTCTTATAAGGCATAGCATTGCACAACTCCCTATATGTAGCACAGAGCACTACAGATCCCCAGCTATACTAAGGGACGTCTCCAAGCAGGGCATCAGCGAGGGCCTCTGTGAGGTGGATATAGCTCGGGTACACTATGTTATTGTGCAACATCAAAAACATGTACTAACCAAAGAGAACAATAAGTACGCAACCAAATGCGTCCTCACTACCTCATCGTCAGCACCATGTCGGCATGTCTGAAACTCCCTAAGCCAGTTTAGAGGGACACCTCGCTAAAGCCCTCCCTTTTCCATTCCCGGATCTCCACACCAAATCTCGCAGCCAAACGCTCTCTCTAGTCACCTCTCTTAGGAGGTGGAACAATTGCCTCTCTGTTGATGGGCAATCCAGTGATCATGGAGACATCCTGAAGAGTCACCGTCATCTCTCCCCAACAAAAGTGGAAAGTGTGAGTCTCAGGTCTCCACCTATCAACAAGAGTGGCCAATAGAGACCTGTCTAGAGTAAAAGAGTGGCCCGTGGGCAGCATCTTAGTGAACAACAGAGGTCCACTATCTCCAAGAAGTGGAACAAAGCACTCGTCAAGGTCCTACTATGACCTAGGTACCCTAAGCGTGAAGGTAGATGGAACGTCACTAGCTAGCCAAGAGTGGCACCGATGATTGTCATCATAATACCGGTCTAGCAGGTTAGGTAGTGGAGTCATCGCCTACAAATAGAAAAGTACTAAGTAGTTAAGTAGTACAAAATATTATATTATTTAAGGTAACACAACATTAATATTGTCGACATTACAAAACTCAGAGTTCAACATGCATATTATGCAAATAAAGTTCCACACAGTCCATACAAATTTAGTACAAATCTGATGAAATATTCGTACGAATACACTGATAATAAACACTAGTTACGGGTCGACGTGCTCGGCTTGTTGGAAAATCCTTCTTGTTGTGTCCCCTTGTCTTGCATATCCTGCATCTGCATAGTTCTCCAAGTTGGCTATCGTCCATGTCATTCCTAAAATGAGGATTATGTTGACGTCCCTTCTTCTACTGCTTCAAAGTTGGACTAGGCACCCACTCAACAAGGCCAGGCTAAACATCCTTGTAACTCATATCAAGAATATAACGAGTAGAACTCGCTGCTCCATGTCCTCATAAGATGATGAATGTCGAAATATCTTGGGACATAATGCTACGAAGCTTGTTTCATGTGCGCACACACGGCATACACATGGGAGCAAGGGTAGTATAGAAGCTCCAGCTTGTTACAGGTGCATGTGCATACATCAGTGTCAAGCTTGCATTCATGCTTCCTATCACCTCTAAAACATGGTTGTTCACATGTCTTGAAAGAATCTCATACTTTGTCCTCAAGCCATCAACAACTTGGACATCATGAGTCTGAGATTTCTTTATTTTTCTATCCATGTACCTTTGCATGACTTCTGACCATTGCTTGCCTTTCTCCATTTTTCCTTTGCAGCCTTTGAGCTGCTATCAAAGTGACCAATTGTCCAGAACCATGATTCATCAATGATGGCAGTAATTGGGAGGCAACGGATACCTCTAAGCACGTTGTTGTAAGCTTCTAACGTGTTGGTTGTCATTATGTTGTACCTCAGACCATCTGTGTCATGGACCAGCACCCATTTCTCCGTCTCAAGAGCATGTCGGGTGACCCACTCTGACAGAGTCATCACTCTCCTGTTTGCTCTCGCACAAGGCTACACTGGATGTTGTCCCTCCCACTGAGACTCCCCCCTATACCTAGTAGTTGCGGCCTCCAACGCTGTCCAAATGTCCTGGAACTTTTGCAACTAATTCTTCATGCACAACTTCTTGAAATTCTTCATGAGATCTTTTGTTCTGAACCTTCCACAGAAATTGGCCGCCAAATGTCGCATGCACCACCTACTTTTAAGATCGCTCCACTTATACTCAGCAACACATGTATTCTTTATTGTGTTAATTGCATTAAGAAACCCTGCATTACGATTAGAAAGAAGGCATATAGAAAGAAGGCATACATTAGGCCTATCTTCGACAACACTCAATTTCACATTTCTAAGGAACCATAGCCAGCTATCTGAGTTCTCGCTCTCAATTATTGGGCACGCAACAAGAAAGAGTTTATCATTACCGTCAGCTACCACCGCTATCATAGTGTCCCCTTGTACCCTCCAATGAGGAAGGGACCATCCACTGAAAGCATCGGGCGACAATACTTGAATTCCTGAATAGTTTGGCCGAAGGCCTAGAACAAATGGTCAAGTATGAAATGGCCAGGTACTCCATCAGGATGTGGCCATTCAAACTTGTTTAAGTAAGTGCACGGATTAGCTTCCGGTATCAGATGAAGCATTCCTGGGGCAAAGTTATACCCCTCCTCATAAGTCTCAAACATCATCTCTATCACCTTCTGTTTAGCATGTCTGAATTTACTATAGTTGACCGAAAAACCAACTTCATAAATCACTGTGGACATCAATGCCTTTGGCCTAATAGAGATATCTTTCAATACTAGGTAATGCACTTCTTTAGCCACATATGCAGCACTCACATTGCGGTGAGTCGCCAACGGCTTAGATAGCTTGCATGTGTGGTCTACCAAGATAGTTATATCAAAATCCTTATAAATCCCCTTACTCTGGTTTGCATGCACTCTTCCAGGACAATTTGGGTGTTTCCATACAATCTTCAAACATGTTGGATTTGACCTTGTTACCCTATACTCACAACTTATTGAGACGAAATACTTTGAATGGCTATCTACGTGGCATCCTTGCTAGGAAAATTTTGTCCAACCATGAGACCTTTCTCACTAAAGCCTTACCACGAGTTTACATCATGTAAGATCGCAAGCCTCTGTACTATCAGTTCATCCATTTATTTGGCAACGCTTCTTCGAGGCAGAGCGCCACCTACAACATCACCCCCGACCTCGTCGCTACCATCAGATTTGTCGTCACCCTCTTTATCAAAATCCAACTCATTCGGCATGCTTGTTAAGAGTTCAAAGCAGTCGACACGAGCGGACCAAAAGGGATCAGCATTTTTGTTAGTGAAAAATTGGTCTTCAATCTGCGTGGGATTGACCTCCGTCGCTACAACCACTACTCCAGCACCTCCTTCTATAGCAACAACCTATAACTCGTCATCTCCACTATAACCTTCATGACCAGTCAACGACCGCATGGTTTCAACAAATTGAACATACATCATGGGCCAACCGTATATCAAGGCCCCATGAATGCTCACAAGTCGCATGTACTCATCCCATGATACATTGTCGGTTACCTTTTAGAGCTCCCATAAGGAGACCGATGACCCATCTTCCTGACTACTGCATGTGACTACTTCCGTGACAAGCTTTTTGCACGTTGTCTCCGGATAAACTCCCAACGTATGCACCTCCTCAGTTCCAACATACTAATCTCCTTCAAACCTTTTATTTGCGCAACCTTGTACTAGTGTTATGACAGATTGAGCCCGCGAGGCCCGTCACGTATTACATTCCCCCCATAAAACACTAACAAATCATTCATTGTACCTGTGTACACATGAATCTGAATTTTAATAGAACATAAATATTTTGAACATATTATCTGAAATTTGAGTCCACCTATATAATTTGTATATCATTTTAATTTCTTTAAACGAGGCAACATAATATTTAATAAAAAAATTTAATAACACGTTATTCTTACTATTCTTATTGAACTAATTATTTCATAATATTTTCACATAATAATTTTAAACATATTATCTTGACATTTTTATCGCAGCGAGATATTTTTGTCCTACAATATTTCAATTTCTACATATTTAGTATTATATTAAAAAATTGAAATAATTTATATCATTCTAACCTCCTTAAGCATGGCTTAACAATACTATATTTCACATAACAATTCTAAGAATATTATCTTGACATTTTCACCGCCTTGAGATATTTTTTTGTACAACATTTGATATTACATTAAACATTTTAAATAATTTACATCATTCTAACCTACTTAAGTATGGCTTAACAATATTTTATTTCACATAATAATTTTCACATATTATCTTGACATATTACCGCATCAAGATATTTTTTTCGTACAACATTTCAATTTCTACATATTTAATATTACGTTAAAAATTTTAAAATAATTTATATCACTCTAACCTCCTTAAGCATGGCTTAAACATATTATATTTCACATAATAATTTTGAACATATCATCTTAACATATTTACCGCAGCGAGATATTTTTTTTTACAACATTTCAATTTCTACATATTTAATATTATGTTAAACATTTTAAAATAATTTATATCATTCTAACCTCCCTAAGATTGCTTAACAATATTATGTTTCACATAATAATTTTGAACATATTATCTTGACATTTTTACCGCACCGAGATATTTTGTCCTACAACATTTCAATTTCTACATATTTAATATTATGTTAAACACTAAAAAAATTATATCATTCTAATCTCCCTAAGCATATACTACAACTACAATCTTAAATATTATCATTTAGCTAATTTCATACTAATTAAACAACTAATCAACATCTTGCATGTAAAAAATACACCTCTACTTGAAGATTTCAACTTGTTCTACACTTTCTTCAACTTTTGTGGCTGCTGATTTTGCATGTGATGCCTGCTGTCGGCATGCTCGGGACAGCAACACGACGTCATGGGACAACAGGGCCCATCACGGCTCCCGTCCGTGATGGGCGGAAAACCGCGCGCGCAGGCCAACCACCCCGACTCCCGCCCGTGACGCATGAAAATCGACGTGCAAGGCTAGCCATCAAGGCTTCCACCCGCGACGCGCGGAAATAGGTGCCCCCTGTCTGCCTATTGTGGCCCTGGCCCAGCTCCCCTGTCGTGGACCCTACCCGCTACGGTCCCCTGTCGCGGACCCCAATCGTGACCGGTAGCTTGTCGCGACCTCCACGTGGGCACCGCCACACGTTGTGCCTCAGGAGCACTATACCAGGTGCTCGCGGCTTGAGCCCACAACTAGTGCAACGCGGCGGCTGTCCGAACTGTTGTGGGAGTTTTTTCGGTTCAAATGCGAGGGGGGGGGGCTAGATCTGGCAATTTCGGTTTTTTTTCCTCATGCAGGTGATCCACTATTTGATTCAAAAGATTTTTGAAAGATTCTAATTCTTAAATTGTTGTCCTATAGTGCTTGTTTGATTTGTAGGATTAGAAACCTTAGGAATTTTTCCTATAAACTATTTTGCACTCAATTCCAAAGGAAAATTTTCATTGATTCCAACTTCTTGAAAAGTGTCCTTTGCGTCTGTGACAAATATGACATGCATCTAATCCCTAAAGAAAATTTCTACGTTACTCTTGTGGTTCAACCAAACAATTTCCATTATGTATATCATATTTTCAATTCCTATAGTATACAATATGCTATGACATCTAATTTATATTTTTTCTATTCCTGCGTTCTAAGAATTCTGCGAACCAAAGAGACCCGAAGAAGGTCACTAACAGTAGCCTATGGATCCTATGCTCTCCTCGTTTTTCCTATTATTGCCTTCATGAACACCAGTCACTGCAACCTTCTTTTATAAAATCAAGTAATCTTCCCGAAAAAAGAAACATCAAGTAAAGAGTGCAGTGTAGTATGAAGCTAACTAACTGTGCTGTCTACCATGCTAGTAGTCTGATCTTGATAGATATCAGAATCAAGCCTGACAATGACTAGGAACTAAATTAAGTAGAAAGAGATGTGTACTACCAGCAGCTACTAACATAAAGCATGTTAATGTAAATGTGCACAACTCAGGCAGATAAACTCATAAACGGTATGAGAACAAGGCAACAAGGAACTGAAATTTCCACTTGTTCAGTAGTGGAACTGAAAGCATCAGTATTCAGATGTTAGCAGCAAAAGAGAATAATATTTCTGCCAAGATTGAGGCAGACAGACCACTGGAACCAGAGTCATAAAGTCATTGTCCATCAACATACCTGAGTCCTGAGGTGCTGTTTCAGCACATGTGTAAACTGCAAACTCAGCTCTACTGCTGCAGTTAAGGAAAAGCAAGTACTGCAAATGCAGTGGTGCCAGTGGATCACTGGAATTATGTTCACATCTCAGGCAGTTAACCACAGCCACTCAATTCAAACCAAAGCCAAGGTAGTTAACCAGAGCCACTCAATCATGAGGTAGTTCTTCCTCCAAGCCAGTTTTAGAACACCTCTACAATCAGTACAAGCCAAGGCCACAAAGTCAAGGTATCTGAAATTTCCAAGAATATGACTCCAAACCCAACACGTGCTGTGTTGCAAGAATCCAACAAGGTGCGGAAAGCAAGGCATGGTTAGATGAGTGTACTTGAGGCAAAAGCTGGAAACAAACTAGTGAAGTCTCAACTCAAACCTATCAAGCTTAACGCCATGGATGGGCAAAACCAGCTAGTGGCAGGCTGAAAATTAACACTGATGGAGACCATTTAGCTGATACAGGAGAAGCTGGCAATGGAGCTATTATTAGAGATAAGCATGGAAGAATGATCATTGCTGAGAGCTGGTACTCAGGTAATACAATTGATGTTTTCTCAGCTGAAGCAGAAGGAGTTAGAAATGGTCTTCTTTTGGCAATACACGTGGGATGTAACAGGACAGCTGTAGAATGTGATTCTCAAGAAGTAGTTGATGCTTTAAAAATCCCTGGAAGTGCCAGGAACGCCGGATCTATTTTCATAGAGGAATGTCGTATGCTGGCAACCACATTCTCAAGAGCAACCTTTGTCTACTGTCCACGCGAAGCGAATCAAGCTGCTCACGTTTTAGCTCGAAATGAGTTCACAAATTGAATATGATGCGGTCTGATGATCCACCAGATTTTCTTGTAAATGTACTTGTGGACGATGTAACTATCTTTTGATGTTATATAAAGGTTGCTGAGTTTCCAGAGAAAAAAAATAGGAACTCAAGCCTACGAAGCTACTCCTACATATCACGAGAGAACAGCGAAAATAGCTTCGAGTCTCAACTCAGCTCCACATGAAAGAATATGTAATAACAGAGTTGTGTCTAAAAAGGAAATCAGAATAGACACTGGTGAGGCTCTGAACTCTGACTTCATCAAGTACTTCTCAGTTTGAAATAAGCTATTCAATTATATACAGAATCTATACAGGGCGAAATTCCACAGAATCAGTAACTTGCAAGGACTTCTACTTCTACTTCTCTTGATAAATGCCAACATTTTTTTGGCATCCGCAACTACACTGCTTATGGACTTATTGAAGGTCGAGTTATTATTTGCAGTATGCTAGAGAAACCTAAGAGTTGTGGTGTTGCAGCTCCAAGAAAGAATACTATGCTACATGCCTATGAATGTCAAGGCAGTGAAGGGCGTTGCAACACCAGGAAAGTGTAACTCGTTCTAACTGGAGTGAACAGAGGCGGCATTACTTCCATCTTCTGTTAACACAGGCACAACAACAACTGATTGCTCTCTAGATGGAACATTAAGCCAATCCTTCATCGAGTCATAAACAGTAAATCCTATGGCTACTGATGGGATAACCTGTGAAAAAAAAAGAGAATTTAAAAAATGTATATTTTGACTTTGAACATAAACTGTACCTTATTAACGTAAAAAGAAGATGCACGTTACATCCTTGGTGGTGCATAACTATATAATCAATACATATTCAATACGGCACTTCTTTTTACCTATAACATAGAGATAAGAAGAAAATACAGTGAAGTATTCAATTAAAAAACTTCTTAAGCATGATCATGTAGAGGGAGCAACGATCATTGATGAAATATTCAGAGTCAAGAAAATTTGAACCTAATTAATTAATTAATTAACATAACAGCACAAGTGCAAAAATGAACCAAAGACTTTGGAGATTTTCAATGACTATACACTCAACGAGTTATAGGCCAGGTTTTTAAATAAAAAAGTTCTAGGCTGCCTAAAGTCAAGTTTTACATTTACGACAAATGGGAATTGCCATGTTTCAATAGCCCCTGCATACCTGGCATCTGTCTTCACATTCGTCGGCAGCAAACAAATTGGCATTTTAACTACAACTAAACAAATTATTAGTAGTACAAGTGTCTCACCTTCAAATAGTTGATAGATAGTCCTGAAAACAGTTGCTGCCAACCTTGATGTGTCGTTATCATAACAAGGCTTCCAAATGTTCCTTTCCCCTTCGAAAGGTTGGATGATGAGAAGGCCTGAACCTAAAAACGATGCATTCGAAATCATTCTTTAGAACAATCAAAATATTTAACATTTAGCAACCACAAACAATGAAGATAATTATACCTGCATTTGCCTCCTGACAACATCAAGGGGATATGTTATCGTCTGACCTAACAAACCAGCAACTGATCCACAACCAAGTTTTGTTGTGATATCTTTTCTGTGCTCTTCAGGAACATGAGTCTTCATCTTCTCATAAAAGTAGAATTTAAGACCAGAATAAGGGAAGATTCCATATAATGATGGAACTGGAGAACAAGAATTTAGTTAATACAGCAACAGTATGAAATGCTTTTTTTTAGGGAAACAGTATTAAATGCTGGCCTTAAGCAAAATGTGAAATTCAAAAATAGCATACCCATGCCACGGTATAGGCCTTTCAAGCCATTTTGTCTGTATATTGTTTTCACGCAATCAAGGATCCCTTTATAAACCTGTTCAGAGGGCTTAGATTCTCTTAAACTAAGGTTCACTGCACCTTTGACCTGCAGAGGATTATTAATCAAATAAAGTGCTGAGTCAGTACTGCGCTACAATTGAACGAAATGATTCAATACTCATATAAGAATATAATAGTAACTAGGTAGATTCTCTCAAACACAGCAATATCAGTATTGCCAAAAAGTGGTGCTGTCAGATCATTTTTCAGAGAACATGTTGACGTGTGGATACATCAGAAGCTAACTTTACAACCCCATTAGAGAAGTGCTATTTCCTCTGCAGTTAGGGAAGCAAGGAGTAAAGCCAACCTGATAAGCCAACTTTGTGCGAACTAGATCAAGAGGATATGTGCATATGACTGCTGTTCCTCCAGCTATTGATCCGGCCACTAGATCAAGAATAGGCCCTTGTTCAACATTAGGAAAACCAAGAATGATCCATCGCCGATACTCTTCGTAGGCCATATAATGCAAAGCTGCATAAGGAACAATCCTAGCAACACTTGCACCATTTCCCCTTAGGAAAGGCAATTCAAAAGTCAGGCTTAAGAGTACACTATGTACTGCTAGGCTACATTTATTACATAAACTAGGAAGACACAAACCTGTAAAACCCTAAAGGACCTTCTGTCCGGAAGATTGTCCGAAAGGATCCAACCAATCCAGAGCCGTGGAACTCTGCTCTTCTAGTCTGAAAGCACCAAAAGAAAATTTCAATACCAGAGGAATAGATAATTGCCATGCAGAGATGCAGGGATGTGGTTCTGTACAAGCATGATTTCAAAGTAGTGACAAGAAAGTGGTTGAGATTGAGATTACAGTTGTTTCTTTTTACTCCTTGTTTGAGCTATGACCAGTTTAAAGAGTACAATCATCAAAGCAAATCAGACATTGTATGCTCCTATTTGCAAACTGAAGCATTATGAACAGGCAAATAGATGTCCTTCTTTATGTATAACTCAAATTCGTGAATGCAACATTTTTCAGTTGCGCATCACGCTATTCAGAACTATTATGGTGCTGCTAATATTGTGCAGTAAGTAACTTAAGTTGGGATGAATTTTGTTGTGTGTGAAAATTCCCATGGGATTCCATTTTGTATAGAATTGGTTCAACATTCTTGTCCCCCTCTTAACCACAACCGTGAACCCCAATCCTATTCATCCAAGGTTATTTTAAAGTAGAATTCCAACCATTAGCTATACTAGCAGTCAGCTATGTTCACATCAGGGTCATCACAGATGTTTGCTTATCTCCAATATTTTTAGCTGGGGACCTTTTACCCTTCCAAAATCTTCCTAGACCATGGGTTCTGATCATTCATTACTCAATGAGTATTCAATCCCTAGAAGAAATATTATCTAGTACTAACCAAGCCTTCCCAAGAAGAACTTCCCTACAAAGGTTTTTCATTTCACTAATTGATATGATCTTATATCAATTTTCATTATATCCTCAATAAGAAAAACTGTTGGAAATTAGCATAAATGGGGATAGCAGTCAAACAGTAGTTGAGCTAAACAAGATTTCCTGACGAGGACTTCAGCTCTTCCAAACCTAGAACCTCGGATGCTAACATGAAGAATTTTCAATTTTTATTTTTCCTACTCTGCATTTTCTTATAGAGGTACTGACTTAATAACCTTTACAGCCTGACCCAAACTGAGCTCAAAGTTCATCTAAATTCACACTTAACTTACGCGTGTCTAGTCTAATACATCATACACAAATATCAAATGCCAAGTCTAATACATCAAACACTAATATCAAACCTTTCATGACATTTATCCATAAACAGTTCAATTCATAGTTACCAAATTGCATTTTGGCACAAAGAATGTGCTATACCTTGCAAGGAACCATGCCCAAATCTGGAAACACCTCCACCATGTTCTAACAAAAATTATGTACATATGTCCATAAGGTATAAATGTACCTCGATTTCTAACATAACAAAGCATCCAACGATTCTCTGCAAGTTTGGTACCTTTCATTCCCAAGACAGAATGCGCTGCCACTGCTCTATAATTTCATAGAACTGCATCACTAACGATCAAGACTCAAGAACGGCCGCTGCAGTAATGACATGCCCTAGCAAGAACAGCATGTAATCCCTTGCGACAAAGAACCCACAGTCCAAGATTCCAAGATACATCTCCCGGTTGCTAAGAGAAGCAGTAATATGCCGCAGGAACACAGCACATATTCCCGTAATCCAAGAATCGCATACCCATCCCCACGGAACGAAATCACGACTCAGAATTAATTCGGGCAGGGATGGAGGATCGATCATACGTGCCTGGAGGAGGATCTTGACGCGCTCGAGCGGCGCAACAGCGCTTTTGGCGACGCCGCCAGCGACCCCGCCGGCGATGAGCTCCCGCACCGCGAGCGGCAGCGCGCCGCCGCCGCCGCCGCCGCTCTCCGCTGCCTCCTCCGCCCTCGCCTCCATCGCGCCACCGCCGCCGCCGCCTCGGTTGGTCCCCCTCGCGACTCGCCCTCCTCGCTCGCGCGATGGCGGGAGAGGAGAGGAGAGGAGGGGTCAGGTGGAAGCGGGGGGAGGAGACGGGAAGGAGGAGGAAGCCAAGGCGGAGAGAGAGACGAGGGGGAAGTGTGTGCCACGTGTGCAGGGCGGATGGGCCCATATGTAAGTGGCTCTGGTTGGCCACGTGGACCGCGTGGAAAATGATGAAAAATAGTGGGAGGAAAGAAAGAGGGAGGGGATGGTCGGTTGGTTTGCGGAATTGGTGTTCCTGTTTGGCGACCGGTAGCAGTTGGTGGGCGCGGCCGCGCGCAGCTGCCATCTTGGAATGTTTTAAGCATGCGGGAGAAATGTTTTAGGTAAAAAGCTGGGTTTCTTTTCCGTAGCACATTAGGGGGCACACTAGTTGCATCAGGAGCTTACAGGGTACGGAAGGTGATTCATATTGCTTCGCTGAGTAGATAGTCGAACAATTTAAGCACTTTGTGTCGCCTGAAAAAACAGGTCTCATTAGTTTCTCGGAAAAAAGAAAACAGGCCATTTGAGTATTTGACCGCGCAAACCAGATTAATTAACTCAGCTTTTGGCAGCGGTTACGCGCCGCACTTCACACATTTAGATATGTGGCCTTTGTTTCTATCTGTCTACCCCATATCCCCTCTCCATAGATGTGTGGTTATGTGGAGGTGGAGGAGCTCTCGTAAGGTTGGATTTTAAAACTTGCGATAACAAAGCTATCATCGCAACAACGAAAAGAGCATAGGCTGTTTACAATGTAAGCATGGTACACATGCCCAACTAGTAATTGAACCATTTGTCATGCTCCAAAATTCCATTTCTTTGGGTAAGAGAGTGAGGCTCTACTTGAACTGCCACAATTTGACCTTGGCAGGACCCCTATACTCCGCTTGTAACGGAGCTTAGAAGGTTATCGCCCACAGCAGCACAGTGGGTCGGCTAACAACACGCTTTGTTCTGGCCCGCATGACGGCCTGAGGCAAAATACAGTGCGAGACTACTTTCTAGATGCATCGCTTTGTTTGTCTCAAAAAAAGAATGAAAGATGATGCGCTTTGTGTTTTGAGAGAAATGATGCAGCTCTAAACTAGAAACATAGCGTGCGGAGACCAAACAAACTGAGATGGTTGAACTAGCTCATTTGAGAAATTTAAATATCCCTATATTTAAAACAGAATGTCTAAATCACGACCCGTTTGAACCATGTTTTTTCTCGACATGAGATCTAGAGAATGAAACCACATTTGTACTTGGACAAAATAAAAATATAGAAAATCAAATTAAAAGTGCTAATAAACATTTCTAGACTATTTGAAACAGAAACAAAATACTAGTGAAACAAATAAAAAGTGCTCGGGTAACACTTTAAATGCACCTTCATGAAAAGTGTTCATCTATCTTGAAAAAAAATTCACACAGCTTTTGAAAAATATTTGTTATTCAGATAAAAAATATTCCGCCTTTTTGAGAAAATAAAAAATGCTATAGTAGTTCCGAAGTCTGAAGATGAAATTGGCTAACTTATATCGATCTCATAATTTTCACATTGAACAATACAAAATCACTGGTGGAACATAAAATCCTATTGGTGGAACATTTGTACAAAAAATACCACTAGAAAAATATCATCAAAATATTTCCAAGTGTGGTCTTGTTTTAAACCTCTTGTCACAAGGAATAAGGTGAAAACAGATAAAAAAGAAAGTAAAACCACGCTTGATTTGTGGGATCACATCGATGCTAAACAATACGCAGTGTTTTTAAAATAAATTATAAATATTAGCGAAAAAATAAAACGAAAATGACAGAACAAATCAACCAAATCTCAAAGAAATGGAAAACTACAACTAAATAAAAAGTAACACACAGATGGGAAAGCAAACGAAGAACATATCAAAAATGAGGAAAATAAAAATTTACTAATATGAAAAAGAAAAGAGTAAAGAAAGAAAATACTTGTCTAAGTGAAAAGACAGGAAAAATGGAAAATAGGTTTGTTGGAAAGACATTCGAAGTCTAGACCCATTGCACAAAGGCGTGCCATGCTAACCTGTTTTCTTGAAAGATGCTAAACCAGTTGATGCACTCTGCCGCCGCATCCAAAGCAGCCCAAAGACTTTTGTCAGTTTGTTTTGTTGTGCAACCGTTACCGGCAAGTCCGGTCCTCGGGTTGCACAGCATGACGGCGACGGCGTAGAGGAAGAAGACGACGGAGCGTGGAAAATAAAATACAAGAGACAAGTGTAGGGAGAATGAGAGCTCTTTATTAATTGATCAAAAGTCTACATCAAGTGTGCCCTCCATCTCTATTTATAGCCTAATCTAGGGTTAGGGATAAGTATCCACTTAAGTGCATCTAAGGGGAATTTGACCCACCCTCATGGCAGGTGGGCCCCACTACTGGTGGGGCCACTAGTTTCCCAACACTCCCCCTTGGAAACTTATCCCGTATAGCACATGCTCCAAAAACTCTGAAAAATCCAGTGGGAAAAATACCCGGAGAAAGGGCGCATGGCATACTTTGGTTATGTTGCACGAACTGCCTCATTAAAAACCTTGGTTTGAGAAACTTCGGTAAAACTCATCTAAGGGAAAAAGAGTACAATTCATCTGATTATTCAACCAGATACTTGATTTTCTTAATCAAGATTTTACCTATGAGTTCGCAAAGATTCTCCCCCTGAACACTGCAATTCTCTAAGTCTCATCATACCTATTCCGCGCACGCACCTTTCAAAGGTCGATGCCGGTAATGACTTAGTGAATAAATCTGCCAGATTTTCACATGACTTAGTATGCAGTATTTTTATTTCGTCCATCTTTTGCAATTCATGAGCATAGAAGAACTTGGGGTTGATATGCTTAGTGAGATTGCTCTTCACATAACCCATTTGCACTTGTGCAACACACGCTGCATTATCTTCATAGATAATTGTAGGGGTTTGTACGGTGTTCAACCCACATGACTTATGTATGTGATTGACCATCCGTCGAAGCCAAACACATTCCCGTGAGGCTTCATATAGGGCAATGATTTCCGAGTGGTTCGTCGAAGTTGATACGAGAGACTTTGCTTAGACGATTTCCATGAGACTGCAGTCCCGCCACATAGGAAAACATACCCTGTTTGTGACTTAGTTGTATGCGGGTCTGAAAGATACCCAGCGTCGGCATATCCAACCATGGACAAGTCTTGATTCTTTCTAAAGAACAAGCCAAGATCCTTGGTTCCTTGGAGGTATCGAAATATATCCTTAATGCCTTTCCAATGCCGTTTGGTAGGCTCAGAACTATATCTCGCTAACAAATTCACGGCGAATGCAATATCCGGTCTCGTGCAATTTGCAAGGTACATGAGTGCTCCTATTGCACTCAAGTATGGGAATTCTGGTCCCAGAACTTCCTCCCCCTCTTCTTTAGGTCTAAACGGGTCCTTGTCTTGCTGTAGGGACCTCCCAATCATGGGGACCTTCGAAGGGTATGTCTTTTCGAAGCTAAATCTTTCTAACACTTTCTGAGTGTAGGAAGACTGATGCACTAATATACCTTCAGGGAAATGCTCAAGTTGCAAACCTAAGCAATACTTGGTATTGCCCAAGTCTTTCATTTCAAATTCTGACTTCAAGTAAGAACTTGCTTCATCAATGTCCTCGAGCGTGCCAATGATATTCAGATCATCCACGTATACCGAGATTATACAGAATCCATCCTAGGACCTACGTATAAATACACAAGGGCAATCTTCGTTGCTCGTGTAGCCTTTCTTGCTTAGTATCTCGCTTAAGCGATTATACCACATTCTGCCAGACTGTTTGAGTCCGTATAGTGACTTTCTAAGTTTCACACTATACAGGCTCCTATTTGCTCTGTCTTGGTTCGGTATGGGAATACCTTCTGATACTCTCATGTAAATGTCCGAATCCAAGTTTCCGTATAGGTATGCTGTTACCACATCCATTAGTTTCATTTCCAGATTCAAATTAACTGCCATTGAGATTAAATATCTAAAGGTAATTCCATCCATGACCGGGGAGTAAGTTTCCTCAAAATCGACTACGGGTCGCTGAGTGAAACCTTGTGCAACAAGCCTTGCTTTATATCGGACCACCTCATTATTTTCATTTCTCTTACGAACAAAAACCCACTTATGACCTACAGGGCGTATGTGGTGAGGGGTTAGGCTTACTGGCCCGAATACCTCTGTTTTGTTCAGAGATAATAATTCCGCGGTGATTGCCTCTTGCCATTTTTTCCAATCCGATCGTTTTTTACAATCGGCGAGCGATACAGGCTCGGGATCAATAATCTTGGCAATCTTATTCGCAAAATAAATATTGACATTGGCTGTTACTCTGTTAAGAGATTCCCCTGTTTCTACATAGTTTATGGCCATTTCGTCATGGAGCGCTTCTTCATGCGCTTCCCTTTGATCATCGCTATTTCCCGTAGCAGGAGCAAGGTCCTTTAGCTTTCCTGCGCCGATGTGTGCGCACATATCTCCGCTAGGTGCTTCCTCCAATGGAAGGTTCAAGTCAGGAACATTTTGTTCTGTACTTGTGCCAGGTCTCAACTGGCTCCCCTTATTCTTTTGGGGGGCTTCAGTGGTTTTTCGTGGTAAGTCCTTCTTGTTCTTTTTCGCCGGGCGTCCCCGGGTACTCGGGACACGAGGGACCGGAGTTCTCGTCCTTTTATTCTGAGGCCTTTGGACGGGAACGGGTATACCTTCATCATTTCTTGGTATTTCAACCCTCTCCGGTGCATTGCGTGCGGGCACATGCGACTTAGTCACAAATTTTAAATCACTAAAGTGATCTGGCAGGCGATTCGCTAATGCTTGCAAATCAATTATTTTCTGGACCTCTCTATTTGCTTCATTAGTACGCGGGTCATGTGCGTGGATCCCCGTGGCTTGCCACGTAATTTCGCGATATTTTTCATCAAGGGGTTGATTTCCTCCCCCTAATATCGGGAAATGATCCTCATCAAAAATGCAATCATCAAAGCGGGCCGTATGGCAATCTCCGGTCATGGGTTCCAAATACCAAATTATGGAGACGGTTTCATAACCGACATAAATCCCAGACTTACAGAGTGGCCCCATTGCTGATCGCTGAGGTGGTGGTATAGGTACATATACCTGGCAACCGAACCTTCTAAGTTGGGAAATTTTTGGTGCCGACCCTTGTGCTAGTTGCATAGGAGAGTGGATGTTATAGGCCGACGGTCTAAAATTAATGAGATTTGCAGCATGCAGCACTGAGTGTCCCCAACATGTTGTTGGTAAATTACAACTCTGTAATAGCGGTCTGGCAATAAATTTAATTCTTTTAATTAATGTCTCTGCCAAACCATTCTGGGTATGGACATGAGGTACTGAGTGCTCAACTTTAATTCCCATGCCTAGACAATAATCATCAAATACTTTTGAAGAAAATTCACCGGCGTTGTCCATTCTAATGGACTTTACTTGATAATCTGGGAATTTATTCTTAATCTGAATTATCTGCGAGATTAGCTTTGCAAAAGCATGATTTCGCGTAGATAATAAAGAGACATGCGACCATTTCGAGGACGCATCGATGAGCACCATAAAGTACCGGAATGGCCCTGACCGGGACTGAATAGGACCGCATATATCCCCTTGTATTCGTTCTAGGAATGCAGGGATTTCATCCTTCACTTTCAAAGTGGATGGTCGAATAATTAATTTCCCCGTGGCACATGCGGGGCACACGAAATCTTCTTGATTTGGAAAATTTTTCACATTAATATTATGACCATTCGAGTTGTTAATAATATTTCTCATCATTCTTAGACCGGGGTGGCCAAGCCTATCATGCCATAGACGGAATAATTCAGAGCTTCTAAAGACAGTTTTAAAGGCAGTGTACACCAGGGATGCTACAATTCTAGTGTAGTAAAGCCCGGTGTCAAATGAAGGAAGTTTTTCTAATACCCTCTTTCCATGTGCGTCGCGCTTAGTGATGAGTAGATATTCTTTATCATTTTCATCATCGATTTCTACATGGAAGCCATTAGCGCGAATATCCTTAAAACTAAGGAGCGTTCTAGTCGATTCGGGGTACAATAATGCTTCTTCTATTGTCAAAATTGTACCCATTGGGAGTATAATTGTGGCTCTTCCGGAGCCTATTTGAAAGATCGAGGTTTATTGACTAGAAGGGGGGTGAATAGGAGATTATCAAATTTTAACAAATTTGTTGCTTAGCATGCAATAGGTGAAGCTGTTTATGGATGAAGCAGCAGAAAACAAACAGGATTCAACTCTAATGAAGAACAACACAAAACAAAGAGCAAGGATCGAAGACAAGAGGATTTAACCCAAAGTTCAAGTTGTTGGCAACAACTCTACGTCTTCGTTTGGAGAGGCTGAGCACTTAGCTCCGAAGACACACAGTCTTCACCTTTTTCTCCTTGAGCTTGTGTCCACTTAGGATCTGCTCAACACTCTTGGTGGATCTTGAGGTGATCCCCAGACCTTCACAAACTTTGGAGGCGATTCCACAAGTTGAAACTCTTCCAAGACGCCTAGCCGGCTAAGAGATGCCAAATCTCCAAGAGTAACAGCTCAGATCTGCTAGGCTCGAAGAAGCTCTTGCTTGAATGCTCAATCCAAGTCTCAAGTCTCTCAAATGCTTTCCTCTCAAAGGGGATCTCAAGGAGTCAAAGAGGAAAGGGAACACATAGTGGAGAGAATGTCTTTTTACGCTAAGTGTCCTCCCGAGCCCGCAGGGGGTGGGGGGCTATTTATAGCCTTTCTGCAGAAAAGAGTCGTTGGGCACAGAGATTCTCTTCCGGTGCAACCGGAAGACAAACCCAGTAGCACCGGGATTCAAACCAACGCTCAGATCTGAAGAACAACAGATGCACAGCGAAATGCTTCACCACGAAGGTGGTAGATCCGGAGGAAACGCGGTCACACCGGGATTGAAGAATGTGCTCACCAGAGCAATTTCCAGAAGCAAATCCCAGTAGTGCCGACTTTGAGGACGGTTGTACCGGGTATGAAAAAATGGCGCATTCTTCCTCACAGAGAAGAAAAATGGCCCAACCGGAAACATAACCCGGTACATCCGCTTCAACGGAAGACAAAAGTCCAGAAGAGGTTCTCGGTGCAGCCGGAAGATAGAACCGGTGCAACCGCAGACACAGGAAGAATAGGACTTAGTCTGAGACAAACTTGGCCCTAAGTCCAGAAGAGATTCCCGGTGCAACCGGAAGACAAAACCGGTGCAATCGCAGACAACTTAGAAAGCGACTTAGACTAGGGCATCAAATGACCTAAGTCCAGAGAGGATTCCCGGTGTAGTCGGATACGAAACCGGTGCAAACGAAGACAAACGAACAGGACTTGGTCTAGAGTATCAGAAGCATATTCTGGTAGCACCGGTCTTCCAAACCGGTCATATCGATTTCCGGAATATGAAACTAGGGCAAACCCTAAGCGACAGGGTTCCCTAACTCTCCAACACAGAGGCCATTCTCGGCAGCACCGGATTCAAGACCGGTCATGCCGCAATTGAAGCTCTTCAAGGTTGGGACTACTAAGTCCTCAAACCTTGCAACAGAGGCCAATCCCGGTACAACCGATTCTTCAAACCGGTACAACCGAGAGTCACTGTCTGTGTTTCAGAAAGAGATTTCAAAAGGATTTCTTTGAGATTTAGACTGAGCACTTAAGAAGATCCTTCCTAGAGCATAACTATCTGACCCCTCTTAATAGGCGGCTTGTCCTATAAACTCAAATGATCTTTGATCATATAAACACTAGAAAATCTCCACTAATCTTCTAGATCCAAGCCTTTCTTCAATATCAATTTTTAGGGGTCGTCATTCACTGGTTAAACCAATCACTTGGGACTAATCACCTGTGTACCCATTAGTCCCTTAATTGTCTGTCATTAATCATCAAAATCCATTAGGGGCACTAGATGCACTTTCAATCTCCCCCTTTTTGGTGATTGATGACAACCCGATTAAAGCTTCAAATTGGATATAAAGAATTATGTTTTGGGTTTCATGATATAGAGATAGCTCCCCCTAAATATGTGCACTGTTTTAATATTGCTTTGAATACAAGTGCACATATTTGAGGAGTTTTGAGGAGCTCCCCCTATATCTTGAAATCCATGGCAGTGCATTGTATGAGAATAATAGATAATAGAACAATGCACAAGTGGTGATTAGAGCAAGTAAACATGCATGGCAATTAATCAGAGCATTAATCAAAGCATGAAAATTACTCAAAGTATGTAAAGAAATAACACTAAAGAGTATCACCACTTAGAGTTTACAAACCAATACAAGAATTATCAAAAAAATGAGGTTTGTAACTCTTCTAATCCTACACTTCTTCTTCTTCATCGCTCCCACTTCCTTGTGTTGAAGCTTCTATCACTCCCCCTTTGGCATCAAATAACCAAAAACTTCAGACTGTTGGAGGAGCTGCAGAGGCAGAAGCATGAGGAGAATGCTAAGGAGCTGAAGCTGATGGAGGCATGGATGGAGAAGTTGCTGTTTCATCTGGCTCGACAGAGGAGTTTGTTGGACTTGGGGTTACTCGGTAATGAGGCGAAGACAGAGAATGAGCACACCAAGAGTAGGATTCTTTGATGCCTTGTGCTGCAAGCTCTTCTTCAGAGTAGTGTTTCTTCAGAAGTACCCAAGAGCGTTTGAGCGCTTCTCTGTCGGCTATTTGGGAGACAGTGGCCATGTTGAAGAGTGCATTTAAATCATGCCTTGCTAATTTCTGCTCTTTCTTCATTTGATGCAGCTCAGACCTCATTTGGCAAAGCTCTTGAAGAATAAGATCTGTTGGAGATGGAGCTGCCTGGGGTTGAGTTTCAGGCGATTGAGATTGGCCTTCAGAATGATGAAAAGTAGGATCATCACTAGCTAGAGGAACTCTTTCTTCACCTGCCTGAGGAGCTGAGGGTTGAGGAGCTGGATCAGCAGGGGCCTTGCCTTTGCCTTTGACAAGAGATGCTTTCTTCACCAAGTCTTCATATAGGGAGGGTGTAAACTTGGTATGAGTTGTGTCGCAGTGGAAAGCAATCTCTGTCTTGTTTAATATGAACTTCATGATATATGGGGCATAAGGCAGCTGCTTGATGTGATCTGCATAGGCTTCACACATGAAGTTACCGAAGAAGTCAGCTATGTTGAAGGGAATGTGGGTCATGATCTTCAATAGAAGGTTCCTTGCTCTGTGATGAATCTCATTTTGATTTCCTTTCTTCGGATCAAGTGTTTTTCTCAGAATTTTCAGAACAATCCTGGCAGCATATGTGAGATTAGCTGTTTTGCCAAGGACAAATTCTCTGTCTTCATAGTACAGAGGAGTCAACCCTTCTTTTGGCAAAATATCTTCATTGTGAATCTTTGCATCTTCAGAATTTATGTCCATTCCTAGCCCCGTTCTGGCAACAAACTCTTCAAAGGTTGCTTCATATCTAGAATGGCCTGTCATCCACTCAAACTTCCAAGTATTTGAATGAGCTTCACTGCCTGAGATGTACAGGGTGGCATAAAACTGAAGGATAAGCTCTTCATTCCAGTCTTGCCGAAAGGTTACAAAGTCTTCAAGGTTAACTTGATGAAGAGCATCTAATACAGGAGCAAAGCACCTGTGCTTCTCCAGATATGCTCTATCAACATATTGATGCTTGAAGACTCTGTTCTTCTTGAAGAGAGTAGTCTGGTAGAAATCTTGCTGGGTCCTAGCCCAGAATCTAGGATCTGAAGCATCCCTGGCAAACTCATAGGGATTTACATCCCATCTAATCTCTCTTAGCTCTTCATTGGTCAGCTTATTGTATTCAACAACTGGCTGGGGCCTTCTGCCCTGCCGAGGAATCATCTGAGTGGGAGCCAACACAACTAGTGTGGCACTGTCTTCAAGGTTTTGCTGCTCCCTTATTTCAATATCTTCTTCGTCCTCATGAATTCTTGCTTTCTTCAGAGAAGATCTTGTTCTTTGACTGGGCCTAGGAGGCAATTTATCAGCCTTTTTCTTCTTCTTCTCTGCTGGAGGAGTTGGTCTGGGAGTGACAGTCTGCTTCCTCATTCTTCGCTCATATCTTTGAGGATGAACTTGAGCTCCAGAGGACTCAGAGGCTTCAGCACTGGCAGCAGCAGTTGCTTGTTCTTTAGGGACTGCCTCCTCAGACTGAATGGGCTGCTCTTCAGCTGGTTGTTCAAATTGGGGTTCACCTCTTGATTTCTCAATTTGGGCTGGTTGCTCTTCAACCTGGTGGCTTTCTGGCTGTTCAGCTGTTGGAGCCTCAACTTGAGCTTCAGGCTGAGATCTTGGTTCTTCAGCTTGGGATTCCTCTCGCTGAATATCAGCACTTGAAGCTTGAGGAATCTCTGTAACTTCTGCAGGCTGCTCTTCAACTTGAGCTGCAGCCTGTGCTTCAACTGGTGCTACAGGTTCTTCAACCTGAGCAGCTGGGGTTGTTTCCTGTGCAGAGGTCCCTGCTGGACTTGCTTGTTCTGAGGGGATCTGAACCTGAGGTTCTTTGATGGCTGAGCTGGAGGGCTGAGAAGGCTTAGACAATCTGCCTGCTCTCTCTTTTCTGATCTTTGCAGCTTCTTTCATTGCTTTCTTCTTCCTTGTCTCAGCAAGGGTGGCATCTCTGGCTAGAGCTTTGCCTCTTTCTTCTTCAGAAGCTTGTACAGCTATAAGAGTCTTATACTCTGGAAGCTCTCCTTGCTCTTGCCTTGAGCAGACTTTAGCTTCTTCAATTCTTCCTCTCTCTTAGCCTTTTGCTTGTGAAATTCATCAAGTTTGGCTTGGCTTTTCCTGGCGGCTTCATAAATTTCTAGCCTTTCCAGGGCTAGAGCATCGTGCTTGGCTAATTCTGCTGCAGAGAGGGTGGCCACTGGGCCAGCTTGAGATTGAGCTTCCTTGTCAGCTCTCTCTTTGGCCTCTAATTCTTGGCCAACTTTCTGAGCTTTTCAGCTTCCCATTGTTCTTCTGCTTTCTTCATTCTCATGGCTGCCCTGAGCCCAATTGGGATTTCATCCCCAATATCAGAATCTGATTCATCAACAGGAGTAGCAGATGGCTTGGGGGCTGAAGACTTTGAAGCTTGAGCTCTGCTCTCACTTCTTTTTGCCACTACTCTTCTCTCCTTAAGAGGTGATTTCTTCTGCTGAAGAATAACCTTGAGGCACTGGTTGCCTCTTTCCTTTTCCTGACTTCTTCAAGAGTTGAAGAAGATGGGTTCTTGGACTTAGAGGGGGTTTGTTTAGCAGCTCTTTCTTCGAAGACATTCTTCTAGTAGGCAGTCACATATCTGCCTTCCTTTTGCTGCTTCTCCCAATATCTTCTGATCCTCTGATATCTGTGCTTTCTTTCCATTGCAGACTCATGAGGAGTGTGCATCTTCAACTTCTTAGGCACTTCAAAGGCTATATTTTGCAGCTTCTTTCTCTTGCCTGTGAGTCCTGAAGAACCAGACTGAGACCTTGACTTCTTGGTCAGAGGAGGAGGAGGAGAACATTCCCTTGAGCTGCTGGAGGCCCTGTCTGGGTCACTGTCGCTGATCTGGAGATCATAGCTACGCTCAACATTGGAGTCGCTTTGATCTAAACTCATTTTGACATCTATGAAGCATATGGGATAAGAAGAGAGAAGATAAGATCACAAGAGCACTCAGTAGACACAATTTTGAAGAAAATGTTTTTAGCTGAAGAATGAGTGATTTCTTCAAAGTCGGTGCAACCACTTCCGGAAGTGCCGGGCTTGTGCTTCAGCGTTGCAGAGCACAAACGCGGAACTACCATTTTGAAGACTCGGTTGAACCGAAAAAGTTGAAGAACAAACCACTCAATCTGATTGGCGCAGAAATTGAACGAAATCTAAAAACGCGCCAAAAGTCTAGGAAAATCTTGATTTGACAGGTACTAGATTTTTGGAGGGAAAATGTACCGTGGGGATTGAACTCGCGCGACGGGAGATGCAAAGGGGAGGTCGCGGGTTCCACTGCCGTGCCCTAACTCGGCGGCGGCGTGTCGAACCCCAGAATTCATAACAGAGACTCTTAAGTAAAACCACCCGCTAAGTCGAAACGTCAACCCCGACCTCAACTCCTGGGGATCAATCCCAAGAGGAGTGGAGTGATATGGCTCCGAATAGCCCGAGACGTCAACCCCGAACTTTCTCCGGCAAACTAATGCACGGATCAAGTAGGGTGATATGGTCTCCTCACTCTGTTCTTACTGAGCCGGAACATCAATCCCGAACTCGTCCTGGCAAATTAATGCTCGGCTGGAGTAGGGTGACATAGTTCCCAATCTCTCAGTAGCAGAGTCGCTTCACAGGGGTGATCAAACCTAATAACTCTATGATAGGAACTCTGAAATCCTACCCACAACATATGCTTCATCAATATACACGCATGGCACATGAGCAGGCGAAAACAACCAGATTTCACAGCAGTAACTCTACGACCGAAACTGTAATATTATAAGTCTGAAACTTAACAAACATATATTCACATAAGGATCCGAAGATCCAAATACACACAGCGGGAGAGTATTAGCGGCTACGAAGCCAAAACAGTAGGGCCAAAAATGGCAGCGAAACAAACCAAGCTGTCAACCCAGGGGCAGGATCACTGCCTGGGATTCCCAGCGACTAGGCGTCGTCGGTGTCGATCTCTACATAGAAACCACCCTCAGGAGGGGTAGTTTCCTCTGCAACAAAAATATCAACAATAGCAGGGTGAGTACAAAATTGTACTCAGCAAGACTTACAGTGTGGAAACTAGTAATAATTGTGTCAAGTATCAATAAAGGGGTAATTGTGGACTAATTTGCGGAAAGCAAGTTTTACCTTTGTCAATAGCAATAAGTAGATGGAAAACCGACTACTAGAATACCTTTTTAAAGGGGACGAGTCGAATACTTCGCGCATTCCTTACTGCAGATCACCACACCTGAAATTCTCCCGATTCTTCCTCGACCACCCCGGGGAGGAAGCAATCGCTACACCATACCTTAAGGTTGACAAGTTTTAGTATTTGTTGTAGTTGTCTAATTCAACGCAGGTAATCACCAAGTTGTCCATAACCGCGGACACAGCTGTTCAAACAGTTCAAACCCTGCAGGGGTGCACATCTTTACCTACACGTATCGATCGACTCTTAATGCTACCAAGTACACACTTCACGAGGTGTGCTAGCAGAGGGTGATCGAACACGACCGTTACATTGCTGTCGACCTAGGTATGAGCCACCCGTACGGGCTAGTCCATGTGCATCAATCCGGCCGTAACTACGACACGGTCCCATACGTTGTGAATCGAGGTACATCCCCGGTCTCCCAGACCGTGTGTCCACCCCACCCTTATATGAGACCTCACACTACATTTCTTTTTCACGCATACGGCAAATGGAAACGGCGAACTAATGCAGCTCATACACTAAGTCTAAGCAAATTAGTGAGTCGTGGGTGGCCCCATAATCCACCCGTGTAGAAGTACGCGAATCTTGGGTCAATGTACGTCGGGAACCGGTGCTTGCGGGAAAACGAGACAACCCACCAAGCTCCCAGCCATGGACTCTCGTCTAACCCAGATATGATTAAGCAGGTTATTAGTTAATCCCCGGTGAACACCCATCTACCATGTAACCCATTCCCAGTGTTGATTCATCTGCTAACCCAGGAATTACGACTGCTACAAGTCTAAGCATGTCTAAGCATTAAATACATAGCAACATTAGAGCGGTGAACACTATACTACGCTAGATAGGTTGGGTTGGTGGTGGAGCTGATTGAGCGACAAGGTGAGTTTTATTCATCGGACTAGGGTTTTGCGTAGCGGAAAAATAGCAGTTGAACGCATGTGATAATGAATTTTAAAAATAACTAATACTTTGCAAATAATAGGAGGTTTGCAATGTGATGAAAGGGGCTGCTTGCCTGGTTGCTCTGCAACGGAACCCTGCTCGTGATCGAGACTACTGTCTTCTGGACCTTCCGGCTCTATCGGAGAAGAACGAAAACACCAGAAACAAGGGTATAACAGTAAATATCTAAATGCTGAACATCGGCATGAGATGATATGCATGCGATGATGTAGGGATGCAAAATAAGGACTAATGCAAGTGGAATCAATTTAATCGGAGTCCGGACGCATAAAATATCGCGATCCGAAAATCCTCCGGTTAATCGGAAACCCTAATTTGAGTTTTTAGCAAATTGTATTATTCCTAGCATGCAAACATGGATGAAAATGATGTTTTTGAATAGATCTTCTTTTTCTGAACATTTTGATATATTATTTGTATTTTTCTGATTTAAAATGGATTTTCTATGAATTTTACAAGATTTGAATCAATTTTTAGCCCTTTGTTGTATTTTTCTCAGTAAAATAATGTTTAATTTAATTTAAATACAATAGAGGCTGACATGTGGGCCCTACTGGTCAATTTTGACCAAGTTTGACTGGGTCATTGACAGGTGGGGCCCACTGTCATACTTTTCCTTTTTATTTATTCTTTTATTTTAATTTCTTACGCGTGGGGTCCAGATGTCATTGAGGCATGTTTATTAAGTGCATTAAGTGTACTGTTATTCATTTATTAGCATCATTAATATGTCTATTAACATTAATCACCGATGATTAACATTAAATATGTCCTGGCAGCAGAGATTAACATTAATTGGTAATCATCAGTGCATTAATTGTACTGGTATCTATTAATTACAGCAATTAGTGTGTCAGTTTAATATTAATTATGTCCTAACCGTGTTTAGTTCTATTAATTGCTCTATTAATCACATACATCATTAAGTAGGGTTTTTAATTGGTCTTAACGACCGAATCAATTGGCCATTAAGGCCCCCAATTAACCGGTCGGGAGGCCGGTTTTGGACGCTGGCCGTGCGTTCGGTCCGGCTGTGGCGGAGCCACCGTCGGCGAGGAGGCAGGCCGGGGAGGGACGGCGCAGCAAGGGCGGCGGCGGTGGAACCTACCGGAGCTCCGGCGACCAGCGAAAGGAAGGCGGCGGGGGTGGTCCAGTTGCTCGACGGGAGGAGGCGACGCGGCGAAGCACCGGAGCGGCTCGGGACCGGGGCGGCGAGGGCAAGTGGCGCCGGGGTGGAGCCGGGGAGCGGCCAGAACGGCGACGGAGGAGGCGGGTCTGCGGGGAGGTGGAGGAGACGGCTCGGGCGCTCAGCGGGAAGAGGCAGCGCGGCGAGGTGGCAACCCCGAGGTGGTGGGAGGAGCTTTGGGCGGGGATGGCGAGCGGCAGGAGCTCGGGATCCGGGTGGAGCAGAGCTCTGGCCGATGGGGGAGCTCGGCAGGGCGGGGCGCTTCGGGTGGATAAGGACGCCGGGGTGAGCAGGAGGTGGAGGATGGGGGATTGGGGGGGGCGCCGGGTGAGGGGATAAGGTAGGGAGGCGGTGCCTTAGAGAAGAAGCAAGGGCGGTTGCGGGCTGGGCCAAGAAAAGGAGATGGGCCGGAGGCAGGGAATTTAGGTTTAGGGTTTTTATTTTTCAATTGCTTTTCTACTTTGATGTTTGATTCAAATTTCATTTCAAACTTGATTTCCTTTTCTTTCTCTTTTCTGATTTCAACCTCTTTCTCCCCTCTAAATTCGTTTCAACGAATCACATGAGTTAAGATCAAAGCGAGAGGTCCAAGAAGTTTTTAAATCAAGGTTTGAATTCATGTTAAACCTTCACATGAAATTTGGACCATTGCCGATTATTTCAAAAATTTCAAAAACGGACTCGATTCTCGGTTCACGTTTTACTGTCATGGATTGCTCATGATGCACATAACATGGTTAATAAAATAGGGACGTTACACGGCGGTGCTGCTACGGCGATGGCGGACGTGAAGAAGTCCGGCAACGGCGGTGCTCCGGTCGTCGAAAGCGGTGGTTCCGGCGGTCGGATGAAGAACAGCAGCGGCGCTGAGAAATTTTAGGGTTTCTGGAAGTTCAAGCGCTAGGGAGGAGAACTTGGGTCTATTTATAGCCCCGGTTCCCGGAAGAGCCGGAAATGCGGTTCGCGAAGAAACCGGATCTACCGTTTTGAGTCATCAAAAGCGGTGGTGCCGGAATGAATCGCGGTAGCACCGGTTTTGAGTACTGGAACTCGACTCATGATTCTTCAGAGTTTCAACAGAGAGTGTTTTCGGTTGTGTCGGGTTTGGAAAACCGGTAAGACCGAAGAATTTGCTTTTAAAGAGGAAACTGACTCTAAGGAGTATCGTGGTAGCACCGGAAGAGGAAATCGGTGGTACCGGAATAAGTTTCAATAGTGCACTTGTGAAGAACAGCATGAAGACTTTAGATAAGGTATAAGATAGATCTGAGATTAGGGTCCTTTGTCATCCACTTAGAGAAACACCAACTGAAGAAATTTAGCTATAAGTTGGATGACCAATAGGACTAAGACCAAGACTAGATAAGATCTATATCAAATGTGGTGGTTTGAGGCCACCATGTATGAATGTATAGATTTAGAACCACATGTCAATTTTGTGAAGAGGGTTCTATGAATCATATTCATCAATAAGCATATATGTTACTTTTCTCACATTCTTAGATGTACACATTCATTGAGAGAATGATACTTTCTTTTAATGTGTTTACATCTAGAGCCTCATCATCAAGTCATGATATGAAACATGTATGCATGGTTTCAAGTTATGTTTCGAGAATCCAAGATATTTAGCTCACTTCGCAACTCGCAAAACCTATGCTCATCTAAGGGTTTTGTGAAGATATCAGCTAATTGTTTATCCGTTCTCACGTGACTAATAAAAATATCACCCTTTGCAACATGATCCCTAATGAAGTGATGACGGATGTCTATGTGTTTTGTGCGGGAATGTTGGACTGGGTTATTGGCTATCTTGATTGCGCTTTCGTTGTCGCACAAAAGAGGCACTTCTTTTATAATAATCTCGTAATCCTTCAAGATTTGCCTCATCCACAATAATTGAGCGCAACAAGCACCTGCGGATATGTATTCGGCTTCGGCGGTGGATAGGGAAACAGAATTTTGTTTCTTGGAAGACCAACTAACTAAGGATCTACCTAGGAATTGGCATGTTCCGGAGGTGGACTTCCTATCAACCTTGTTTCCTGCATAATCCGAATCTGAATATCCAACAAGATTGAAACTAGCCCCTTTGGGATACCATAACCCTAAGTTGGGAGTGTGAACTAGATATCGAAGAATTCTCTTGACAGCCGTGAGGTGGCACTCCTTAGGAGCGGCTTGAACCGTGCACACATGCAAACACTTAACATAATGTCGGGCCTAGATGCACAAAGGTAAAGCAGGGAACCAATCATAGAACGGTATACCTTTTGATCAACGGATTTACCGTCTTCATTTAGGTCGAGGTGGCCGTTCGTTTGCATTGGAGTGCGTATTCCCTTTGCTTTCTCCATGTCGAACTTCTTGAGCATGTCCCGAATGTACTTCTCTTGGGAGATGAAGATTCCATTTCTGAGTTGCTTCACTTGAAGACCTAGGAAGAACTTCAACTCTCCCATCATGGACATCTCAAATTTTTCTGCCATCATCTCTCCAAACTCTTGGCTGAAATTGTGGTTAGTTGATCCAAAAATAATATCGTCCACATATATTTGACATACAAAGAGTTCACCATCCATTACTTTGGTGAAGAGAGTGCAATCAATTTTTCTAGTTTTAAAGCCCTTAGTTAGTAGAAACTTCTTAAGACATTCATACCATGCTCTAGGAGCTTGTTTAAGTCCATATAGAGCTTTGTGAAGTTTATACACGTTATTGGGAAATTTTGGGTCTTCAAAACCTGGAGGTTGTTCAACATATACTAATTCTTCAATTTCACCATTTAAGAATGCACTTTTAACATCCATTTGATATAGCAAGATATTATGATGATTTGCATAAGCTAGCAAGATTCTAATAGCTTCTAGTCTAGCTACGGGTGCATAAGTCTCACCGAAGTCCAAACCTTCCACTTGCGTGTAGCCTTGGACGACGAGACGTGCTTTGTTTCGCACCACTTGACCATCTTCATCTTGCTTGTTCCGAAACACCCACTTTGTTCCTATAACATTGTGCTCTTTGGGGTTCGGTCTATCAACTAGCGTCCACACTTTGTTGCGTTCGAAGTTATTCAACTCTTCTTGCATCGCAATCACCCAGTCTTCGTCATCCATTGCTTCGTCGATCCTAGTTGGTTCCAAAGAAGACACAAACGAGTAGTGCTCACAAAAGTTTGAAAGTCTAGTACGTGAGCGAGTTTGTGGACCTTTGTTTATGTCACTGATGATTCTGTCGACTGGATGACTGTCTTGGATTTGCTTCATGAGCCTTGGGTGATGTGGACCACTTTGAGCTTGAAGTCTTGTTTGAGCCTCATCTTCGGCATTTGCTTCAGTGTCATCATTTACTTCTTGGGGATCTTGACTTGAAGAAGGTGGCATGACATCTAGAGATGAAGTGCTCTCTTTGACTTCAACTGGCTTTACTTCCCCAATAGCCATATTCTTTAAAGCTTCAGTGGGAACAAGCTCATCTGCAACACTTGGCAATTGCTCTACTTGGGAGCCATTAGTTTCATCGAATTGCACATCCACCGTTTCTTCAACTTTTCGTGTGAAATTGTTGAAGACTCGGTAAGTGTGCGAACTCGAGCCATAACCAAGAAAGAAGCCTTCGTGTGATTTTGGAGCAAATTTAGATGTGTAGTGCTTATCTAAAATATAGCATTTAGATCCAAACACACGAAAGTATGCAACGTTTGGTTTGTTACCGGTTAGTAGCTCATAAGATGTTTTCTTCATGAATTTGTGTAGATAGAGCCTATTGATGGCGTGACACGCGGTGTTGATGGCATCCGCCCAAAATCGGTTTGGCGTGTTGTATTCTTCAAGCATTGTACGCGCCATCTCGATTAAGGTTCGATTCTTCCTTTCAACAACACCGTTTTGTTGAGGCGTGTAGACGGCGGAGAACTCATGGCTGATGCCTTCTTCATCGAGGAAGTCATCTACATTTGTGTTCTTGAACTCCGTCCCGTTGTCGCTTCGCACTTTCTTGATCTTCAACTCAAATTCATTTTATGCTTTTCTTGTAAATCTCTTGAAGCATTCTTGGGTCCTAGCTTTATCCTCAAGAAAATATACCCAAGTAAATCTAGTAAAGTCATCTACTATTACAAGACCGTAAGCATTACCTCCGAAGCTCTTGTAGGTGTTCGGACCAAATAAGTCCATGTGAAGAAGCTCGAGAGGATATGTGGTTGACATGACGGTCTTGGAAGGATGCTTGGACTTCACTTGCTTCCCGGCTTGACAAGCACTACAAAGTCTATCCTTTTCAAAAGATACATAGTGATTCCAAGGATATGTTTACCTTTCACCAATTTGTCGAGGTTCCTCATTCCTACATGTCCAAGTCTTCGATGCCATAGCCAACCTTTTGAAGACTTTGCAATCAAACATGTGGTCACTTGAGGACCTTTAGAAAAATCAACAAGATATAGATTGCCTTTTCTTACTCCTTTGAAGACTAAGGTTTGATCATCACTTTTAGTCACTTGGCAATCAATTTTAGTGAATAATACATTAAGATCAAGATCGGTTAGTTGAGCAATGGACATTAAGTTGAATCCAAGGGACTTGACAAGCATAACATTAGCAATAGATTTGTCCTTGGATATTGCGACTTTACCTAGTCCCATTACCTTTCCTTTACCATTGTCTCCAAATATAATGCTTCGTGAAGCTAAAGCATTTGGCGTGAACTCATCAAACATGCTTTCGTCTCCGGTCATATGATCGGTGCATCCACTATCAAGCACCCATTCTCGTCCTCCGGAGGCGTAGCTCTACAAAACAATTAGTTTCTTTTAGGTACCCATATCTTTTTGGGTCCATGAATGTTAGCGGTTGGGGCATTGTTAGATGTGTCAAATACATTGGGTGCAAGGTTAGCAATGTGATCTTTGCGTACCCAAATGGTCTTGCTAGAAGTCACATCTCTACTCTTGTGCCCAATGAATTTGGCATATACTTTACCCTTTTGGGTTTTAGCTAATCTATAGTTGGCATTATGGTTAGCATGCATGGATGCATAATCTTTACTAGCATAGCCACTAAAGTGAGTGAGATCGATATTCTTCCCTCTTCCAAGCACCCATTTGGTCTTGGGATATTGCTCGGGTCTCCATTTGGTTCCATCCGAGTTGTAGCTTAGGGATGAAGCCTAACCCTTCTTTCTTCGAATTCATCGATTGCTTGCTAAGAAGCTCTCTCAGAGATTCGCTTCCCTTGCGGCACTTGAAGAAGCCGACTTCAAGGATGGTCTTCATCCTAGCATTCTCACTCATAACATCTATGGTCTCCTTAGATGGAGTGTTAGGGGAACAAGAGACCATAATAGCATTTGAAGATGGAACAGTTGAGTGTATGATGCTAGATGATGTGGATGGAGACATGTCATTGGATGATGCAATGCATTTCAAGCATGGAGGATTAAAAGCCTTCTTGATCTTCACTAATTTGCTTGGCGATGAGAGAATCATTCTCAAATCTAAGTTCATCATGAGCCACTTTTAGAGACTCAAGATCATGCTTCTTGTTGAGGAACTCAACTTCAAGCTTCTCATGATCCTCTACTAGTGATTCATGAGCCTTAGTGAGATCAAGATGTTTTGACTTGAGTTTGTTCAACTCACGAGTCAACTCCTTATTCTTCTCCATCTCATCAACAAGCAAACTCTCTTGATCTTCAAGAATAATTTCTTGTTCCATAACAGTTTTAGCAAGAGTTCTATAGCTAGGTTTTATGTTCTCTAATTCTTCACTCATGAGGTCATCATCACTATCATCATAGTTGGGAGATTTTGAAGTTACCTTGGACCCTTTAGCCATGAGGCATGTGGGAGACTCGTTGTCGCTTGGCAAGTCGAAGAGTGACCGTGCCTTTGTCGGTGAAGACCATGCGAGTCCCTGCCATCCCTGTTTCGGAGTCCGAGGTAGAAGCTTCGGAGCTTGAGGAGTCGCTTGCGTTTGAATCCCACTCCTTGCCAAGATAGACTTTAGCCTTGTACTTGTTCTTCTTGTAGTGTTTGGCCTTGGAGTGATGCTCCTTCTTGTGAGACTTCTCTTCTTCTCATCCTTGTCTCCCTTGTGACCTTTCTCTTTTCTTTTATCCTTCTTGTGAAGAGGACAGTTGGCGATGAAGTGACCGGTCTCCCCACACTTTATAGCACTTTCTCTTCTTGGGATCTCTTGAGGAGGAGCCTTCTTTTCTTCTCAATTCGTACTTCTTGAATCTTCCACCCTTTTGGAACCTGTTGAACCTTCTGACCAAAAGAGCAAGGTCCTTCCCAAAAGAGTCTCTTATTTCTGCTTCATCACTTGATTCTTCAGATTCTTCTTCAGATGAGGAATCTGTCTTCTTGGCCTTCAAGGCAATGGCCTTTCGAGACCCTGATCTTGTAGAGTGCAGCTCTTTCTTTTCTTCAATGATCATCTCATGAGCATTGAGTCTTCCAAGAGCTTGAGAGGGAGTCAAAGACTTGAAATCTGCTCTTTCTTGAATGAGCGTGCACAAGGTGTCATACTTTTCATCAAGAGACATGAGGAGCTTCTTGACGATGACAGTGTCGGTGATGTCTGTTGCACCCAGTCCTCGAAGCTCATTTGTGATGGTTGTGAGTCTTGAGTAGATGCTTCGGACTGACTCTTGATCTGAACCTCTGAACCTGTAGTTGAATTGGCTTCGAAGAACATCAGTTCTGGAGTCCTTGACTGACTCTGTGCCTTCATACACTTCTTCAAGCGTGTCCCAGATCTTCTTCGCGCTTCTGAGAGTGCTGATTCTTCCAAACTCATCATCGCTCAGTGCACTGAAGAGTATGTCACAGGCTTGAGCGTTCAGCTGCTTATTCTTCTTATCAGCATCAGTGAGTCGTGCTTCATTGGCGACATCACATCCATTCTCAATGATTCTTCAGATTTCGAAGTCAATTGCTTCAGGATGCATCCTCATCTTGTGCTTCCATCCTGCATAGTTAGTCCCATCGAAGATAGGTCTATGTGAAGAACTTCTATAGTTCCCGGAAGTCGACATACCTTTCTCCTTGGTGGTTAAACCAAATCAATAGCAAGAGGAGACCTTGCTCTGATACCAATTGAAAGATCGAGGTTTATCGACTAGAGGGGGGTGAATAGGAGATTATCAAATTTTAACAAATTTGTTGCTTAGCATGCAATAGGTGAAGCAGTTTATGGATGAAGCAGCAGAAAACAAACAGGATTCAACTCTAATGAAGAACAACACAAAACAAAGAGCAAGAATCGAAGACAAGAGGATTTAACCCGAAGTTCAAGTTGTTGGCAACAACTCTACGTCTTCGTTTGGAGAGGCTGAGCACTTAGCTCCGAAGACACACAGTCTTCACCTTTTTCTCCTTGAGCTTGTGTCCACTTAGGATCTGCTCAACACTCTTGGTGGATCTTGAGGTGATCCCCGGACCTTCACAAACTTTGGAGGCGATTCCACAAGTTGAAGCGCTTCCAAGACGCCTAGCCGGCTAGGAGATGCCAAATCTCCAAGAGTAACACATCAGATCTGCTAGGCTCGAAGAAGCTCTTGCTTGAATGCTCAATCCAAGTCTCAAGTCTCTCAAATGCTTTCCTCTCTCAAAGGGGATCTCAAGGAGTCAAAGAGGAAAGGGAACACACAGTGGAGAGAATGTCTTTTTGCGCTAAGTGTCCTCCCAAGCCCGCAGGGGGTGGGGGGCTATTTATAGCCTTTCTGCAGAAAAGAGTCGTTGGGCACAGAGATTCTCTTCCAGTGCAACCGGAAGACAAACCCGGTAGCACCGGGATTCAAACCAACGCTCAGATCTGAAGAACAACAGATGCACAGCGAAATGCTTCACAACGAAGGTGGTAGGTCCGGAGGAAACGCGGTCACACCAGGATTGAAGAATGTGCTCACCAGAGCAACTTCCAGAAGCAAATCCCAGTAGTGCCGACTTTGAGGGCGGTTGTGCCGGGTATGAAGAAATGGCGCATTCTTCCTCACAGAGAAGAAAAACGGCCCAACCGGAAACATAACCCGGTACATCCGCTTCAACGGAAGACAAAAGTCCAGAAGAGGTTCTCGGTGCAGCCAGAAGACAGAACCGGTGCAACCGCAGACACACGAAGAATGAGACTTAGTCTGAGACAAACTTGGCCCTAAGTCCAGAAGAGATTCTCGGTGCAACCGGAAGACAAATCCGGTGCAACCGCAGACAACTCAGAAAGCGACTTAGACTAGGGCATCAAATGACCTAAGTCCAGAGAGGATTCCCGGTGCAGCCGGATATGAAACCGGTGCAACCGAAGACAAACGAACAGGACTTGGTCTAGGGTATCAGAAGCATATTCCGGTAGCACCGGTCTTCCAAACCGGTCATACCGATTTCCAGAATATGAATCTAGGGCAAACCCTAAGCGGCAGGGTTCCCTAACTCTCCAACACAGAGGCCATTCTCGGTAGCACCGGATTCAAGACCGGTCATGCCGCAATTGAAGCTCTTCAAGGTTGGGACTACTAAGTCCTCAAACCTTACAACAGAGGTCAATCCCGGTACAACCGATTATTCAAACCGGTACAACCGAGAGTCACTGTCTGTGTTTCAGAAAGAGATTTCAAAAGGATTTTTTTGAGATTTAGACTGAGCATTAAGAAGATCCTTCCTAGAGCATAACTATCTGACCCCTCTTAATAGGCGGCTTGTCCTATAGACTCAAATGATCTTTGATCATATAAACACTAGAAAATCTCCACTAATTTTCTAGATCCAAGCCTTTCTTCAACATCAATTTTTAGGGGTCGTCATTCACTGATTAAACCAATCACTTGGGGACTAATCATCTGTGTACACTTAGTAAACCATTAGTCTCTTAATCGTCTGTCATTAATCATCAAAATCCATTAGGGGCACTAGATGCACTTTCACTATTATACTAGAACCGCTACCAGTGATTGTCATAATACTGCCCGTACCTTTGCGAATAGACTGGAAATATTTTGTCTCCCTTAGTATGGTATTAGTCGTGCCACTGTCCACAAGGCATACTTCCTCCATTTTGCTCCACACGTGTTCTAAAATATTGCATCTAATTAATAACGTTGCGAGTATATAGCAAACATAATTAAATGCATACATATTTCAGAACATCACATGCCATAAATGAATAAATATTGAACAAAGGAATAAGTCCGAATATAATCCAAACACCGAAAGAATAAAGTGAATGCTCTCATAGAGCTTACAAAATTATTCAAGCATTATTAATGTATCATAGCACACTTCTGTTAAGCAGATCTTTCATCATCTACCAGGGTGTCATTCGTGGCTCGCATGAGGAGAGATTGATCTTCTTGGGCAAGTTTCATCATAGTTATCTCTTCATCTGTTGCCCAAAATATTTGGTGTGCTTCAGGCCCACTCTTACCGGAGGCATCATGGTGGTTCTTGAGGTGTTGCTTATTGTAAGGTATTTTGGTCCTGGTTCTTCTCCTGGACCTATACCTTTCTGCCCTTGTCACTCTTTTTGAGATGGATACAGCATTGGATTTCATGACCAACTCCGTCTCTAGTAGGAGGAGACAATGAATCAGCTCAGAGAATGATGTATATGCCTTTGCTTGCAATTTCTTTGCTAAGGACACGTTCTCCACATGCATGGTGGAGGTAGTTTTTCGAACCATCTCATTCTCAGTGAGCGTGTAGCCACACTTTTCAAAGCTGGAAAGGAGATTATTCATACCAAGGGCATACATAGCAACAGACTCAAAATCCTGAAAGCGGAGGTTGTTCCACTTGTTCATCAACAAATCCATGGGAGTTACCACTTCATGGTGGTGGAAACACTTTCTTAGCGTGTCCCATAGGATCTTTGGCTCCATCTCTATCAGATATTCATCATTCAATTCCTCAGAAATGCAATTGGTGAGGATGTTTAGGGTTGCCATCTTGCTTTTCATGGCAGCCAAGGACCTACATTCATTTGTTGGTCCATGTATGATGTGAGATAGCCCTTTGCTTTCTAGCAGAGTTTCCATGGCGGGAGCCCATGTTGTGTAGTTCCTTCCTTGGGTAATCAGTACCCCAACCTCCATCCTTGCCTCGGTGGGCATCCTACAGCATTCATGCATAGGTTTGCAAACATTACTTACGGGTAATATTGCATGATACAAAAGTAATTCTAAAGCGGTGCTCCAATACTTAAACATGCCATTTATATGAAATACATAAAGATTAAAAGCAATATTCAAGGTTACAATTAATCAGAAATAGTAGAACATATAAATAATGGCATGTAATGATTAAAAGCATATTAAACAATTGCCAAAAACAAAAATTAACTCAAGAATTGAATTCCCGAGACCGTTTTATGCTAAGAACAAGTATTTCTGCTAATTCTGGAATTTACAGAGACTTTTACGTAAAAATTTCAGTACTGGAAATAAAAATACGTAAATATAAAAATTCCAGAGGCTTATTTGCAAAAGCCTCGCGCACGGGCTTCCAGGGCCAGTCAGACCGCCTATGCATGGCGGTCAGACCGCTGGTGTGGCCGGTCAGACCTCTGCGTGGGCAATCAGACCTCTGCGCGGGAGGTCAGACCTCTTCGAGGGACGGTCAGACCGCGCGGAAGGACGGTCAAACCGGCCAGCTCGCATCTTCTTGGGCCGGCCCACCCCGCGCGGCCCACCACCGCACTGCCCACGGCCGAAAAGGGGGGGGCGGCGGTTAGGGTTTCCGCCCTAACCGCCCGAGCGGTGGAGGCGGCGGCGGCGGGGGCCGGTCAGACCGCCCGGCCCCCCGTACGGAGGCGGCGTCCGGCGGCGGCGCGGAGGCTGGTCAGACCGCTCTACAGGGCCGGTCAGACCGCCCTGCTGGGCCGGTCAGACCGGCGGCGCATGCGGGCACGGGGCGGTCGGCGGCGGGGTGGCTGCTCACTCGTGCGGGGGCGGCGCGGCGGTGCAGTGCGACCGGCGACGGCCGGGGCCAATCCCTGCGGGGGGCGGCTCTGCCGACGGCTAGCCCATGCAGGGGCGGCGGTGACGGCGCGCGCACGTCTGTGCAGGGGCGGCGCGGTGCCAGAGGCCGGTCAGACCGCCCCTAGGGCTGGTCAGACCGCTCGTAGGGCCGGTCAGACCGCCTTAGGCGGTCGGTCAGACCGGCCTGTGCTATCCAGAGGCGGCGCGGCTCGCCCATGCGGGGGCGGCCGGGGCCGGGGCCTGCGGCGGCGCGGCTTGCTGGCGGCACGGATGGCTGCCGGCGCCCATGCGGGGGCGCTCCGTGCTTCCCATGCACGGGCTCCCCACGGCGATCTACAACCCCTCTCCGATCGGCTTGGCCGGCGACTTCTGTCGGTGTCGGAAATCTCGAGGAGTTTCGCACGTGGGAGAGGATACCAATCTAGATAACAAATACAAAAATGAAATCTAGATGAGATGGAGAACCCATTTTTCACGTTCATCGGTCCCTACCTCGACCGTCAAACTTGAGCCTAGGAAGAAGAAGGCTCGGCGGAGAGACGTAGTCGTGCTGATAACGTGTTATGCAACCGTTGCCGGCGAGTCCGGTCCTCGGGTTGCACAGCGTGACGGCGACGGCGTAGAGGAAGAAGACGACGGAGCGTGGGAAATAAAATACAAGAGACAAGTGTAGGGAGAATGAGAGCTCTTTATTAATTGATCAAAAGTCTACATCAAGTGTGCCCTCCATCTCTATTTATAGCCTAATCTAGGGTTAGGGATAAGTATCCACTTAAGTGCACGTAAGGGGAATTTGACCCACCCTCATGGCAGGTGGGCCCCACTGCTGGTGGGGCCACTAGTTTCCCAACATGTTTCACAAGGTAGCGCGCAGGCGCCTCAATAGGCCAGCCCACGTGGGGGAGTAGTGAGCGGCGCGGCACTAATGCCCGCAATAAGCGGCGTATAGGGTTTGCCGCACCAACCGAAGCCTCCCTAGAAACAAAAGTATTCAAAAAAACCAAAAAGATCCACTCTGTTAAAAAAAATCCGCTACAAACAAAGAAAAAAGAAGAAAAAAAATAAATCGAAGCTTCACTTAAGAGAACGATAACTGTTTTTAATAAATAAAATTTTTATCCCCTCCTAACTTCTACGTCAAAAATATACATACAGTTAACACCGTCTCCAATTATAAAGTTTATGTCAATAAACATCAAAATAAAATAGATCACATAGAACATTGAATCACAAAAGATCAAACACTACACAATCTATTGCACGATCGCCATTCGTATTAGAACATAAATTTTTTGACAATCGCCTCTATTCTTCGGACACCCATGACCATCTGCTCTTTGTCTGTCACTCGCTATAACAAAGACCAAGCCTACAACCAACTGATAAACAAGAAGATAACCTATAACAGATTAGAAACTTTATTTTTATCAAACATGATATCATTTTGACACAACCAAATGGATCAACATACAACACTCACCCCTACAAAAATTTGGGTTCGATTAACCCCTCTCAACCTTGTCAACCAATTCCCGAATAAATTAGACATACTTTAAGGTGATGGAAGGTTTAAAGCTAAATATGTTGATTGTTAAGTAAAACGTGCAAACTGGCAATCAAGAAACAGTTGCTAAGTAATCTTCCCCTCATCACAAAAAGCAGGACTTCTGGCTGCCTCACCAGATCCTAAACTTGCATAACAGTTAACACTAACACTAATTTTGTTGGTTAAAACCGTTAAGTATGACAGTTTTCACATGATCCAGAAGAACTGATCAATCCAGAACAAAGAGCGAGAACAGATTCTGGATCGGGCACACACAAAACAAACTTCCACCGGCTTTCACTTCCTGGCGAAACATTACATACATCACTCGACTCAAGATACTCTCCGCTGCTAATCTAATTGAGCTGTCCAAGTCCCATGCTCCACATTAAATTATTGACAAAGAAATGTGAATATTATATTTTAACACCCCCTCTTAAATTTGAATTGATGTAGATCGATATAGGTTATAACTATTTGTATTAATAGCCTGTTGATCAGGTCTTGAACTTAAGACCCCTAGACTCTGTTACCATATTAAATTACATGCACCAGCTGATTCAATCAAAAGCTTAGTTGACAGAGAAATGTAAGCAATATATTTCAACACTCCACATGCTAAGAGCCTCTTTGATTTAAAGAAATTTATGAGGATTCAATTCTTAGAAAATTTCTCTATAAATCTTGTTTGATTTGTAAGATTGAAAAATATAGGAATTTTTCCTATAGACTGCTTTGCATGTAATTTTAAGAAAATTTTCATTAAGTCAAATCTCCGAGAATTTTCTTTGTTCTGTAACAATTATGACATGTCCCAAACCCTTAAATTTCTTTTACGTTTTTCCTGTGGTGCAACTAAACAACATCATTATGTAATATAACATGTCATGCTATTCAATTCATATACTTTTATTATTTTTGCATTTTGATAATGCTGTACGAATAAAAAAGGTCTTAAAAGTACTGCCAGTAACAATAAAGCTCACCATCTTGTGATAATAATACAGGTGAAAGCCATCGTCATGTTCCATCCAATCACTTACTGAATCTTTCATTTGGATGATCACTTGGACAGACACGCATCAGTTAATTAAATTAGTTGGGCGCGTGAACTGCCTTGGGGAGAACTGCCATCTCCGTGACAGAAGCCAACGGCAGGACGACACGGCACTTGGCGGGCACCACCATGCCCATCATCTGATGATCACCACCGTCTTCTTCCACCGTGGTGGTAGCGCACTCGTGGATGATGTCGAGCAGCACCGCCTCGAGGTCCGCGAAGTCGGCCCACTCGCGGACGCCGGCCCGGACGGCGCGGCGGTCGCCGGCAATGAGGTCTCACACGGGGTACCCCTTCCTCGGCATCATGTAGTCACGCTCAGCCAGCTTCAGGGACGGGCAGTAGTCGCCCCTGCCGTCGCCGAGGTACACCACCCTCCTCCTCCTCTTCCCCGCCGCCGCCGCCGACGCCGACAGTTCTTGGAGTATCCTCTCCATCACCTTTCCCTGAATTTTTCCACACACACACGCACCAAATTGAGTGAAATCTACCAATACATTCACTGACACTGTGACACATGCGTGCGTGCGTGCGTGCGTGTGTTTGTGCGAGCTGCGTGATCACCTTGCACATGTTGGGAGGGCAGGTGGTGAGGGTGCAGCCGTGGCAGGAGCCATGGAAGTCGTGGTGCGGGGAGATCCTCAGGCGGCCGGCGGCGTCGACGGTGCTGGTCTCCGAGAAGTAGCCGGCGAGGCCGTGGTGCGCAAGGACCGTCTCGATGAAGAAGGCGTTGGCGTTGCTCAGGATCCGCAGCTCGCACCCGAGCGCGTGCGCCGATTCGATGGCCGCGACGACACGAGGCGCGGCGCCGTCTTGATGCTGCGCTCGATCTCTTCGACTGATTTCCCTTGCGAGTGCAGCTCACCCATCATTGCATCCTGTCATCAACGAGTTCATCAAAATTTATGAACTTTATTCAGTGACGTGTATACACAAATTCAAGTACATGCGAGTGAAATGCGCACTTCGTATTGCTGGGTGATTTGATTTACAAATTGCAGTTGGTTAACGAAGGAAAAAGCAAAAGGTGACATGTGAGACTTAATCAATTGTTGGAAAGATTATCAGGTGGTGCATACGTGACACGAGAGGCATGCATGATCACGGTCGAACCGACGACCGGCTCCGTTGGAACAAGATGGAAAGAAACCGGGAGAGGCTTACGGTGGCGGAGTTCCACGGGAGGTTGATCAGGAGCTCGTCGAACCGCTCGGTGGCGCCGAGGGCGTCGACGACCCAGTTGTCGCTATCGCAGTCGATGATCGTCTTGTCGAAGTCGAACACCACCACCGCGCCGACGCCATTGCTCGCCGCCATGGTTGCAGCTCAAAGATCGATATACAATTCGATCAGAGCAGAGGAGCTACGTACACACGGAGAAAGAAGGATGCGTCTGCACTGGCCGGATCGATCGAACGCCATGGCCGAGGTATTTACAGGGGCAGGCACAGCACGGCCATTGGCAAAAGAAACTGTACTAATGGGATATTACGCACGGCGTCGTCCTCAATGCGGCGTGATGGCATCCGCATTATTGCGTCCACGAGATCGGTTTCTCCTTTTCCTCGGTCGGGTGTTAAAATTGGGGAGAGCACCAGCTAATGGGAGGTTGCATTGATTAGTTTGCAGGGATTGTTCTTGGGAATATTCTCGGAGGAGGCGGTCGGGCGAGCGAGCGAGTGTTTTCTTTTCCTTAACCTTCCCGCCACCGCTTTTCAGGCGGTTATAACGGCTCGTGCGTGGCGGACTTGTCTCTTTTCCAGATTTCATGGGGATCGGAGGACGCTTGTTGTGCTTGCGGTACCATGTAAACTTTGGACCGGATGGGTAACGAGAAAGCACCGGTCTGGGAGGTGCAACATTTTGTTAAAGGGGCTATTTCTAAATCAACTGTAAAGTTGATAATCTAAAATATTAGTTCTATATCTAACAGTTAATTAAGTAGTTATATATTTTAGAAACTATGCATAACTTTAGATTCAATTACATATTTTTAGTGATATGCAACTTGATCAACTTAGAATTAATAATAGAAATAACATATCCATTCTTAAAATTATGTACGAATTGAGTAATCTATTATGTATGAAATTTTAGATTATAAGTAGACTTTAGTTAAAACGTATCCATGAAGATATGACCCTAGAAATCGTAGAGTTTACGGAAGAACCATTATTAATCAAGAGGTTTAACAATAGGGCAAACTGAGGAAAACATCTCCAAATGATCCCTGAATAAATTCTTTCTAATTTGTCGTCGGGGCCAGTTTACAAAAATATATAAATGCTGTGTCAAAATTAGAAAAATGAACAAAATTGTACGGGTAGGATATGTTATAATTCGATGTAAGTTTTGAACATCAAACTCAATGTACATCGCGTGATAAAAAGACAAAATCAGATGTCGTTGTGTCAATAGTGTTCCGAAGAGTAAAATTAAGTTTTCCCACTGTTATAGAAGCAAGTTGTCTTTCTTTATCTCACGAGTGCGATATGGTTTGAACTTGAAATTTTGTGTAACACGCCCTTACCTACAACTGTGATTTTCCTTTTGATTTTTTTGAAAACTTATATCTCTCACGAAGTATTTTTTGGATCTTCGGAAATGTGTCTACTTGCACCTGAAATATTTTCAAGAGGTTCAAGTCACTGGAAGATTTTCTATGAAACACACTGCAAAGAAGTTCTTAAAATTTCTCGCAAAAAAAAAGAAGTTCTTAAAAAAAGATTTATAGATTACGATCCTACAAATTAAACACTCTACGTAAGAAAAATTCTTAAGAGCTTCAATCCTCTAAAATTCCTTCGAAACAAAGAGACTCGTGTACTTGTACAATATACTCCATTCATTCAAAATACAAACTATATTTAACTCACCTGATGTTGTTTCCAAATATAAGAGATGATTGCAAATTCAACACACTTTTTCTGTTTGTCCTCATTTATCTCCTCCCACCTTTCGACATTTCCGAGTAAACAAACAGAATGAAACAACAAAATGCAAATACACACTTTCTTATTCGCAGAGCGTATACGGTGTGGAAAGCACGAGAATCCTGATATCTACCCGGCTATGTGCGCACCCTATATACGAAATGTGTTTTCTTCGCAGCAAAATATTATCAAAAAGTATAGATCGACATTATGCTATAACAAGTTCAAGGTTTAGGATGGACATTTTTTCATGTAAAATCTTACTCTCTCTAGTTCTCAAAAATATGATTGGACGTAGCTTCAGTCAAATTTTTAAAATTTAACTAACAACATCACTTTAAATATTTAGATTGGATACTTGAAAACCACTTGTATAGATTTTTCTTGAAAAGTACTTTTGTAATATGATAATTTAATTGAGTTCTATACATATATTACAATAGGAGGTGACTAAAGTTATGTTTTGAATATCTATATTTTTGTGACTCGAAGGAAGTACATACTCTTATCAAGCGTGGCTATGTAAATTGGTTGCTTAAAGTTGTTGTTCTGCCATAAATTTAACGAAAGAAGTACAGTTTTGTGGCATTTACTTTCTAGAATTTGATCCCGGGCCGTGACTTCCCATTCGCTACACGGAGTAGGTAGTTTCAAGATCGCTGCAACTTGAAACCATACGTAGATTGTGCAATCAATGTACTAGATATTCGTAAGCACTTCGCCAAAAAGATGGTATCGAACAAGAAAACTACCAAATGCAATGATTGTGTTTACCTTTAGATCCGCAGCATGATGTAAAGGGGAAATGTTGGTTGGTAGTGATATACTACTCTAATATGAATGCTCCTCGATCCTGTGATTTGTCTCATCGTTCGCCCAAACATGCATCATTAAGAAGCAAGGGAAGGATCTCTTTGCATTAGCACTGGTGATCGATGAGCTAGTGACCTTCTTTATAGAGACAGCGACCATCTACCGGGCAGCACACTTGACATTTTATTTCCATTCAAGGATCTGGCCTATATAAGATATGAAATTGAAGTGTTTTTTTCACTGTGTAAGTACTCAAATTGTCATCTACATGATTTTCCTACTATAAGGTAAGAAAAGGAGGGTGAAAAATTGTTAAATCAAAATATGACTCATAATTCGAGTATTCTATAAGACAAATAACACGAGTACTCCTTAGACACTCTCTATATACTAATTAATTTGGGTTTAGTGTTGAGTGTATTCGGCGGTGGTTACAAGCTTACAATGATATCCGTACTTTTCGAAGCAGTTTCACAAAGGGACAATAGATGCCACTGCCGAGCCTTAGAGCAACTCTAACAGATTCCCTAAATCCCATCAGTTTTTAAAAAAAATGCTATTATAAAGAAAATTGGGCAAAATCCCACTCTTGCAGATTCTCTATACCTCTCTCTATCCCTAAAATTTTTAAAGGACACTTTAAAAACAGGCATCTAGCCTTTATATTTAGAAGAAGGGGGAGGAAATATACAGTGCACTGTATCCACGACATTTCAAGACGCGCTCGAGCTCCCGCCGCCGCCATTTCCGGCCACCTCCGGCCACCGGACCACCGCCATCTGGCACCGCTCGCCACCGCGGACCCATTCCCGCTGTCGCCACACCTCGCCGCCGCCCCGCGCGAGCTTCGCGCCGCCCGCCCGACCACCGCCATGGCCGCGCCATGGGAGCTTGCCGCAGGCGTGCCTCCGCCACCGTTCCTCCCTCCCCCGGCTTGCTGAGGACGCCGCCGTCACGCGCCGACCGTCCGCCATCGGCAAGTCCACCTCCTGCGCTGTCCCCCCTGCTAGGCCAGCCGGAGCACTGTGGGGGCGCCGCGCGGCCCTTGCTCCCTTCTCCCCCTGCCGACGGACCTCGCCAGGCCTCCCCTCACCTATTCGGCCGACGACGAGCTCGACGCCCTCACGGTGTTTGACGAATTGCCCGAAGGTACATTTGCTTTGAATTTGTGCATATTTAGTCGTGTAGATTCGTGTAGATGATATTGGATTCAAAATTTGTGTAGATGAGCTCGATGATAGAGGAGTTTTTCGATGATTCTTCGTCCTCGGATGATTTCGATGTTGATTTCTTCGAAGACGAAGAGGAGGAGATTGTGTTGATGCTAGCTCAATGGGAGATGGAGGGCAACAAGAAGAGGAAGCGTGTAGGGTCGCAACCCGGTCGTCTGACGCTTCGCTGGTATAGAGCGGCCGGCCATGCACAGCTCATCGCCGACTACTTTGCACCAAATCCCGTGTACCCTCCGCATCTCTTCCGGCGACGCTTCCGAATGTCAAGAGAGCTCTTCGAGCGCATTGCCAATGCCATGGAAGCTAACGAAAGGTACTTCATGCGGCGGAGGAATGCAGTTATGCAGCTGGGCAGATGGGGTTTAGTGCTTTCCAGAAGGTGTCTGCGGCAATGCGAGTGATCGCATATGGTACTCCTGCTGATTTGGCCAATGAGTACCTTCGCATTGGAGAAGACACAACCCTGAAGTGTGTGAGGATGTTTGCAAAGACTGTGATCAGGGTCTTTGGAGCTGAGTATCTGAGGGCACCCAATGCCGAGGACACAGCAAGGCTTTTGGCAATGAGTGAAGCAAGAGGGTGGCCAGGGATGCTTGGGAGCATTGACTGCATGCATTGGAGATGGAAGAATTGCCCTGCAACATGGCATGGCCAATACACTGGGCATTTTCGTGATCCAACTATCATTCTCGAAGCGGTTGCCTCCGAGGACTTGTGGATTTGGCATTGCTACTTTGGCATGCCCGGCTCTCACAATGACATCAATGTCTTGCAGAGATCTCCTCTTTTTGCTAGGCTAGCAAGTGGGGATGCTCCGGCATGCAACTACAAGGTCAATGGCCATGATTATGAGATGGCGTACTATCTAGCTGATGGCATCTATCCTTCGTGGTCAACATTTGTCAAGACAATTTCAAATCCTCAAGGTAAGAAGAGAGTCCACTTTGCCAAGGCTCAAGAAGCAGCGAGGAAGGATATTGAAAGAGCATTTGGAGTCTTGCAAGCTCAGTTTGCAATTGTCCGAGGTCCTGCTCGCTTCTGGGACAAGAAGACCTTGGGAAAGATCATGACGGCTTGTGTGATCCTCCATAACATGATCATCGAGGATGAGAGGGGTGCCCAGGTGGACTACGAGTATGACTATGTTGGCCAAACTGTCAGACCTCGTAGGAACCCGGACCGGCTTCAGGCATTTCTTGAGGTGTACCGGAGGATTGAAGACCGGTGATCACATGAGCAGCTTTGCGAGGATCTCATTGAGCATCAGTGGTAGCTACATGGGTGATAGTTTCGTGGTGCTTGTTCATGTTTATTCACGTTTTATTTGGGTCATTTGTTGCATTTGGACCCAATGTTATGTTTAAATTTGAATTTGAAAATTTGAATTTATGGATTTGAAATGTTGTTGAATTGTGTGATGTTGAAACTAAAAAGTTTGAAATATATTGATGCGAAACTGGAGTTGGAATAGAGTTTATATGCAAACACATAGAAGAAATAGAAGAGACAAAAATTATAAAGGCTGAAGTTTTAGGAAATCTGACTTTGCACACTTGCTCTGGAGCCTTTAAAAAAATTTAAAGGCCACTTTAAAACTGTTTTAAAGGCCCCCTTTTTAGGGAATCTGCTAGAGTTGCTCTTGGACCCGGTTGCAAGGATTGGGCACTCCACCTCCCCACCACTCAGGATTTGGACCCAGTTGCAGGTTTGGGCACTCCACCCCCGCTACCCGTACAATGGCCTTTTTTAAGGGTCGGGATAACCGGAATAAGGTCTACCCGAAATCAACTAGAAGTAGATTATTGGCCACGTTTTTCTTTTTTGTCACAAAGAAAAAAACATACATATGATTGACTTCTATTTGATTTTTGGAAGATCTTGTTGGAAAGAAATGCGATTATAGGTTGTCTTGATTGCTACGGAATTCTTGCGCTCCAAACATGATATACGAGAAACTTGCACACGACTCAAATGCCGTATTGCACGTTTAGGAAGTTTGATATCCTCGTATTCTCTCGTTATTCACTGCATAATTTCTGATTCAAGCAGATCGGGAAAGATATGTGCATGCAGAGAAGCAATATTTGCAAGTGGAACAAGATTTGGTGATTTCCCTTTTGTCCCCATAAGTTATCTTAATGGCCCAGCTTGATCTCGTTGAACATGACCTTTGGTTTAACAAAGGCACGCTTATTATTGGAGAGGTCAACTCACAACTTTTGCAGGTCATTTAGCTTCCAAGGTTAATGCCCCGGTCAATGTGAAAAACAACAGATTTAGGTCATGTACAACCCCTGCTACATTACCATTTTGTAAACAGAAGAATACCCTTCGGCCTCCCGTGTCGCTTCACAGGGTGACACCAGGGGTGACCCCATCTCCAACCATAGAAGCCCCACTGGCACCTCTTCTCGTCGCCACCACCGGTGTTCACCACCGGCAGTGGCGGGGTGATGAGACGGTGGCTCGATCTTTCGGTGAGACGAAAGTAGCTAACGGTTTGGTAGAGTTTGACCTTGACGAACGATACGTCTTAGCAATTGCTAAACCAACCTCCGATGGTTATTGACCTTGCCGTAGGCACGATCAACCTGAACAACAAAATTCGAGTTTCTGCAAACAACCAAAGAACTAGCAAGAACTATGATAAATTACAATACGAAATTGCGAGTACTAAATTGGCACAAGAACTAGAAGAACAAAGTTTGAAATTCCACTAGAGATCTAAACAAGGCGGTAGTCCTACACGACTTGTAGATATAATATTGTAGCAGTAGTTAAACAACTCAATGAAACCCAAGAAACTAAAGGCAAAATCCTGGGGGTATATAAAGACAAGAGGTGATCTGTTACAGAGATAGTCTTGGATTGTTTTGGCAGTTGTGATTTGCTCGTAAGGAATTTAGAGATGGGGTTGGATAGATTGGAAAGAGCACGAGATAAGCTTTGTAAAGAGTCCAAGATCACCCAAATCAGAGTCCGTATGCTTGACATAAAGACGTTTGAAGTCAGGACTGTCTTAGTAATCCGAATCAGAGTCCAGAACTTGTGGGACTCTATCTCTAGCTCTTCTTGGACCAAAAGTGACGTGGGAAGACTTCTCATACAGTATCAATTCATATGGAACATGGTCATAGTCACATGAACTTCATTTCCTCCTCCTCTTGAGAGCTTAAACTTGAATCCTTGCATGTTCTTCAAGATTTTGACGGACCTCCTTTTGTTCTTTATGGCTTGAGCAGCAGTTGTAATTGATGTAGTAGAAGTAGAGGTGGCAGTGGGTGTATCTATAGGGGTCATGTCCTCATCACAAGGCAACACTCCCCTCTAGTGGCGGCCTCCTCCGGCATCTCGGCGATGACCCATGGGGGTGCGGGTGGCCACCCCAGTGGCCACCCCTTGCAAATCCAAGGCAGGCATGCTCCTCCCTTGCCCCCAGTTTTGGTGCGCCGCCTCGAGCGGCTGGCCGTCGCGTGGCCATGCGGGGCCAGCATGGGCATTGTGGAGTGCCATGGTGACCACGTGGTCCTGCATCCCATGGCCACCGGATCGGTGGCTTTAGGTGGGTCACACGACAACAGGTGGTTGGGCACGGAGGCTTGGAGCACGGGATCAGCGGCAAGTGTGTAACACCCTGAATTCCAAAACCCAAAAATTGGGGCCAACAAAAACTTTTGCTAATAACGCTGATTAAAATGCACCAGATTAAAAACTTTTACTCAAATCATGTTTCGGCAAAACCCCAAAGTGAGTCAACCACAATCTTCCACCTCTGTTCCTATCTCCTTTAATCTCCGCCTTGTCAAAACTCTGTCCGACAAGGAGTGCAAACCCTGCCTTACACCTTGTCTCCATGTGGGTCCATTCGCCCTTGCATTCCCGCCACCAACACACCTTCGGCATCCCTTCCCCTTTTTCCTAGTCGATGTACCCTGGACCGACATCTGCAGCTAAGTACCCACACGGTACTTCTGCGAAATTGAAACATATACATGTCACAAACCTCTTTCGAATGACGTGATCTTCTGCCACCTACTCTGCCATGTTCTATTGCGAGTATGTGCAAAAATATACTATTTTTATGTATACGCACATACGCAAACCCTAATCCTCGGCACCCCTTGTTCCCCTCCTATCATTGAACCTCATGCATATATACATGCACACATTAGTGGCAAAAATCAGATCCCAACTCACCGTAACTTCGCATGTCCATTCCATCCACATATAAACCCTATATATGCTAAAATATTCAAGTGTATGTGGACACATACTCTCCAAACTCTGGTTTAATCCTCTCGGTAAAACCCTAACCACCATGGTTATCTCTCTCCTTACCAGATGACATTGGGATATTTTCTCACCTCTACCATGTTACCATACCGGGAGATAAATATTCATCCTATCATATTTCTACCGAATAACCATTTATCCTTTCGCCATCTATCCTTTTATCCTTTTACTATAGTCAAAACCTTATTTACCGTTCATCATACTTATCCACAACACCATGAGTCCTGTAAAAACTCCAGAAATATCCCGAGACCCTTCCTATCATATTTCTACAAAAATATCTTGAGGTCCCGTGCAAATATTTCAAACCATTTCACGTCTGAGCTGAATCGACTGTCGAGCCTTGAACTACAACCCTAAGCGTATATGAGCGTATGCCTGTGGCACTTCTCAAAGTCTGACCCTCCATGACCTCCTATGATTATTCTAACCTCATCGCAATCCTAAATGTTCTCGCAGTCACCCTACCACCTTTTCTCTCTCCTAAATGTACCTCTAGTATACTCCCTAAATGTTTTGGCAGTCTCCGCTATATGAAAATTTGGCAAAAATCACTTGTGTCCATATTCGTGAACTTACGTGTAGTTCTAACCCATTCCATCTGTACCCGGCTAAATCTTTTCACGCGTGCCACATCCTCTCATCCAACAGAGGTCAACACCCCTGGCGCAGGACCTGGCTCCTTTCCTTGTCCGTCTCATTTTTTTATTCCATTGCTCCTTACCCTCTACACTGTTTTGCATGACTTCTAGTTTTTCTGTTTCACCAACCAGCGTTCGTCCTTTATTTTCCAACTCCTCTCTGTTTTACCCAACCTGCCCGAATCCCTCCTGGGCACGTTTTCCTTGTTCACACTCCTTGCTTACTCCTCCCCTACACCACCATTTCTACACGCCACCTCAACTCAGCACCAAGCATTAGCTCCCTTCCCTATAATGTGCAAGTCACGCATGCACCATTGTTTTTCCAAGTCCTTCACCCGAGCTGTGCCCTCCCCTCATCTGGGCTCTTTCTTCAAGCAACCGAGCTGCCACCACGTTGCTTCTAGCTCCTACTTTCTCAATTACTTCTTTCTTTTCTCTCCTCTTGCCTCACCTTTCCTCCGCTCCTTTGACTTCTCCCCTAAGCCAGCAGCTGCCAGGCACCCAACCCTCTCTCCTTTCTTCCCAAGAGACCGAGCTCCCCAATTTTACTTTTCTCAGCTTCTTGACTAGCCGAGCTACCTGCTCGAGCTCCTCACACCCTCACTCCCTCTGACCACATCAGGGCCAAGCACCCTCCCTAGCTACTCAAGCTCCACGCCCCGAGCGCCTTCTTCTTCACGCCGGTGAAGGCTTCGCCGCCCAAGCAGCAAACGCCTCCACTCGGCGGCACACCCTTTGGTTTTACCTCGCCATTCGCCCGGAGCTTCTCCCCGTACAGCTGCGGCAGCACCGCGTTCACCGCTGGTGCACTCTGTCCCCTCCAGCATCACCTCGGAGCGCTCCGACCAAGTTCCCCAAGCTATGTCTCAAGCTGCGAGATTCCCGCCGCCGATTGACTCTATGCCAGGTCCTCGCCGCTGCCTATCTCGACTGGAACGCCCGCTCCATATGCTGCCGCATCGGCCGCCGTTCCGCCTAGCCCCTGTGACCGCCGACCACGTTGGTAAGACCCGCGGCGCTGCCCTCTGCCCCGCCGACTAACCCACCTCCCCCAATCTCTACCAACTCTGGCCGTCCCGAGCACCCGAGCCACTACGGGTCCCTTCTCTCCTTTGGCTCCGGCCACAAGCGCCATGAAGCCCTTCCGCTCGGTGCCGCCGCCTCTCTTCCCACCACACCTGCCGCCACTCCGATGGACTTCCGTGTCGACCACCAGCGGCCGGGATACCAACCGCCGCCGATGGAAACTCCTCTCTGGTACCGCCACTCTTGACCCCGTCCCCGATGCCGCCGCCGTCGGCCACCGCTGCCATCGTCTAGCTCTCTCCTTTCCCTAATCTTCCTCCCGGCTAACCACTCTCTTAACCTGATATGCCAAGAAACCGCCCCAACCGCAGTGGCCATCAACGGCCCGAATCCACTTCCTGATCAAAGGACGCGGGGTTCGTTAAATATGTATTCTTGCACTGAAGATGTATTCACTTCTTTCTCTACCCGTTTGACGCTCCTTCTCTTGAAGCCGTAATCTCCCTCTTGGCTACGCTTTCCTGACTCAAAGATGTATTCTGAGCTACCTTCTTCTGGGTTTACGCTTCACTCCTACCAAAGGCATACTCGCTCGCCTATCCCCTCCTGAATACGGTTTTTAATTACAAAACTACCCATTAAGGTAACCTTAATAAATTGAAACATTGGAATTTTAGTTTCTTTTTTTTTAATAAAATTAGCATTCCAAATGCATGTAGGTTGTACTGATATATCTCGTTCAGTTTAGTCCCTGACCAACCAATTACCCTAACACAAAGTCTTATAAGGAAGACCCCGGTACTTTAAATTCACAAGTATTTCAAACCCTTATTCGATAAAGGCATACCCATATACGTCCGAGTTATTTGTGCAAGCTCAAAAAAATGTGTTTGAGCATTAGTGCTTTCTGGTCCCAACAAGGTCATGAAAACTATAACCACCTATGTTTTAACAGCAAAATCTTACCTTAGCTACATTTATTTAGGCCATCATTTCATTAAGTGCAAGGACAATTTCCCTCCTACTGACCCCATGGGATTTCTTCTAAATCAATAGCTACCCATTTATGTCGTGATTGTATGGCTTGCACTGTCCTTTGAATTTATTTGGATCTGATTGGACTTCAACTTGCATCGTGGATTTATTCGACGTCCTTTCAACGCATAGATACCGACGTTATGCCGAATCACACAAAGGATCCCAGACGATTATGGCGTCAAGTCCGAACTCGAGAGCCAGATAGCATTGCCAGGCACGCTTTCCACCCTTGATCATGTTGAAACCCAAGTTTACGAAATAATATTTTGTTTACGAAACATGCATGCTATGTTTTATGACTTGCTAGTTTATGTAGTGAAGTTATAACCGACGCTTAGAAAACCCTAGTCCGACCCTAAAACTCCTTGTCACCCTAAGGACTACGTATTCCGGAAAAGTTACCGGAAACCTAGGGTAGTATATATATACCTACTCGGCTTAGCCCTGCAATAGAAAAAAACTAGGTTTTCAAAAAGGGAAGAAATACCCCATATTTTATGTGGTGAAATATTGAAAAGAACCGTTGTGTCCGAAGGTGTATGAAGGTAGAATATCCATGGGTGGGATGTTTTACCGAAAAGAAGTTTTGTCAAAACCTAAAAAAAAACAAAATGGATAAGATTTTGATCCGGGTCGGAAATGAAGGGGGAAAGCAGGAAGCTTGTTAAATGCGAGGTAATGCCCGGCGTGGTTCTCGCGGCCCGTTTACGGGTGAGGTGTGAAGTCCCTCTCAGATCACATAAGGACCGAGCTTAAGTGCCGTTTGGCCAAGTCTTACCGTACGTCCACATGTCCTTTATGGGAAGAACTTGATCTAGTACTCGATCTGAGACTAGCATGAACCCGTAGGCAGGGAGAAGTGTGCAGATGAGGTTGTAGCCTCTGTAGAGAAAAGTTTCTGCGGGAAAGCGATGGCTTATTCGCCACAAAGTTGGAACACCAACCTCCTTGCAAACGATGATACTGACTCAAGCTAGGTTTGAGACATATCCTTCTGGCGGGTTCATGGCTAGGTTTACTCCGGTGAAGAGTCTCGTTGTAATAGCCCTGTCAGTATACGTTGCAAAGTGTACCCAGGGTGACCTACATCGTGTGGGTAAAGCCGTACCACCTCTGCAGAGAGTTTAAACTATTCAAATAGCCGTGTCCACGGTCAAGGACGAACTTAGTTAGGCCACACTAAAGTAGATTGGGTTTCAAAGCCTAAAATATGGTTATGGGTTTAAGGATGGGACCCGCCGTGATCGCAGGGTGACCTAAAAAGTTCCCGTTGTGTCGGGAAGAGTGAAGAAGGGATTTTTCCCGTGGACTCAGGCAAACCCTAGTATCCCCATTGTATCGGGTGAGCTGAGACTCCCCGCTGAAGCGGGTGATTACCAGACTTTCTGTTGTAACGGAAAGCACAGAAATGAATCCCGTTGTAGCGGGAAGGAAAAGACGAACATATGTTTGTCTTGGAACATCATGGCAATTTATGAAAACAACTTTTAATATCTATTTACTTATTTCATGCAAACTTACTTTCTCGCACAATATGAAACATAGGTTAGAGCCATTGCTTGAAGTACCCTTGCATGCATTTTTATCCGTATCCAACTCCCCGGTGGGAAGTTTGCGAGTACATTCAATGTACTCACCTGGATTGTTGATTTGGCCAGACAGAAGGGCCCACAGCTCGAAAGCAACGACGGTATCCGTGAAAGCCAGGGCGAAACCCCCAGTCAGTTGCCTGTCGGGAACGGCAAATTGATGGGCTACTCCACTGTTTGATTTCCGCTGCAAGATTTTTAGCCATTGGGCTAAAGGTATAATTTTTCGATCTTGAAGATCGGTTATATATCATCTTCTAATAAGTGCGTGTATGACCTCGATATACAGGTTAACTTGTGTGTACCGGCTACTGATCATGGGACCGGTACTATAAACACAAGGGTTTATCCAGCCTTAAAACCGGGTACGCCACAAAGTGTGAGCAAGATCTAGCCGAATCTGGCCTATGGAGGCCGGGTTCGCGTGGCGGCGGCCCTATGCAGGCAAGGAGGTGGCTCGGCATGGCTTGGGCGGTCCTCGTGGCCGGGGATGGCGTGCATGCAGGGATGATGTGGTGATGGTCGGCTGATTCCCGTGCCATAGGATGGTGACTGACGTAATGGAGGCCGAGTCAGTGGAGGTAGCTGTGGTTGTCGTGGAGTGCCGGTGCGACAGTGGATGGCACGATGAGCAAGTGTTGTGGCGGGCGCGGCGGCACGTGCTGGCCATCGTGGTGTTTGCAGGTGGCACGTGCTTAGGGCGAAGGACGCCGGGGCAGCGGACTCGAGCGGTGGCTCTTCGCATCTAGCCTTTCGTGAGATCTGGCTATGGGGCGAATGCCGGGACGACGGCCGTGCACTGTGTAGGTGACGATCCTGAGCTGTGGGTGTGGTAGGTTTGTCGGCCTAGTCGATGCGGCTCGGTGGGGTTTGGTTGGCTTGGATGTCAAGGCGGCAGCCTCAGGCGTTGCTATAAAGGTCGTGGTCTGTGGGCGGTTGCCTTGTGCAGCTTGGGCTGCGGGGCGTAAAGGTTGTGTGGCATCACAGCTTGTTCGTGAGTGGTAGATGTCGGGGTGACGGTCTTAGAGGCTGGTGCTGACGGTTTGCACAAGGTGCATCAAACATGGATATCAAGGTGCGGCCCCTAGAGTAGGTTTTGTTGTGGCGCTAGTGGTGGTCTCGTGTAGCATGAGCGATGGGCCACTCGGTGCCATTGGCTGGCAGCGTGTTGGCGCGTGGCTGGCGACACGATCTTTTGGTGGAGTGTAGACTTCCTCTCAACTGTTGGAGGAGTTCCTGTGCTATCAACCCTCCCTATGATGTTACCATGCATAGCATTGCTGAAAAGTCACAAAACATTCTAAAATATTTTGACAACATTCACATAAAATACACCTATCATGTCATAAAATTTTAAATCCAATTCAATCCGTATAATGAGAAAAAAAAAGATAAATCTCGTCATGAATAGTCCTAAGCTATTAATCAACGTGGAATTCAAACCAGCAACTATCCACAATAAAACTTATTCTTGTTATTTCATAAATGTATGAATTAAATTCAGATTTAAAATTTTATGATATAACAAATATTTCTTGTGTCAACGCTGTCATTTTTCAGATTTTTCGTGTCCCTTTTAACATATTAGCACCACAAGTGGTGGAAGTAAGAGAACATTTCGAATGAAGTGATGATAAACGGCCTCCGAAGAGTGAAACTGCGGATTGGCAAAGTGGGGAGGGTATTGGCGAGGAGAAAAGAATACAAGTGTGGTGTACCTTCAAGTGTCGTGCGCTAGTCATTTATTTCATCTTCTAAGAAGGCAAAGGAGTCAAAGAAAGCTTAGTTTGCGATCTTATAAGCTACGGTGCAAAACTAGCTGCAAAAAGTCACCATCATATTTGACAAACCATATTATAACCTTACAAACTTCTAATATACATTGAAAAAACTCTACACTTATCAGTTATATATTTCCTCTTTTTAGCCAACTGACAATTTTAAACGCTTTTCAGTACATTATACCAAAGACAACTAACTAGATGACAAAACATATAAAATAGTTCAACCTAACAGAATTATCATAATCCATTATAATACCAAAAGCAACCTGACGATAGATAGTATAGTATTCCGTATACGAAGAGGTATCCGTATACGATTCTCTGGATTATCGGAATAAGAATACGTATCCGGTAAGGATCCCCAGAAGATAAGGTAGCCCCCCGTAAGGAGGAAGGACACCCCTTAAACTCGGAAGTCAATTCCGACGTTTAAGGAAGCCAGAGTCCTACTCGGGCATAAGTCCGTATCCGGTACGACTCGAGGAACCCCCTATAAAAGTATCAACAATCCTATAGGAGAGGAGAGGTCTTTCAAGTCTAAGAAGATAGACAAGTCTCTTTAGGTTCACAAGGTCGACAAGTCTTAGGAGCCTAAAGCCTGAAGCCATCCAGAGCCCCCTACGATTCCCACAAGAAGATCTGCCGCCTCGAAGGAGTCGAGCCCCGCGGAACTAGTCGAAGTAGCCTCCGATTAGGTCTAGAATAGCCACTAACATACATATCCTTTGTAAGATATTCTCTGATCAATATATACGAACAGCACGTAGGGTTGTTATCCTGAGGGAGGCCCGAACCTGTATAAAAAGGGCGTTTCCTTGTCGTTAGATCTTTTGGCCTTGTGCCCTAGGGGTCCGTACCCAACAACAAGTATCTTTATCTCACGACTATCATAAGATCGGCGGTTTAACAATCGTCGACATAACCTAAAAAGACTAGTTTGATAAGGAAAAATGACCTGAAGTTGAACCTCCGATGGGATAATCCCCACTACCAGATCTCGTATGTAAGGAGATCATTCGATCTAGCGCAACAAATTGTTGAGGTTATGCACGAAGTTGCAAGATAAGATAGAATAACATTGTTGCAGTTAGGGTATCTACAAAGATAGAGTCAGTTATTGACTATTCCACATCTCCGCATCATCTAGAGTTAACTATCAAATAACTCATACAATAGTGTTATCTCTTAAACTGACTTTACGTGAAGAGTTAGCATTAAATGTAATCGTGTACAAAGACAATACGGTTGACTCTAAAGGCTCCATTTTGTGTTAGAGTCTGAATCTTCACGAAGAGTCGGTTTTATTCTCTTTCCTACTTCTCTCCTGCACATTTACAATTATCCTACGTGGTGTGAAGAAGAGTTAGTTGATGTCACACCTTTGTAGATACCCTTGCGGGAGATCAACCGCATGAAAGTACATGATTTGATTTGCCGAGTCTTCGCCACCGAAACTATCTCTAAAACTGCTGGGTGGTCTTTATTTTTTCTAGAGAAAACTACCTAAGTCGTTATTTACTCCAGTTTTGATATTCCAGGGTTGTTTTAACGGCTTTGTTTTATGGAGAATAGCTGGATTAGTCTTTCGACTTTCTTTCAAGGCTTACTTTCATCCCTCACTTTTCAAGAGATAGTCCATCCCAATCCTTATAGTACCAACTTTAGACCAAAGAAGTCTATCAGACCATATGTTGTAGCACGTGGACATGCTAGCTGACGTAGAAGTTATACCCGTTTGATGACTTGGCCATAGGGAAAAGTTACTTTTTCCCTTTGTTGCATTTCCACTCCGATTTTCCTTCTTATACCCATCTGTACGACCTGCTCCGTACCTAAATACCTAGGTCCTATTTGGTTGAACTTTTCAGCAGTTTTTTTCCTAAAAAAACTGTAGCTTAACTAAACAGCCAATTTTTGAGCAACTTTTACTAAGAGTGATTGTATACTTTACAGTGCACATTTAACTGTTTAGAAAAACTATCTTCTTCCAGCCTTTTGCAATGTGCTGAAACTTCAGGGCTTATTTTTTAAAATATTGTAGATAATTCGGATCAACTAAAAGTCATATGTTCACTTTTTCATAGCTACAATAGTTTTTTCATATAGCCAGCCAATAATAACTTCGTCAACAATCATATTTCAATCAAACAGACTTTTAGTCTTTTAGAACCAGAATGATGGGCGCGGGAGAGAAGCTTACACATGCACATTCACGTACTACTTGCTCGTCGCTGAAGCGGAGAGAAACTAAACAATGCATACATGGATATAACAAATCAATTAGTATAAAGTAACACATGCACAAGCAGCCACGTTCGCAGGCACCACCGTTTTGGAGCCCTCGAGAGGTCGCTCCGTGCTGGGCGTGTCTGTTGTTCACGGCTAGAATAGACACATTATAATGGTTACAGGGTCACTCCACTAAAGCTCAAATCCTTAGTATCATTTTAATGGAAATTAACGGCGATTCATCCACGTGTCCCATCTTCGTCTCTAATAAAAAGTACCAAACTGAGTAACTAAAACAGAATAAAGCTTCTTCCTAACAAGTTAAGTTAACTATCTCTTAAAAAATCTCTAATAAAAATACAGCATGACACGGGTGATAAAGAAGCTCGACAAAATATGGTTATCGAGCCGATGGCATGGCGTAAGAAGCCAAGCATGAACATGGAGACGTGACGACAGCTTAGGTAGAAGTCGGATAAACATGACTCAAACGTAGGGGAGATGTAAAGCAGGATGAGCCGGCGACGGGTTTAACGTAACCAGTTATATATCCCATCTTTATCCGTATCAAAGCCCTGGTATCTAGCTAGTGTACGATTTAGGCACGGGTGGAGACTAGCCCAAAGACCAAGAGGCCCACTAGTAGGCCATGATTCGACTAGTAGGTCTAAGCTCGCAGGCCGGCGTTTGTTTCTAGGGCATGTTTATCTGGTGGGCTGCGAATAGCTCTGCTGGACCGTAAAACCCAACCAGGCCAGCTGTCAGGACGTTTCGGCCTTTGGGGGCTCAGCCGTGTGACCCAACACCTTCGTGCAACTGACCGGCCGCCGTGCAGCGGAGCTTCGAGCCCGTTAGCTACCCACCTTCCACCCCGCGATCTCGGGCCGGAATCACACGATTCTCTCCCTCCTCTCCTCTTCGTCTCCTAACATCGAAAAAAATCAGTGCCAAAAATCAGACACAAAAAGAAAAAATCGCGTTACGTGACACGAGCTGCGAGCACACGAAGTGTGCTGCGCCTGCGAGGAGTAAGTAGGTGCTAGGTAGATCGAAGAGGCTCCGGGTGGCCAGACGCCGGCTGCCATGGCAGGAGGAGGAGGAGGAGCCGGTGCTGGTGGAGACCGTGGAAGGGACTCCGGCTCGCTGGCTCGCAGGGCGTGGAGGCATTACCTGCTCCAGCTCCAGCTCCACCCTCTCCGCACCAAGGTCCTAGCTTTCTCTTGCTATTCTTCCTGGCTTTTCGTTCGATTGGTTTTTTTTGGGGGAGTTCGCGAATTTGGGTTTGATTGGTGCAGATGATCACCGCTGGGTGCCTCGCCGGCGTCAGCGATTCCGTGGCGCAGAAGCTCTCCGGGTACCGGAAGATCGAGAAGCGCCGCCTCCTTCTCAAGATGGTGAGTATGCTGATGCTGGCCTTGCTTTGTATTGATTTTTAGTGGGGATCCTGAGAGGCGCTCTTGTGCTGGGGTTTTAGATTGATTATATGTATGGAATAGCGTTCCATTTCTTGGAAGCGAAGCGGATTATAGGAGGGCCATATGTGAGTTCAGTATTACGATTCCTTTGTTGTTGGAGTGAGAATGGTCCATATCAGATGGAGGTTTCAGTGGGGGCTTGGGTTTCTCGGGAGGATATGGCGATTCGGTCGAAAGATGTCTTGCTTGTAGACTTCAAGTTATCTAACGGGTGGTTTCAGACGTTTCAGTTCATCCTTGGAATTGGGGAAATGTCGATCAGTGGGTGTGGTGTGCCTCGTTGCCAGTACTTGTTGTTGTTCTGTGTGATTTTAGTTGCCATGCATAGAAATTAGTTGGAACATGAGTTTATAGTGTACATTACATACTGTGTGTGTTACTAGGTATTGTGTATAGCTTAGTTATATCTGACTCCATGTCAAAATGGAGATGCACAGTAATTCTTTGCCTTTTCTGCTTGCTTCCATGACATTGACATCGAGCTAGTTCCTCCTGCGCTGTTCTGCTCCGCTTGTCCATATAATATGTAGGTGAATTGCTGTGATGCTGTATAGTTGTCTCAAAGAGGATATCATGATGTGTAGCTGTGTAAAAGAGGATTCTCATTCCATTTATTTGTGAAAATCTATTGAAGATTGACGTTAGCTTGGCTCTTTCAGGCGGAGGGCTTCTCTATATCTGCTATTGACCTATTGTTCTTGGATTTTATGAGACGTCATAGCCTGAATTCATAGTAAGTTGTGTGACCATTAAAGTAGTTGATATCGAAAATTGACACTTTTAAGGCTTTAGACCAGAAAATTGACTTGAACCCTGTGTAATTTATTTTCTCTGATTTTGCGAACTCATAAGGATATAATTACAGATGGGCACATTTGTGTAATATGCTTGTGTTTTTTATGATGCTTTCTTGCGTGCATTTGTGTATTAACATCTGACACAACCCACTGATATTTTGCTGCAGATCTTGGGGTTTGCATATGGTGGCCCATTTGGGCATTTCCTGCATAAAGTGTTGGATTATATCTTTGAAGGGAAGAAGGATACCAAAACTGTGGCTAAGAAGGTATAGCTTTTATCATCTGATAAACTATACCATATCGTTCACTTTGTGGTGGCTATGTATAAATAGTTATCCTGCAAACAATAAAACATCAAGTGAACATATGTGTAAAGCACGATCTTGTAAAGGTAACTGAAGTCAAACAAGCACTGGTCGACAACCTATACTTGTTACTTTGTAAGAATGCATAAAGATGTTTTCGTAGTTGATACTCTTTTCAGGTGTTGCTGGAGAAGATCACTTCCTCTCCCTGGAACAATCTGCTGTTCTTATTCTATTATGGATACGTTGTTGAGAGTAAGTCTGTAATTATCAAAGCAGTTTATACCAAAGGTTGTCCTAATCAGAAGAGTTCCTTTGGCATTATACTATGCCAACTGCCAATGATAAATTTGAAATTGCTTTACCATCTTTCAAGTATGTGTTCTTTAATATAGCAGGAAATAATAGAGCAGAGCAGAGCAGAATCTGGGAAACCATTTACTGAACAAAAACACAGAACCAGGCTAACCAGATGTTTTCTTAATTTTTGCCAGCTGGATTTTTGGGCCAAAATTTTCCTTCGCGTTTTTAAAATCTTGAAGTTAGAAACATACCTAATAAACATTAATAGACATATTCTGCTCAAAATGGAGGATCATCTCGGGTCCAAAACCTATCAGATTACAATATCTTTCTGGGGACCGTGATTTCTGAAAAAGAACCATTTTGATCCTGTCAGTTTCCTAAACCCTGGAATAGAGTGTTGTGTTATTAATAAGATGATTTTTTATCTATATGTAATGGAAATGTTTAGAATAGAAATATTTTGACCCTGCATGTTATGTTTTTTTCTTTAAGTCCACAGTTACTTACCAGTTATTGCATCTTGCAGTGTAGGGAGGCCTTTCAAGGAGGTGAAGACTAGGGTCAAGAAAGAATATCCTTCGGTGCAACTGTCTGCTTGGATGGTATGCAATTTTGCTCAACATTGCTGCTTGCCTTTGAGTTTTCCTTCACACCTCATCAATAGATCTGATCAACGTGCAGTTTTGGCCAATAGTTGGTTGGATAAATCATCAATACGTGCCATTGCAGTTTCGAGTGATTGTCCACAGCTTTGTTGCATGTTGTTGGTAATGTTCTTTTGGCTGAACACTTTGGTAGCTTCTTTCCCGATGCATGCTATTCCAAATCTCATCTATTATCTGGTCATCCTTTTATTTTCTTCCTGCAGGGGGATATTTCTCAACCTTCGCGCAAGGGCTATGTCCCTGAAGCAGTCATAGAAAGGTTTAGAAGGGGGAAAACTGTAGCACAGCTCCAAATTGGTTCGAACTGACCAGATAACAAGGATGCTGGGCGCTATATACTGTACTGCTGGTAGTTCAAGGTATTTAAGTAGTTTGACAATTTCAAAATATTTCTTCGGTACTTTGTTGGCCTATTTGTTTGTCAAACCGTTTACCAGAGTATTCCAGTTAAGATTTGTGATGTATTAGCTATGAATGAATTTGGCCTACCTTTGGAAGTAAGTTTGTGCAGCAGCTTAATCATTTTTATTGACTGTTCTTTTTTAATATAAGGGGCGGTTCTTGAAGGTTCTGTTCAAACGCTCTAACATGTACGTGGGGGTAATTATAATTTCTATATGGGCCGGCTATAGCCTATGTAGCGTCTACATGGAACAAAACAAGTTAACAAAAACCATTAGCAAGTCAAAGAAGAGTATTATAGAGTGTGTTAGAATTAGTCCACCGTGGACTACGAATCACCCCCTCCTACTCTACAATGGACTCATAAACCATTTTATTTAAATTATCTCTCTCTCCTCTCAAGGGTAGCCATAGTCATTTGTTATGCATATCTTGCCTATATAAATCCTCTATAGGATGTAAAATTCACCTCATAAATAAGAAATCTCATAGGGGAACGTTAGAGCTCTAAGTCCCACACGAAGAGCTCGATGGGTGACTTTAGGAAGTCTCAAATGGCTTGAGTCGTTAGTTGAGTCTCACACAAACATAGGAGTAGGCTGTCCTCCACAAGACTACCGAACTTATTCAAAAAATATCAATGTACCACACATTGTCGAGTGTATGGTGACCTTCTCATAAATCGTCTTACATGACCCATTACTCGTGCTCTAACCGTCGACCTATCGATAACCCCTCTGTTGTGTTGTTACTGTAACGACAATGTAAATCTGTTATTTGACAAAATGTGTTTCACCAGTAAATTTATACTACAGGAATGGTCCACGCTTAGGCTCTATTTGGCATTGGCCATGGGTTTTTGGAAACACTTGTTTATTTGTTTTTTTATGTAGTAATTAATAGAAAGCATCTTGTATTCAGATGTAACAACGAAAATTTACCAGAATTAATAAAGATCCCCTAACTCTTAGCAATTGAAGGGAACCATTCTTTTGAAGGCTTTTTGTTTGTGCTGTTTCACGGCACATGATCCGTTTGAAATCAAACCAAGTTTTGTCAGAACACACGAAAACCGAATCTTCAACGGACCGCCTGTAATCAAACCCAACTTATTGTGTCAAAACACGCCAAACCGAATCGTCAACGCGAAGAGCTGAACTTTCAGATTGAATTGGCTCATATATAGTTTCTTCTGCTTTGCCATTACGGGTAGGCAGGTATGCGAGCAAGCAGCAACTATTCAGCCGTCAACTTCCGTAGGTTGAACTTGAAAACTTCTTCGCCTTGAATTGACGTCTCTGAAGAATTCCAAGTCCAACAGGCTGGTCATTGGGTACAATAATTATGGGCGCCCGCTTTCTGAAAAAAACGAATTTGCATACCTCCTGTTGGTCTGACAATTGCACGTTGACAAAGAACTAGTCTCCTGAACTAGTGTCTGCTAACATGCCTGAGTAATCTGATTTGCCATTTTATTAAGATAGAATTCCTTCTATACCACTAAAGAACTCTCCAATTTTCTATATACTACTGAATAACACCTACTTTTCTATATAACACTAAACAAAACATTTTATTTCCCTATATATTACTCTGTTATGTTTCTGTGAGAAGAACGCCGTTAAGTGCGATTGGACTAGTCTGAAATTTCAATAACGATGAAATTGTCCCTGCCTCTTCGACATATCCCGAAACAGACCTCCATCCTGTTCTCATGGCCTCATCCCACGCCAAGCCACCACCAACTCGTTGCTCCAAAAAACACAGGAAAACCTAGCAGCGGCGGTGGCTGGGATGTGACGGCCTCATCGGAGGTCCTCCTTGGACGCCGAAACACCGGATAGGGAGCCCCAGCTCCGCCTCGACCAGCGCCCGGCACCGTGGCCACGCCTGCCCATGGCAGCTCGACTCGCGTGCGCTGCGGCCGCGTTTCTACCGATGGTAACACGACTCACGCACGTTGCGCCCACCCGCCGCCGGTCACGTGCCTACTGTTGACGGCTCGAACCATGCCCGACGCAGCAGCCACACGCGTGTCGGTGACCGCTCGATCTGCGCATGCTGCGGCTGCGAGCCTGCATGTGGCGACTTCAACCCGAACGCGATGCGGCCACGCGCTTGCCCTTGATGGCTCGAACGGCGCCTGATGCAGCGCCTGCTCACCCTCCTGTGGCGTCTCAACCTGCTCCCAATGCAGCAGCATGTTGAGGTGATACTTGATGTACTTTTGGCTAGAACTTGATACTTGTTTATGTGCTACGAAAAATGATTATACTTGTGATGTATGATTGCTCCCCAAACTAGTAGATTAGTATTTATATGCAAGAGTTTAGTGGTATTGAGAGAATTGCATTAGAAATGAAAACAGGGGCAAACGGTCTGACTTAACGAAGATGTTTTGATGACAAAATACGTTATGGCATATAGGGAATTAAAATGTGCTATCCAGTCGTATATGGAGAATTAGATGTTATTCAGTGGTACATTCTCGTGCTAAGCCAAAGTTACAAATGGAAACGGGTCATGTGATATTTAACGGATGATTGATCAAACATTAAATCCTAATTAAGCATACACCTGATCGCACATTAAATCCTTTGTTATCTTGCATGAACAATAACAAATTTATGTGAAATGTTGGCTGTCTCAGCTAAGATCAGCAAGAAGATCGACGAGTACATACGACCTAAATCTCTTTGTTACTTTGAGTTGGCGTCGGTACTCGGTAGGTTAGGTGGCGCAAACTTTCGGCGTTTAGCTTTGGTTCCTCCATCTAACCCCGTTCGCCAATACTATGCTCGACAAAGGTATGTACCGTGTGATGTGATCAACCGCCTCTTTTAGCCGGTCAGAGCCTCAGACCATTGCAAAGTGTAATGTCAGTTCAAAGTTCAAACTCGTGACTAATCAGAAATGTGTGAAAATTGGGATTAAAAATGAAAGAATGAATCAAAGAATTGTCATTTCAGTTTCGATCTTCACAAAAGAATTGAATTCCTAGGCAGATTTGATAAATTCATCTGTCAGCAATCAGCTACTGCTAGAGTGAGTCAGTTGATAATTAGAAGAGTTTCCCGGCAAAATCCTTGATGTCCTCGTCCCTGACGGACGGCGAGGCCATCTTCCTGAACTGCTTGAGGTCGGACAGGCTCCGGCCGAGCTTCAGCGCCACCTTCGTCTCGAACACCTCGCCGCTCTCCCTCCGCTCGATGTCGGGTTCGCCGAGGGTGGCCTCTATGTCCTCCTGGATCTTGCGGTAGAACCCGGCGCAGTTGCGGAGCAGCTCGAACAACATGCCCATCTGCCCGCCGTGCTCCATCGTGTTCACCGCCGCCGCCAGCGCGCCGCCGAGGACGGCCGCGCCCGACGCCCATGTCCCGGCTTCGCCGGTGCCGATGAACGCCGTGGCGAGCACGGCCGTGCCTGCCAGCGCCGGGCCGGCCACGGCGAGTCCCTTGTTGAGGCTCAGCACCAGCTTGCCCACCGACAGGAACTCCTGCTCGTCCTTAGCCTTGATGACCCGGACGATGCCTCGCATCTCCTCCTCCAGCTCCGGGCTCCAGCCGTTGCCGCGGCGGCCGAAGCTCTTGGACTTCTTGGGCTGCGCGTGGCGACGGCGCGGCCACCAGCGCGCGGGCTCGACGGCCATGGGGAACTTCTCGAGCATGCCGGGGAGCAGCGGCAGCGGATAGGCGGCGTCGAGCGCGAGCACCCGGTCCATGGCCTCCTGGACGTCAGCCTTGGTGATGGTCGTCGGCGACGCGCCGGCCGTGAGCGCAGCGCGGACGTCGCGCTCGAGCTGCCTCCACAGCCTGGTGGCGTTGCGCTGCTCCTCGGCGAGCTGCGAGGGCTGGATCCTGTTCACCGCCGCCATGGTCACGGCCGCGGAGGCCAGGAGGACCCCGGCCGAGGCCTTGAGCGCGACCATGCTGGGCGCGGCGGGCGCGAGCGCGGCCATGACGGAGGCGGCGAGCGTGAGGGAGTTAGTAGAGTGGAGCAGAAGGTGGTTCCAGTTGTCGCGCTGCCTGCCGATGATGTCGTGCATCTCGGCCCGGTCCGCCGCAGCCTCCGCGATCGCGCGGAGCTTCTCGACTGACACCGACACCGCGCAGCCGTCGTCCACCGACGCGGAGGCGGCTGTCGGAACGCGCGCCTCGATCCAGTCCAGCTTGAGGCTGAGGTTATCCTGCGCCGCGTGCAGACCAGAAGGCACGTGCAGGGCGGCGCGGCAGGGTCGTGAACGCGGCCTCGCGGAGCAAGAAGAAGAAGAAGAAGAAGAAGACGGGGCCAAGAAGAGGCGCTGGGCCTGGAGAGCCGCCATTGCTGGTGCTGGTGTTCGCTTCCTTTTGCGTTCGATTCGCTACTTCACTGGAGTGGATTCCGAAGGCGAAGTGGCTCGAGCTTGGCTGCTTCCTTTGACGACTTGATGAGTGTGTGTGATGAAGAGGATATGATAATATGAATGAGATTGGGATGGAAGAGAGGTGGTATTTTGTAGGGGTGGGCGGATGGGTGGCCAGGGTGGCAGGGTGGGTGATGCAACTAGTTTGACCGGGGATGGGGTGGGGTGGGCTGGGGTGGGGTGGGTCCGGTCAATTCCCCTTCTCGGAAACTCTGGACTGAAGGGCGCTTTAATCCAAGACAAGATCGCCCGTTCAAGGAAGACCATTTCCGGCAAGGGGATGGGTAAGTTTAAGGCAAGCAGGTCCTTTACACTCAGGGGTCACATGATGCTGTATCACCCGCGCACTCACACCGTCGTTGATCGAAAGAGATCTCATGGAAAATTTAGAGGATTTTATTCTTTAAATTTTCTTTATAGTTTGTGTAATTTATAAGATTGAAATTCATATAATTTTTTCTATAAATTATTTTGCTTGCAATTTCATAGAAATTTTTTCATGGAGTTCAATATTTAAAAAAAATTCATTTCTATGACAACTATGACATGCACCAAACCCCTAAAGAAAACCTTATGTTTTTTCTATGGTAGAACCGAACAACTTTTAGTACTTATTCTTCTATTTTCAATTCCAGTGGGATACGTCATATCATGGCATCTAATTTCTACGTTTTTTTCTATTCCTATATTTTTGAGAATCTTGCGAATCAAAGAGGTCCTGAATGGTTAGGTTAAGGCGAAATTTGACTACCTATATATTTTGAAATATTTTGACTAGATACCTCAAAAGCTTATGCATTAACTTATATCGAAAAGTACTCTCGTCGTATATAATTTTTGTTGGATTTTATAGATATATTAACACAAGCAGTGGTCAAATTTATACTCAGTACTTCGAAGACTATGCCAAGTGCAAAAGGACATATCACCAAGAACCAAGTAACTAACGTGTTTCAAATATCTTGTCTTCTGGCTCGAAGGAAATCTCAAAGATCTTTTGGATCCAAGGATTTCTTAGGATATTTAAATGGTTTTAATACTCCATTAGATTTAAAATGTAAGTAGTTCTGGATATGGACATGGTCTCTCAGGTGATATTTTGATCATTAATTTCTTCAAAAATATATTGTTCCAAATAAAAATAATAATCTATATCACCTCAAAAAGAATCTATTATGAAAGTATATTTCATGATAGATATAGTATAATGGTAATTTTATCTATGAAAATTTTACTTCATGTCCATGGAAACTATGCTATACATGCAATCCTAAAAAATTCTTCTGTTTTTTCTCTAGTGCTACCAAATAATTTCTACTACTTATCCTTGTGTTTTTCATTTTTATATAGGATTCAACATGGGCGACTTAGTTCCCTTGTCTATGAGGCCCTAAAATCTTTGTATGGTGTATGATAGTGCTATAGGTAGATCTGCATGCAATACTTCATCATTCATTTTGCTGGTTGAACATAACACTCTCTGATGAACAAGGACATCTAAATCACGTTTTCAATTATATTTTGTAAAAATATGAGTACGAATACAATGATATGGAAATATCTCTAGATAAAATAACATTATTTTTTATGTGACAAGTTTTAAAAAATGACTGCACCCATTCTTTAATATAAAAAGAATGGTCATATACTAAGTAATATAGGAAATTATAAGTACCATATCTAATCTATTTTCCAAAAGGAAAGAACTCCATTAGTTTTTCTTTTCTTTTGAAGGTAGAGCTCCATTAGTTTAAACTCATCCAGTGATGATTAATTGTGTTGTGCGCCTTTGCGCAGTACATACATACTTTGGTCCTTCCAAGTGTTTCCACATGCATGATGCATGGCATGAGATGTGAAGGCAGAAACAGCTACTAGTGGTTTCGGCTGGCCAGATCAACCCTGCGCACGGACAGACACGGTCACACGGTTAGTTAGTTGGACCGACAGATGCCGTCTCCAGTATGGCAGCACGTATGGCAGGCAGAGCGCTCGTTGGTCAGGTACTCCCTCCATGCGTCCCCGACAACACTGCCGTGTTCTCCACTGTACGCATGTGCAGGTAATTGTGCTTACCGACCTGGCTAATTAAGCTGCCTTCTCGGAGATTTCTTCTCACCATTGCTTTGCGTTAATTAATTTTCTCCCAGTTAATCAACCGCACAAAATACTTTAAGCGTACAGATTTTGTTTTTTTACAACTCACCGATGGACACGTATTTGACCAAAATATTGCAGGTTCAAACGTACATCTGCGAAACTTTTTCAAAAATTTCCAAACTTAGAATGTACCCGGATTAATATCGATATTTCTTGCTATGTGGAACCTACTAAATTACAATATGCATAATCTTCAACACGCTAAACTCTGTGTGTTTATATATACTCCCTCCGTCTTATAATATAAGACATATTTTGATTGGTTAAGATAAGATTTTGATCAATAATTACTCTATTAGTATGTGATTTATGTGATATAAAATTGATATCATTAGATCGTATTCAAAGTACTTACTTATGATTATAACTTTGTATCACATAAACCACATATTAATAAAGTAATTAACGATTAAAATTTTATCTTAACCAATTAAAATACGTCTTACATTATGAGACAGAGGGAATAATCTTAAAATCTAGCACTGCTCTTTCCCCATAAATCCTGTATTCCTGTTCATTGACTTTGAGCAATATTGGGTGCCTGCTTCCCTTTGATTTGGGGAAAAAGGAGCAGCGTGGTTGCGCCCATCGAGGACACACATATTTTTCTGTACCTTTTCCCCGTTGAAACCCTATACTTTTCTGCACTTTTGAGTTTGATCGATGTATCAAAGCGAATCGATTAAGGTATCGATCCATTCTGTTTGCAATGTCAACCATCTTTGCGCAGTTCGCACTAATTTGCATATGAATGTTGAAAGAAAGAACTAGCTTGACGCGATCTGTGAGCAGATAAGATATAGTATATCATTGACAAACGGCCGAGGTCACGTGATGTGTCATGTCAATATACGAGCTTAGATCATTGTCCACCTTTTACTAAGAGTTTTCTTCAATAATCCCCTTAAAAAAGATTTGATTTCTAACGTAGGTCAATGGTTATGATTAAAACTTATCCTTTAGTTATAAATACTAGTATAGTCTATTTCACGTGGTGGGACTACTTAGCTCTCTCAAAACCTAGCCCATCTTTTAGGCCCAAATCCAATTAGATCTTTATCTAGGTTCCTCTACATCTCTTATCTAAATGGTTTTTTCGTCAAAGTATCTTTCTTGTAACATATCAGCCACTGCTGCTGCCTCCCAAATAGATGCATATCCTTTGCCTTACTGTTTTAAAGGCAGGGGTGCCTTAGCCCACTTCATCTACCATTCATATAAATCGGGTGGTTAAGTGGCCACCAGAGTGCACCGGCAGATGTGGCATTGGTCCATTTCAAGATCCCCACCAGGCTATAATTTCCAATCGATCTCTTAATTTCTCCATTACTTCCTTTAGGGGTTGTTACTTCACCGAGTAGCTTCTGCAATCGACCAGAGTTTTGTACCCAATTCTCAAATCTGTATGAAGTTTTGCCAAGGTTTGCATACTATTGGTCGAGCATACGAAGATAGAGATTCTCTTCCGAATGATAGGTCCAGTTTTGAGATCGATAGAAGCGACGAGGGTGGAGCACTACTACACAACGGCACATCCTGGATGACACATTGCAGACGGTTACCACAGCCCGTCTAGGATAGCATACATTACAGACGGGCAGAAGAACGACAGCGTCTGTGATGACTTTCGTCCGGACCCCAGTGTCTTGGATGATATGTCAATCCAGACGGGTGATAGCCGAACCGTCTGGAATGACTTATCGCAGACGGTTAGAGGTATAACCCGTCTGCGATGTATGTAGTTATCACAGACGGCTTCTAAGCGAACCGTCTGCGATGATACATCAGAGACGGTCATTGAAGGAACCGTCTGCGATGTCGCAATACATCGCAGATGGTCTTTTCTTCTCGACTGTGGTTGGGCATCACAGGCGGTTGAAGTGGCTAGACCGTCTGGAATGACTTCTCCACCTATATAACAGAACCAGTTCTCCCCTGTTAGAGTTTCCTAGGGCTGTCGGGCTGGTGGCAGCGGCTGAGGCGATTTTGAGGCGATTTTGGGGGAGGAGAAGAAGATTGGAAGGAGCTAATTGCTTTGGTGTGGCAATAGGTTAGTAGATTTGGTTATCTAGCTAGTTTGTTTAATTGCATGCTCTCTAACCCTAGATCTAGTGCAATTATGTTCTATTAGAAGATAATTTATGGTTAATAGATGTATAGGCATGGATGGATGGTTTATTAATTGTGGTTTATATGTAATATATACGCATGCTTGGATGGCTCTTGCTTGGATGGTTTTGCGCATAATTGGACAAGTGAGAGAGAGCGATAAGTTAATTTTTATTTTGAATCACACAGATAATTAATTAGTCAACATATGTTTATATGTATGTCATAGTGTCAATGGATCGAAGATGGATGTATGATGCGAACCGTGTGAGCCCTGAGTATATCAGTGGGCGTGAACGAATTTTTAAGAGTGGTTGAGGATGATATGTCAAGTAGGAAGTCTGGTCATGTGTGTTGTCCATGCTATGACTGCAAGAATGAGAAGATGTTGACGAACACGGCCCAGTTACAAGATCATTTGATCCGTAGGGGATTCGTAGCTAGTTATACAAATTGGATCCATCATGGCGAACACATGGAGGGGAGCGATGAAGGAATGAGTGGTGAAGAGTTGAATCTAGAGGCTGATGTTGATTCTGAGTCTGATGAAAAGGATGCCGAGATGCGTACCAATGACAACGATCTCGAGCAAATGCTGCGCGATGCTGAAAGTAATGACCTGCGTGGCAGGCAATACGAGAAATTTCTGGGTCTAATGGAGGACTCGGAGAGACAATTGTACCATGGTTGCAAGGCGAAATATACCTGGCTGTCAGCTGTTCTGGAACTGCTCAAATTGAAGGCAAGCGGAGGTTGGTCTGACAAAAGCTTTACTGCACTTTTACAACTCCTGGCAGACATGCTTTCAGACGGGAACGAGTTGCCAAAAAGCACATACAAAGCTAAGAAGATTCTCTGTCCGCTAGGAATGGATGTACAAAGAATACATGCTTGTAAAAACGACCGCGTCCTCTTCCGTAAAGAGTACGAGAATCTACATGTATGTCCGGTTTGTAAGACTTCCCGATACAAGAAGCGCAACAATGCTACAAATGATGACATCGAGGGCAATGAGGAGCCGAAGGGCATTCCGGCCAAGGTTGTATGATATCTTCCTATCATTCCTCGCCTGAAGCGTCTGTTTGCAAATACTGAACATGCAGAGAAAATACGGTGGCACGCAGAGGGGCGTAAAGTTGATGATTTGATTAGACACCCAGCGGACTCTATCCAGTGGAGAAACATCGACAGGAAATTCCCAAATTTTGGTGCGGATTCTAGAAATATACGGTTCGGGATGAGTACGGATGGAATAAATCCCTTTGGAAACATGAGCTCTCGTCATAGCACTTGGCATGTGGCTCTTTGTATGTACAACCTCCCTCCTTGGTTGTGCATGAAGAGCAAGTACATCATGTTGGCCATGCTCATCGAAGGCCCGAAGCAACCCAGAAATGACATAGATACGTACCTGTCTTTAATGAAGGAGGATTTGGAAACATTGTGGAACGAAGGCGTGGAGACGTGGGATGCAGACAAGAGAGAGAACTTCACCCTACAAGGATTGCTATTTTGCACCATCAATGACTATCCTGCGTACGGTAACCTATCCGGCCAGAGTACTAAAGGAGCAACAGTCTGTGGTCAATGCATGGAAGATACGGCCAGTTTGTACCTCAAGAAATCATGCAAAACCGTATACATGCGGCACCGTAGGTTTTTGCATCGAAATCATCCTTACCGCAAGTTGGCTGCTGAGTTCGACGGAACCATCGAAGAAGGATCGGCTCCACCTCATTTAACCGGGACACAGGTATACGGAATGGTTAAAGATGTTGACGTTGTTCTTGGAAAGGGCCGTAAACTACTGAAGGGTTTGTGGAAAAAGAAATCAATATTTTGGGGTTTGTCTTACTGGAAAGAACTAGATGTTCGCCACTGTATCGACGTCATGCACGTAAAGAAGAACGTGTTTGACAGCCTAATTGGCCTCTTGCTGAATATCCCTGATAAAACAAAGGATGGCGTGAAGGCACGACAAGACTATGTGAAACTGGGCATCAGGTCTGAGTTAGCTCCAATAGAAACCGACAAAGGCAGAACCTTCCTCCCACCTGCATATTACACACTCTCTAAAGCCAAGAAAATTGAGCTATACCAGTGCTTGCACGATGTGAAAGTTCCAAGCGGGTACTGTGCCAACATCAAGAAGCTAGTTTCAATGCAGGAGTTGAAATTAATTGGCATGAAGTCTCACGATTGTCACGTTTTGATGAAGCAGATACTTCCTATTGCTATTAGAGGGATTTTGCCTGGTGATGTCCGGGATACAATCGTAATGCTATGTCAATTCTTCGACAGAATATCACAGAAGGCGATAAGTATACTTGAACTGGATGCTCTAGAGGCAAGGCTCGTGGTTGTCCTCTGTCGCCTTGAGATGTACTTCCCCCCGTTATTTTTTGATATCATGCTGCACCTCATGATTCACCTAGTTAGAGAGATCAAAATGTGCGGTCCTGTGTTCCTACGAAGCATGTACCCGTTCGAGAGATATATGGGAATTCTGAAGGGTTATGTACGAAATCGCTCGCGGCCTGAGGGAAGCATTGTGGAAGGTTATGCCACCGAAGAGGTCGTCGAGTTCTGTTTGGACTACATGCCGCATGTCAACCCGATAGGTCTACCTGAATCACGACACACGGGGAGGCTCCATGGTACCGGGGTCCTCGGAGCAAAATCCATCACTCCTGATCGGGACAATCATGCTCGAGCTCATTTCATGGTCTTGCAGCACATGTCGGTGGTGTCGCCATACATCGATGAACACATGGTAATGCTATGACATCAAAATCCAACAAAAAGCGAAGCGTGGATCAAGAAACAACATATGTCCCTATTCAACCAATGGTTCTAGGACCAGATCAGCACCACATCGTCATCAGACGAAATGCTGACATGGTTGTCAAAGAAACCGTACTTTACAGTCCGGATATACCAAGGATATGACATAAATGGATACACATTTTATACGAAGGCTCAAGATGCAAAAAGCACATATCAGAACAGCGGTGTGCGGGTCGATGCTTTCGATTCGGCCGGTCATAAGCATTGTTACTATGGGTTCATCGAGGAGATTTGGGAGCTCGATTACTTCAAGTTCAAAATCCCAATATTTCGGTGCCGTTGGGCCCACCTCTCGCACATTAAGACCGACAAATACGATGTGACTACTGTTGATCTGAGCCGTGTTAGCTACGGTACTAAACCATTTGTACTCGCGAAGCATGTTCATCAGGTATTCTATATGATTGATCCGTCAAGCAAGAGGCGGCATGTCGTTAGAAATGGAAAAAGAAGCATTATAGGAGTCGACAATGTTGTTGACGAGGATGATTACAACGAATTCACCGAGAATTATTCCAGAGATTTGAGTTTCGAGGCTGAAGCCATGGAGGGAGCTTACCGTAACAATCATCGTGAAGGGCTCACTTTCAAAGGGAAGAAGCAAGTATTGTAACTAATTGATATTATTTTTATTATGAATGTTACTTTCATGGTCTTTCATCTATGTACTTAGCACTCTTTTGCAACTTTCCTTTTAAATATTGAAGTATGCGATTGTTGGCAGCGAGCTCTCAATTCTGAATGGTGTGATTCATTTCCAGCTAGCAATTGTGACTCATTTCTAGCTAGCAACCATGAATGTATATATCATGTCCAAGTATGTGCTTGTTTCAGTGTATCTGTGTTAAATATGTGAATATGTTGTGCAACATATATCTGCTGTTTCAGAGGGCATGGCTAGCAATTCCTGAGGCTAGCTCACAAAACAGACAGAGTATGCCCTCTGTAAACACCCATTCCAGACGGGTCAATAGTTAAAACCGTCTGCGATAGTGTCATCCGAGACGGGTCAAAGATATTAACCGTCTGGGAAGAGAGGTTATCGCAGACGGTTTATTGTATAGACCCGTCTGGGAAGAGAGGTTATCGCAGACGGTTGGCGTGGACCTGTCTGGGATGATTTTCATCAGAGACGGGTAGCTCACTTAACCCGTCTGGGATGAGCTTATTACATCTACGACGACTTAGAAAAATTTTCACACCCGCGCCAATTCGCATTCCAAATCCCTAATTCCCCTCCCGCGCCGCTTGTTCCCCGCGCTGCCGCTGCCCAAGCCTGCGCCGCCGGAAAAGGAGTCGAGCCCGCGCCGCCGTCGTCTCCACCGCACCGCCATCGGAGAAGGAGCCGAGCCCGCGACGCTGTCGTCTCTCCAATCGCGCCGCCGTCTTGTCCACCGTGCCGATTGTCACTGCCGTCGTCGGCCTCCTCCACAGGTAAGCCTTTTGCACCCAATTCCTCTAATTCTAGGGTTAATTCTAGGGCGGGGATGGGGACGTGGGGTCTTTCCTGCACTGCAAGAAATGGGATCTTCACCTCACTAACACTTTTGAGCTTTTGATCGAGATGCATCCTTCCTCATTGTCCAAAATGTAGCACGGTATCGATTCAAGCAAGTAGAAATAAGATTGGTTGTCATATTCTAAAAAAAAATTGGTTGCCATACTCTCATTGAATCAAAATTGTGAAAGATTTGTAATAGGTTAACGGGTAGTGAAATGTATCAACTAACAGAATCTAGCACAGTTGTAATTCTAAGTAATCCAAACTGAACGCTTCAATAGTTATATTAATCCTTAGACACCCACTGAGCATGGATCAACATAACAGGAATTCAATATGTACAACAAACTCCTGACACACACTCTGAATGTATGCTAAGAGTGTACTGAGTCCACAAGGGAATGGGGAACAAGTCAAAATGGCCAAGATTCCAACTCAGGTGAGCAGGATTGTATGTAATCACGTCATGCATTCAACATTGTAGGATTATACATCATGAATTCAATCACCAACTAGCTATTTGGAGATACTACATTGGAATTTGGAGGAACAAATTGAGTTAAGTGTCCTAAGGATTAATAAGTTACCTGCATCATTGATGCCATATTTGCTGCGTAAGTGGTATCTATCATTTTCTCCACCTGCAAATTGATATCAATAATCCATGGAAACAACAATAATCCATCATCCATAGTCCAAAACAAATTAAGTGCATAAACCCTCACCTCCATCACAAATCCATAATGGTAAGCTACCCTTTTCACATCTTCCAAACTTAGTTCAATAGACATATCCTGAGTTCAAGGAGATAAATTAGGTTCTTCAAAGATAATGCCACCTTCAATGCTGGCAAATTGGTTGTATTATGACTTCTTTTGATTCCAATAAAGGCATTGAACTATGGTTGAGTTTGTTCGTATGTGCTTTTGGTATCAGCCGAACCAAATAACTTATTAGTACATATCAGTTTGATGTAACTTATTTAGTACGCAAAAACCTCACTCTTATGATTCTATGCTTGATTGTACCATCTTGCTGGAATTTAAGTACCAGGTGCACATTTGTTGCTAAAATTTGTACAGCAATTGTAACAAGTAAAAGAGTGGAAATATAACACAATATAAGACTTAGAATTTTTGTAGAATCCAATGGAGTAGTGTTTCTTCTGTTTGCCTATTTGGTTTACTTGAAGCAAATTGATTTGTTAGTTTAGACAGATATGTCGGATGCCAATTCTTCTTCTAATTCCTCATCGAGCCACTCATCGTTACCGAACCCCACTTCGGGCAACGATGAACGAAGTACGCAAAAAAGTAGCCGGAAGCCCCGAACAATGTCGAAGGCTCCTAGTAGATGTATGGTCATCACGCAAGTATCTACGAATTCCGGTGTGCCGACGAAACCGGATGACGTAGCGAACAAATTCCGCACATTCTGCGGGATACTTGGGCGGGAGAGGGTCAGCATAACAATTGGGAACTGGAAGGATATTACCACCACGAAGGAGGAGGAGTTAATGGCTGAAGTAAAGAGGTGGTTCGAGATCCCGCCCGAACAAGAAGAACGTGTCAAAACTGCTGCAATGAAGACCATGGGCAAGGCATGGAGGTCGTTCAAGAGCATCCTGACAACAAAGTACGTACGAACGGGTGAGAGCCCGTTTCAGAAGTATGGCTTCTTGGACGAGTAAGTATACAACATATTTGTTGAGATGAAGACCACGCTAGAAGAGGTGGTGAAGAGTGAACGCTAGAAGGCCCTTCAGGCAAGAAACAAGCACCCGCATAGGCTTGGCTGCACAGGATATGAAGGTGCATCGGCGAAATGGGAGATGCAGGATCGATTGGCAATGGAGAAAAATTTACCCCCTCCATTTCCCAGCGTGGTTGTTGGCCGCGCCGCATCCTGGTGCAGAGCACGTGCCAAGTCAGATCCGCAGAGCGGTACAGCTATATTTCCGAACCCCGCTGACCAGGAAGTGGTCGATCGCATGGTAATATACATGACTATGTGCACACAATTCTTTGAAACCATACGAGTATCATTTGTAACCTAACTTGCGCGCGTAATCGTTGCAGGTGCAGATAGCTTCGCAAGGGTCACTAGATGATGATGAAGAAGCACAATCATCTAGGACCAAAGACCTCCTTACCGTAGCGCTGGGAAATTCGGAGCACCCAGGTCGCACAAGAGGTGTTGGGGTTGCAGTTCCCTGGAGAGAGGGATTCCCAGAGACCGAGGAGCAGTACGAGAGGAGGAAGGCCGCTAAGAGGAGTCGAACTCAGTCAACAACGACTACGAGAGACTCCGAAGATTTGGAGAGGTGTATTCAGGAGGAAGTTAGGAGGCAGGTTGAGGCATTTAAGGAGGAGTTCAAAGCTCAACTTGCACTCGCTAACGTAGATTTGGCGAGTCCCGGAAATATTCAGAGTAGCTACGCATCCGCTGAAGAACCGGGTGAAACATATCCCTGCGACACCATCTCGGTAAAGGCCATTTATAGGATTTTCATAATAGCAAGTACATAACTTTGGACTTAATCAACAAGGTACTCAATAATTTTGTAGGAGACGACTCCTTGCATGTTGTTGGCAAGGGTAGCCGGAGATGTCTCCCTTGATGCTGCATTTGGGGTTGCATATCCCAAGGAGGCGGGGACTCTACTGCATGGTCGCCCCATAGTACCAAACTTTCAAAAGGTGCATGTGGATGACGTGGTTGAAGTTTTCAAGGAGCTCCCGCTTGCCATGCCACTAAATGACAAGATCATGGTGCTGCGTAAGACGGTTGGCACCTTTATCCAGTGGCCAAAGAGGGACATCAAACTACGAGTCCGGCCTGCCTCTCAGAGCGCATCACATGCTGAATCGACTAGGATACCCGAAGCTAACCCTACCCCGATGGAGCTAGTAGTGGCAGCGCAACGGGCTGATAACCCAGCTTCATCTTCGGTCAAACCAGCAGAGCCAACACCCGCTTCCTCCCTGGGGACTAAGGAGGTGCTACAGATGAGACTACTTCCTTCACCGGTGAAGCACACTTATACTAAGGGGACTAGCAAGAAATACAAGGGCAACAAAAAATCGAAGACACTAGCTCTAGTGGAAGAACTCGGGTTTGATCCGGACAGAGTGGATGATATCTCTTTCGCGCCTCTGGCTCGTCGATTTGTGAATGGACAAGTCTTCGTCGCGCCAGAGGAGATATCGAGCTCACTGGCATGTCAGAGGTTGCATGATTGGTATATGACGGCGACGAACAACCTACAGCCTGACCAAACCATGCCACGATACGTCAAAGTCGCTTTCAAGGAGGAACACCTTTTCTACCAGGACATGGGCGGGTTGTTCTACGTGTACTTTGAAGACCTATTCGAACTCTTCAACCTCGACGCCCTGGAGCAGAACCTGTTGAGATACTGGACACTGTAAGTCTACAACTTCTCAATCAATCAGTTTTCTCTATACCTATGCAACTTAATTAAGTCGTGACATGACTTCCCATTTTGCATAGATACATGCACACTGAATCCAGACTTAACAAGGAACCTATCGGGTTCATTGACCCGGCAAATGTGACTTGGATGAATATTAGAGACGAGAAAGAGCAAGTTCTGGAGTATGTTAAGCATGCAATATTGTCCCAAAAGGATAAAGAATACATCGTATTTCCCTACAACCCAGGGTAAGTGTTGCATCGCATTCAATACTTACAATTTCACCATTATGCATATATCACAAAGCTGATTTGGAAATACGTCTATATATATGCAGCTACCATTAGGTTTTGGTTGTACTTGTACCAAAATAGAATAGGGTTATATACCTTGATTCCTTGCGAGATCCTTCACGAGACTTTGGGCCGATTCGCGACATACTTGACCAGGCGTTCATCGATTACAAAGCTCATGGAGAGATTAGTGGCAAATGGTCCAAATTGCGACATAAATTTAACTTTTCGGTACATATATATCCATTACTATGTTTCTATAACATATTGACATGCTTCATAATAGATTTTTCTTACCTAACGTATATTTGTTTGTTGTTTTAGTGCAAACAACAACCCAAGGGGACAAACCTATGTGGATTCTACATTTTCTACCACATGGAGGTTGTCGCAGGTTTCGTTAGGCGAAAACTAGCTGAGGAGGTATACCTAAATGCAAGCATTATTTTGAGTTTGTTTACATTTTGTAATTTTGGAGTCCTTATTGATTTTATGACAGCAACAGGGGTGGAAGATTGAAAATACCGCATTTGATGAAGATCAACTCAAGCGCATTCGAGGGATTTTTGTCTTCTTCATCAATACACAAATCATCAATCCCGATGGCGAGTTCTACGGTGGCGGCTTAGCAGAGTAGCATTGTCTTTCATCTATGTTCTTAGCACTCTGTTGAAGCCTTTCTTTAAACATTGAAGTATGCGATTCTTGGCAGCAGCGAACTCTTAATTCTGAACGGTGTGAGACATTTGTAGTTAGCAATTGTGAATATATCTAGCTACCAATTGTGAATGTATAAATATGTGATTGTTTTCAGTATGTGATTGTTTCAGTATCACTGTCTGTGAATGTATAAATATGTCTGTGCAATATAAATGTGCTGTTTCAGAGGGCATGGCTAGCAATTCCTGAGGCTAGCCACAAAACAGGCAGTTTCATGCCCTTTGTACACACCCATCCCAGACGGGTCAACAGGTGAAACCGTTTGTGATATCAGTCATCCGAGACGGGTGATTTAACGGCCCGTCTGTGATAGCAGTCATCGCAGACGGGTTATTTATTAGGCCCGTCTGGGATGAGTCGTCATCGCAGACGGATGGTTTCTTAGACCCGTCTGGGATGAGTCGTCATCGCTGACGGATGGTTTCTTAGGCCCGTCTGCGATGAACTGTATCATCACAGACCACCGATTTTAGACGGAGCGGCCAACCGTCTGGGATGTTTGTTTCAGCCCGTCTCGGATGGCCCGTTCTGTAGTAGTGGAGGCAAGTCAGGCCGACCACAACACCGCCGAAGAATGACGCCGCCACTGCGGCCACCGACAGAGGAGAAGTCATCACGCGGGCGTCAAGCTCATAGGTGTGCTGGGCGAAGCCTGATTGCGAGCCATGCGAGAGCTGCTGTGGTGGCTAGCGCGTCGCCGCCATCCTCCTCACAAACAAATACACCTCAACAGTGACCTCAGCATAGAGCTCGTCTCCGTCACACATAGGGCCGGAAAGATGAAGCAAACAGGATTGATCGAAGAAGAAATTACATGGTTGACCAATGGGCCAAACATATAAGAATGGATGGCAAATAAACAGTAAGGCAAATTTTGCTACGGACGTTTGATTTGCTACGGAACCATTGGATTTGCTACAGATTTTCGAGATTAGAGTTAAGACAAATTTTGCCTTTGAAGCAGTAAGGCAGAGGATACGCGTCCCTTCCAAATCCCTCGCCGGCCATCCGAGTGCACGTATGACACACGGCGATGTTCTTCTCTGCTCGTGTTTATCTGAAGAAGTCAAACAAATGTTCTTTGCTTTGCATTCATCACATGTATGTGCATGGCGTACTAATTCAGAGTATTACTTAGAGAGAGCTACATGTGATGGAGATAAGATCGTGCAAAACAAACTAAGTAAGGTGGTTGTGTATCCTAACAAATCGGATCATCTCCGTGAGAAATGCGCTGCATGCAGTAACCGTACGTGATGCCTTGAGCACCGGCCGGTATATGTGGATGGACTTCTCTGTACAGTCTATCTACGAGTCGATGGAGGTAGTCGGTTGAGCCTTAATTACCCATGTAATCTTTAGTGTTATATTATCAATAAAACTACTCTTTTAAAGTTACTTAAGAGAAGATGTACCGAAGTAAAACTCACAAAAAGATCATTGGCCACCTTTAGTCAGGTCTGGATCACGTACACACACGCGTAATTAAGCTCCTCTCATGGCAAGTTTTGTCAACATTTGCTACGCAACTACTTATGTCCCGTTTTTGGAACATGTGAATTTTTTCTGAATTCTATAGAAACTGAGCTGATTTCTGGTAAATTCCTATAAAAATCTTGTGAATTTCCTGTGTTCCAAACGAGAACCTATAAACAATTTGATCTGGACACCAAACAATCGTCACGAAGAGTTATGCATGCATGGCAACGACGAACAAGCTAGCTAGTTCACATACTCACCTAGCTGTAGCCTGCGTTCCAAAACGTTCCCAGTGGTTCAGGGATAGAGGCATCGTGTATGAGCCACAGGTTTCATCCAAGACCTCAGCGACCGTGTACGTTCATTTGTCCGCCGTGTGCCCCAGGGGTTCGTGTTGGAGCGACGTCCGAGCGAAGGCACAAAAGCAAGTTGATCTACTTGCGATCGATGCACCGATAATGCAAGGTGCAGTGTATGCAGCCACAGGCATGTATACGATCGAAACTACGCAGAGTACTCGATCTTTCGGTCGACGGATACATGCGCATCCACAGTACTCATGGATACGTGCATGCATGGAGAAAATTAATTGAGGTCCAATTTGGTTCCGGAGCCAAATGATTGATCGACTACGACACAATCTAAACCTTGTCACGGTTAAAATTGAGGTGGAATGTAAACAAGGTAGTTAGACGTGTAGCTTAATGAGAGATGCCTGAGCTCTGAAAGTATTTGTGGAGATGGTGATATTCGCCTCCCCAATCAGATTGAATTGTGCGAATTTTGGAATTCGAAAGACGCTCAACATGATTTTGAAAATTGTAAAAGACCTGTTCAACATCAGATTTGTGTTTAATAAGATAGATCCAAGTATAACGACTATAATCATCCAAAAAACTTACATAATACTTAAAACCTCCAAAAGATGCTTGAGCCGGCCCCCAAACATTAGAATGGACAAGCTCAAGGGGAGAAGTGCTAACACGAGCAGAAGTATAATAAGGGAGTTGATGACTCTTTGCACGCTGACATGCATCACAATTAGTGGACGCATGATCAAAAGAACAGCCTAAGTTATTTGATTTTAAGACTGACTTAACAATGGTGGAGGTAGGATGCCCAAGACGCTAATGCCATTGTGATGACGACACTTTGACACTAGACGATGCATGATGAGGAGTGGTTGATGAGGAGCGAGTGAACGGCACCGGGTAGAGCACCCCCTTGCTTCTACCGAGAAGAAGAGTTCTCTTCGTGGCCTTGTCCTTAACAAGGAAAGCATCAGCATGAAATTCAATAAATACATTGTTATCGGAAACAAGCTTATGAGCAGAAAGGAGGTGCTTATGGATATGAGGAACATGTAGGATATTTTTAAGAGCAAGAGGACGATCTAAACCGGGAATTATAGAATGACCAATGTGTGAAATATGCAAACCTGCTCCGTTGGCCACTTGCACTTGATCTTTGCCATGATAGCGCTCCTGGATGGACAGCCGATCAAGATCACTCGTGAGATGATCCGTTGCACCAGTATCAATATACCAGTTTGTGTCAACGGTGTTGCCCCCCGTGATCACACTATTTCCGCCACGAGACTTCCCTGACTGATACGCATGATTGAACTGATTTCTGCAGTTCAACGCAACATGCCCATAGATGCCACACACTTGACAACGAGGGCCATTGTTCCTACCACGGCCGTGGCCGCGGCCGCGACCGCGATCATCACCGCCGCCATTGCGGTAGTTACCCCTGTGAGCGTTGTTGTTGTGGTAGCTGTTGTTGCTGTTGTTGCGACGAGGAGCGTTGACGTCCTGGCGTGTGACATTGTTGGCAGAAGAAGTGAACTCCGCCGTGCCACTCATCATGGCAGCTTGGGCCTCATGTGCAAGCAAGTAGGAGTAGAACTCCGGAAGAGTTACCGCACGCTGATTGCTCGGCACGGTGATGGCGGTGAAGAGATCACCATGGCCCGGCCCCAGACCGGCAAGTATGTAGCTGATCACCTCTTCATCGGACATGGGATATCCAATGTTCGCCATAGTATCGGCGAGCCCTGTCATCTTCTGGTAGAACTCCGCTGCGCTCATATCGCCTTTCCTCGTGGTCGAGAGCTGCGTGCGGATCTGGATGGAATTTCCGTGATGCTGAGCGGAGAGCATGGTGTGGAGCGACGTCCACAGCGTGCCGGACGTGTTGAAGCGAGTAAGCTGGGGCAGAACAACCTCGGTCATGGAGGACAGGAGACCACCGAGGATGGCCTGATCCTGGATAATCTAGGCATTACGAGTAGGACTGGGCACCTGCCTTGCAGTAGTACCGGTTCCCTTGGTCACCGTGGCTGGCGGCATTGGCGTGGAGCCGTCGAGATACCCGAAGAGTTGGACACCCCGTAAGATGGGAACTACTTACGTCTTCCATAATAGAAAATTGGTGCGAGACAGCTTGAAGGTAATAGTGGTGGCAATGGCAGAGGAATTGATGAGAGGAGACATGAGAGGAACGCTTGGAGAGGAGACCAGAACGCCGGAGGTCTGTTCGGTCATGGTGGTGAAGAGGTAGATTGAATCTGGCTCTAATACCAAGTTAAACAGAAGAATTAGCCAAACAATAACCTTGTGGGTTTCGTTTTCTTTATATAGTCAACATATACATTGAGAATACAACAGATTCCAGATCCTATACGATTAGCTCTTTCCTTCTATGAACAAATCAATCCCTATAATTAAGCTACACGCCTAACTACCTTGTTTATAGATATAGTGATACAACCACGAATACGTGCTTCCTACCTAGAGTGTAGTATTGTAAGTTTTTGCAACTTGATGGCTGATAGTAGTTGGAAAAACAATTGCTGTTAAGTATTGTATCTCCATGTAGTTGCCCGAGCCCGGAGGTACTACCAAATATATATTCTCCTTTCGGAGGAAAATTCTGGAAACTAAAGATTAGGTAACGCTGATATTTGAATTCCGCCGGAATGGACACATTTAAAAGAAAGCAGTAGGCCCTACAGCATATATTAGAAAAAACATAAACTGTACAAAAAAAGGAAACTATTCCACAAAAAGAAACGCTAACCTATAACAGCAAAATACAATACAGAGACAAAGAATTATGCTAAGGAACTAAGCCATAGTTGAAGACTCGGTTTATACTCTAATTTCACTCTATGGATAAGCATGGTGATGTTCAGTTTGAAAGCTTGACGCCAGACACAAAAAGAGTGCATCCTCCCGTTAAAGATCACCGCGTTGCGCTGTTTCCATATAAGTCAGGCCACCAGTATCAGGATCTCCATGAAAAAAGGCTTCGCAGAGCAGCGCTTAGCATGTAGAAGCATATCATGAGGATCATTTGAGGGACCCCAGTCAAACTGAAGGCAAGCCCAGCACCTCTTGCTGAACTGGCAATCCATGAACAAATGAGCAATGGATACCTCCACCCTCTGGACACATAAAACGCAGTCATAGCTAGTTGAAAGATGCATCTGACGTCATTTGAGCATGATCCTGGTGTTTAAGCGGTACCTTTGAGTTTCATCTGACATTTACTTTTCCATATCCACTTGAAGTAGGGAGAAGGGGGGGGGGTCTGAACATGCCGAAAGATAGTAGTGTAAAACTGCCAGGACGTGTAGGTGTCGGACCCCCAAATGTAGCCAATTATCCGGTTGATCAGGGATCAACGTAACCTTACTGACAATATCACCAAGAGCCAGGAATTTAGCATAAACTTGCTCGGAAAGGGGCAGCCGGAAGAGATCGGACAAGTCCAGGGACCGGCGAGTAACATCAATTGTGGAGAGAGGCTGATTGACGAAGGAAAAGAGGCGTAGGAGTTTAAACTAAGACAATTTCTATTCCAAATCTTCCCAAAAGAGGGCTGAATTGCCATTGGAGATTTTACAGGATGAAATTGCACGGTGAGTTTAAGAATGTCCTTCCACTAAAACGACCCACAAATAGGTCTTCCTTGAGGCGCACTCTATTGGTAATATTTGTGCCAGATCAAACTTACCCATGGGACATCAGCTTTTTGGAAAAACTTGTGAAGGTGCTTCAAGAGTGGAGCTTGGTTTTGTAGGGTCAGGTTGATCAGCCCCAACCCCCCTTGTTCTTGGGTCTGCATACCAAATGCCAAGCCACCAAGGATTGCTTAGGTGCAGCATGCTTAGTCCCGTTCCAGAGGCAATGACGCCGAGCTTGATCAATTTGCTTGATAATCGCAATGGGAAGCTCTAGAGTACACATGTAAAACATGAGCAGAGATGAGAGAACTGAGTTCACCAGCTGTAATTTCCCCCCATAGGAGAGGAATGAAGAAACTGCACAGAGGCGGAGTTCAACCCTATCAATGAGTGTTGAAAAGTGATCCGAATTCAGTTACCGTGTTGGACACGGCACCAAATCATGCTAGACGTAGCATCGTACGGTGTGGGGATTCGCGCTGGTACCGGCGTAACCGAGTACAACTCGTTGTCTTGTCCTTCAAGGACTCTTGTAATTACTCCTATATATATGCCCCAGTAGTCGCACCTAAAGACCGTCCTGTGATCTCGTGCTTGTAATACTTTTCCCATCATAGTGAGATTGCGCCTTCGTGCGTCCGTGGTTTTTTCCCGCAAGGGTTTTCCACGTAAAAATCTTTGTCTCTTGTCTCTAGATCAATCTCTAAATTAATTATGAATGGATTCTTGATACTGCTTGCACCTTTCATATGTGCCCACATAGAGATTGGTTTACAACTTTTGAACCCGTTACTACTGCTGGTTCTGTTTTGGATTTTGATGATTCACCACGCAAGATTGAAGGCATTGGCTCTATTCAGATCAAGATGTTTGATGGCACAATCAAACGGATGTTCGATACATTCTTAAGATGAAGAGAAATCTTATCTCTTTAAGTACTCTTGATGATAAGGGGTATAAGTATTCAGGTGGAGGTGGAGTCCTGAAAGTCATCAAAGGTTCTCTTATTGTAATGAAGAGTGACATGAGGAAGGCTAATGGTCTTTATTATCTTCAAGGTACTACAATTTTAGGTAATGCCGCCCCTGATATTTCAAATGATACTTCTGATTGTGATACTACTAATCTTTGGCATATGCGTCTTAGTCATATGAGTGAAATTGAAATGATGGAGCTATGCAAAAGAGGTCTACTTGATGATCAAAACATCGATAAGTTAAAATTTTGTGAACATTGTGTCTTCGGCAAGCAAACAAGGGTAAAGTTTGGCACTGGAACTCACTCTACAAAAGACGTATTGGAGTATGTTCACTCAGATTTGTGGAAAGAGTCCTGCGTTCCGTCACTTGGAGGTGCAGGTTACATGCTGACCATCATTGATGATTACTCAAGAAGAGTTTGGGCATATTTTTTGAAGCACAAATCAGATGTATTTAAGACATTCAAGGAGTGGAAGATTATGATTGAAAGATAGACTAGCAAGCATGTCAAGAAGTTGCGTACCAATAATGGCTTGGAGTTTTGTTCTAGAGAGTTTGAAGCTTTGTGCAAATCAGAGGGAATTGTGAGACATTATACTGTCCCAGGTACTCCTCAACAAAATGGTGTGGCCGAACGCATGAATAGAACCATCATGGAGAAGGTACACTGCATATTATCTAGTTCTGGATTATCTAGAAGTTTTTGGGCTGAAGCCGCTTCCACTGCTTGTTACTTAATCAACCAGTCACCTAACCTGGCTATTGGAAAGAAGACTCCCATTGAGGTCTGGTCTGGTTCTCCAGCAGATTATTTTGATTTAAGAATATTTAGTTGCCCTGCTTATGCTCATGTAAATAATGGTAAATTGGAGCCTAGAGCTGTTAAGTGTATTTTTCTTGGTTTTAAGCCTGGTGTGAAAGGTTATAAATTGTGGAATTCTGAAACTAGAAAGGTGGTAATTAGCAGAAGTGTTACTTTTGATGAATCTGCTATGTTACATGATAAGCCATCTAATGATGTTCCTATTGAGAAGCCACATAAAACAAGTGTGCAGGTGGAGCATGTTATTAATTCAGGTGATACATCAGACAAAGAGAATATTGTTCATGATGATGCACCTATTACTGAGGATCCACCTGAAGTTGTGCAGCCACCACAACATTCTGTTGTAATTCAGCCTAGAAGGTCTACAAGGAAACATAAGCGTCCCAACAGGTTTATTGAAGAATGCAATGTTGTTACTTATGCTTTTAGTGTGGTAGAAGACATTGAAGGTACTGCTGAACCTTCAACTTACTCAGAGGCTATTACTTATGTTGATTCAAATAAATGGATGACTGCCATGCATGATGAGATGGAATCTCTTGAGAAAAATGGTACTTGGGAGCTAGTCAAATTACCTATTGAGAAGAATCCTATTCACTGCAAATGGATATTCAAGAAAAAGGAGGGTATTACACCAATCGAAGAGATTAGATACAAAGCAAGACTAGTTGCTAAAGGTTATAGCCAGATTCCAGGTATTGATTTTACAGATATTTTTTCCCCTGTTGTGAAGCATAGTTCTATTCGTACTTTACTCAGCATTGTGGCTATGCGTGATTATGAACTTGAACAATTGGATGTGAAAACTGCATTCTTACATGGGGAGCTAGAAGAAGACATTTATATGGAGCAGCCAGAAGGTTTTGTCATTCCGGGGAAGGAGAATTATGCTTGTAAGTTAAAGAAATCCCTTTATGGTTTAAAGCAATCACCAAGACAGTGGTACAAGAGGTTTGACTCCTTTATGATCTCTCAAGATTTCAGAAGATCAAATTATGATAGTTGTGTTTATTTAAAGACTGTTAATGGTTCAGCTATCTACTTGCTACTATATGTTGATGCTATGTTGATTGCTACAAAAGACAAGGCAGAGATTGTAAAATTAAAGGCACAGTTGAGCAGTGAATTTGAGATGAAGGATCTTGGTGCAGCAAAGAAGATTCTTGGCATGGAGATTACCAGAGATAGACATTCTGAAAAATTATACCTAAGCCAAAAAGGGTATATTGATAAGGTACTTCGTCATTTTAATATGCACAATGCAAAACCAGTGAGTACTCATTTAGCTGCACATTTCAGACTTTCTTCAGATTCATGTCCACAGTCAGATGATAAAATTGAGTACATGTCTAGAGTTCCATATGCCAGTACAGTTGGTTCACTTATGTATGCCATGGTATGTTCTCGCCTCGATTTATCTCATGCATTGAGTATTGTTAGTAGATACATGGCTAATCCTGGCAAAGAGCATTGGAAAGCAGTTCAATGGATTTTCAGATATTTGAGGGGCACTTCTAATGCTTGTTTACAGTTTGGAAAATCTAGAGATTGACTTGTTGGTTATGTGGATTCAGATTTTGCTGGTGATTTAGATAAAAGAAGATCTCTTACTGGTTATGTGTTCACTGTTGGAGGATGTGCTGTTACCTGGAAAGTAAGTCTTCAAGCTACTGTCGCCTTGTCCATTACAGAAGTCGAGTATATGGCTATTTCAGAAGCTTGCAAAGAAGCCATTTGGCTAAGAGATTTGTTTACTAAGCTTTGTGGAAGTACGTCTTGCACTACAATATTTTGTAACAGTCAGAATGCTATTTACCTTACAAAAGATCAGATGTTCCATGAGAGAACAAATCACATTGATGTGAGGTATCACTTTATTCGAGATGTCATCGCTCAAGGTGATATCAAGGTCAGCAAGATAGGTACACATAATAATCCAGCTGATATGATGACAAAGCCAGTTCCTGTCACTAAGTTTGAGCTTTGCTCAGGTTTAGTTGGTATTACTCAGTAGTCCTATGTGACTTTGACGCACAAGGTGTTTATGCTTATTTGATTGGAGAAGTTCATTACTTTCTTCGACTACTGGAGGGAATTCGGCTCAAGGTGGAGATTATTGAAAAGTGATCCGAATTCAGTTACCGTGTTGAACACAACATCGAATCATGCTAGACGTAGCATCGTATGGTGTGAGGATTCACGCTGGTACCGGCGTAACCGAGTACAACTCGTTGTCTTGTCCTTCAAGGACTCTTGTAATTACCTATATATATATGCCCCAGTAGTCGCACCTAAAGACCGTCCTGTGGTCTCGTGCTTGTAATACTTTTCCTATCATAGTGAGATTGTGCCTTCGTACGTCCGTGGTTTTTTCCCGCAAGGGTTTTCAACATAAAACTCTTTGTCTCTTGTCTCTAGATCAATCTCTAAATATCGCAACAATGAGCAACGAAAAATCCTGAACCCAAGGCTTAGTTGTCCTCTGGAACATTGATCGGCATGAGAAAAGATTTATCATAGTTGACCTTCGACTCTGTAGATAGAGAAAACCTGTTCAAGAGGTCCTTAAGAGATTGCAGTTGCACATGACAAGCAGGCAGGATAATCAGAGTATCATTCGCATACTGGATCACATGGTAGTTTGGCGAAGTATATCCAGGTAGAGGCAAATCCAGGTGACTCGAGCGGCAGGAGTCGTTGAGGATAGACTGTAGGAGATCAACCGCTAATACAAAAAGAAGAGGTGACAGGGGATCCCCTTGACTGACACCATGCTTACAATGAAATTGTTTACCCGACACGCCATTGAGGAGGATTGACGAAGTGCCAGAGGAAAGTATCTCCTGGACCCAAGAAGTCCATTTGAGAGAGAATCTCTTGCACCGAAGGATCTAAAGAATTGCACTGTGCTCAATGGTGTCTAAGGCTTTTTCGAAATCCAGCTCGAGGACGACAGTGGCTTTCTTCGAGTGGTGACATTAGTGCAAATATTCGTAAGCCCAAGCAAGACAGTCATGGATCGTACGCAACTTGATGAAGCCATACTGGTTTGTATGAATACAACACAAGATGACACTTTGCAATCTATTAGTCAACAGCTTGGAGAGGAACTTGAGGCAAATATTTATCAAGGAGATGGGCCGGAAGTCGTTAACTGTCTCTGGTCGACTTCTTGGGCACAAGTGTAATATAGAAGGTGTTGATGCTCTGAAGCTGAGCTTTGCCGGCATAAAAGTCTGTGCAAAGTTGAAGGAAATCAGGTCGGAGAATGGACCAACACTTTTTCAAGAATAGGCCATTCCCAGCTGCCTTATCAATTGGCATAGAAGTCACCATTTTATCTATTTCTTCAGGTATAAAATGGCATAGTGAGGGCCTCCAAATCGGGCACATGAGACGACAAAGCCGAGAGGTCGAACTGCATGACCGGGGTTAACCAAGATCTCCATGCGACCGTGATAGCATATCCAACACGCCGCAGCCTTAGCCGCATGGTCTGTCAATTGACGCCCATCCGGTGCTCTAAGTTGGGCAATGGTGTTACGTCGATATCGCTCAGTTGCCATAGCATGGAAGTATTTGGTGTTCTCTTCCCCCAACTTAATCTAGCAAATGGTGCAATGTTTTCTGCAATAGAGGTGTTGGGAGCGAAGTAAGGTAACCAGGTGTTCTTTGACAATGACGTAAAAGTTTGCTCCCGGAATGCTTAACCGACGTTGCTCTTCAAGACCATCAAGGAAAAGGAGGACATGGTTGCATTACTTGATGAGCCAATTTATAGAAGAAATGATGTTCCCCCAATGCTTTAACACGTATTGTAGACGTTTGAATTTATGGGAAAGAATGACACCGATCTGAGTACTAGTGCCAGAATATTGCCAATGTTGTTGCACACAATCAAAGAAACCCAGTTGGTGAAACCTGGAAGGTTCAAAACGGAAAACCGAGGCGGCGGGGATGTGAAATTCAATAGTTACTACACAGGGCACATGACCTTAAGCTGGCTGAGCTAAAGGTAAGACCAGGGTGTTCGGATAAGAAATAAGCTAGTGGACAGAGGTGAAAAACCAATCAAGTTGTTCTAGAAGGGGATTTTCTTTCATATTTGACCAGGTATATGTTCTGCCTTCAATAGGGATCTCCACAAGACCTAAATGACCGATGATCTCGTTAAAGAGAAACATGACCGCACAATTCCCGCCTGGCTTGTTCCAAAGGGTAAAGAAGAGGGCAACCAATATGCTTAACACGTACATCGAGCAGCATTGTTCCCAAACCATGCCACATGATAGAACGACAAACAAAGGTTCCAAAAGACAGAGTCATCAAACCTCATAAAGGCAAAAGAAAATCCTCTTGACACCCCACAGAATGCATCAGGATCAATCATCATTGGGCTGCACTGGGTGGTTCTGATCAATATGCACCGGAGCCATAAGCTTAGTGTCCACCAGACGACTGGCATCAATCTGCAAGTAAGCCCCAACCCGAGATGTGGGGTGACCCCCTCACCATCAGCTGGTTCTGCAACAGGATCTTCAGAGATAGCAGGCCGATTGCTAAAAGAAGGTTCACCCAAGCCATCCAAAGGAGCTTTTTCTTCGCGCCGAAATTGGTAACTGTCAATTGCCAAATTTCTTTATAAGATCTCAGTCATCTCAAATTAATCACACGGTACAAAGTCTGAAATTACAGTCTAGGGAAATGTGCAATTTTAACAAGACGTTACTATAATTTTTAGTGTTTTTTTATTTTTTAAGTTAGGATTTCATCCTCTCTAGTAATTCTTTCTAACTTGGATTTCTTTTCCGCATTCTCAGTTTTCTGTCACGCTTAATCAATCTTCATTTTTCTAGTCAGGGCTCATTCTCTCCAATAATTCTTTCTAACTTAGATTTCATTTTTGTCCTCTCAGTTTTACGTCAGGCTTAATCAGCTCCTCAAATTATGTCTGATATAGATCAATTTTAGATTAGTTCTATATATGGAGTAGGAGAGAAAAGAAGATGGTTGGGCATGGATTCAAAAGCTAAAAAAACATAGGAATAGATAATATATCCTATTAACCGTACAGTCAGGCGGTTTCAATTTTATGACCTGAGTTTCCTTTTCTTTTTTGGAAATAACGATTTGAGGTTGTTATTGAGAACGACAGGGTAAATAGCGCCATCGGGACTAATTCTTCGCATTTATGATCCGACGTTGACCGTTAATTATTGAGCCTTTCTACAGTACTTGGAAAATACCGCAGCCGTTCAAGTTATGTATATCTAACGGCAATAAACATATTGGTACTACCTCATCATCACGAGCAGACGAAAGGAGGTACCAAATTCTGGTCCACCGTCGTAGTTGGTGAGCTCCTTCATGATCTTTCTGTATTTGCTGAACCACCTCGTTGCTTCTGCATCACCAGCTGCTGTACCGCCGGCGGCACAGCAGTGAGGGGTGACCACGAACACCTCCGACGTGCTCCTGCAGACGCGGATCACGCTGGTCAGCTTGCAAATCGCCTTCATCTCTGTCTGCAGTGGCAAGAAGATCGATCACCAACATCTTTATAGCCTCACAGAAATGGAGAGCTCCTCTCTTATACTAGCATCCATCAACATATGCGTTGTAATTTTCAAGTACATTAATGGAAGGCAAGCTAGTAATTAGTTAACTCGAGACGAATTAACAAATCAATTGATAATGATTGATGGGCACGGCGAGGCAGGCGGGACAGCGGTAGTGGCCGAGGAGAACGATACAACTTAGTACGCGACCATAGAAAAGCTCTAACACAGTCTTCTTACAGAGCTCAAGTCAGAGCCAGCGCACATGACACTCTCCTCCGGCTGCTCAGCACCTCTACCAGCATGGCGTGGAGCCTCTCCTGGCAGTAATCGATGACCTGGGCGCCGCTATGGCTGTCGTAGACGCTGAAGAAGTGCACGGGGAGGCGAAAGGAGGCACGGTCGAGGCTGTCGACCGTGGTGTCGCCGGCGACCATCCAGAGCGGGAGGTGGAAGAAGCTTGGGACGACGGCAGTGGTGTCCTCCATCTTCAGGCGGCGGCCACTAACGGACTCGAGCCCCCAGAGCAGGAGGTAGTCGAGGGCAAAGACGCTCCTGGCCCCAGTGGCTGGCGCGATGGGCCCGGTGGCGTCAGCGGCAGCGACGGCTACCAGGTCGTCAAAGACGAGCGAGGGTGGGCCCGCGGCAGTGGCGTCGATGAGGAAGCCCTAGAATTCGACCAAGGCGACGCTGTAGTATTCACGGGCAATGGAGCAGGGGCTCCCGCAGGTGAACACAACCAAAATTCACTTGGAGGTACCTTCCTCTATGTTTTAAGAGGTACCATACCTCTTGGTACCTCTTAAGGATCGTAGAATAGCTCTAATTATTTTGCAAAGCATAGGAGTAGCAGAGATCCTCGTAAGTCAATAAAAATTTTCTCTTTATAAATACTACTTCTCTCATGCTTGTCTGGTAATGTGGCATAGTACGGTAGCTAGCCTGCCTGGCTAGCCAGGTCGTGGTCAAGACAAGTTGAATCCATTGCCTTGACGGTTTCCTCTTTATTTTATTTTTCTTCAGTGCAGACAGTTTCCTCCTGGCGCCGTTGAGCCATTCAATTCAATTCCGTAGACCCAGCCACGTATAGCCCCAAGAATTATTCATTCCTGTTGCGCGCCTCCGGACCGAGCCCCACCAAACGTGACCCTATGCCCTCGTCAACAAGACTCTCCTCTTCTTCCATTCGCTCCTATATAAGCGCGAGGATACGCTTGCTTCTCACTCCTCAAAGGGATCAAGAAGAAGAACAAGCAGCAGCAGCTTAGGCATCAACAGGCGCAGAGGTGCAGGTTCATCAGCATCCACAAAAAGATTGTGATTTTGCACGTAACTCGGACAAAGTATGGCGAGTCTTGTGCGGTCGCTGGCCGGCGGCGGCCTCATGCTGCCGGCGGCATCGCGGTCGCGCGGCTGGAGTAGTCTGTGCCGCCGGGCGAGCCTGCGCGGCGCCGTCAGTAGTACTACTACTACGTCCGACCGGCGGCAGTTGGTCAGCATCGACGAGGTCAGGCTCGGCCGGGACGACCCCGTCGTGGCCGCCGCCGAGGACGATCACGTGGTGAACACGGTGCGCGCGGCGGGGGTAGACGGCGGCGTGAAGGCTGTGGAGAAGCTCCGCGCGATCGCGGAGGCGGCGGCGGACCGGGCCGAGATGCACGACATCATCGGCAGGCAGCGCGACAACTGGAACCACCTTCTGCTCCACTCCACCAACTCCCTCACGCTCGCCGCCTCCGTCATGGCCGCGCTCGCGCCCGCCGCGCCCAGCATGGTCGCGCTCAAGGCCTCGGCCGGGGTCCTCCTGGCCTCCGCGGCCGTGACCATGGCGGTGGTGAACAGGATCCAGCCCTCGCAGCTCGCCGAGGAGCAGCGCAACGCCACCAGGCTGTGGAGGCAGCTCGAGTGCGATGTCCGCGCTGCGCTCGCGCCCTGCGCGTCGCCGACGACCACCACCAAGGCCGACGTCCAGGATGCCATGGACCGGGTGCTCGCGCTCGACGCCGCCTACCCGCTGCCGCTGCTCCCCGGCATGCTCGAGAAGTTCCCCGAGGCCGTCGAGCCCGCGCAGTGGTGGCCGACGAAGAAGTCAGCTCGGCAGAGCTCGTGCAAGAAGTCGTCCAAGGCCAACCACAGCACCCGGCGAGCTTCCATGGCCTGCAACGGCTGGAGCCAAGAACTGGAGGAGGAGATGCGAGGTATCGTACGGGTGCTCAAGGCCAAGGACGAGCAGGAGTACTTGTCATTCGGCAAGCTGGCGCTGAAGGTCAATAGGGGCCTCGCCGTCGCCGGGCCAGCGCTAGCCGGCACGGCTGCGCTCGCCGCGGTATTCATCGGCTCCGGCGAGGCCGGGTCATGGGCTTCGGGCGCGGCCGTCCTCGGCGGCGCACTGGCCGCGGCCGTGAACACGATGGAGCACGGTGGGCAGGTGGGCATGGTGTTCGAGCTGTGTCGCAACGTCGCCGGGTTCTACCGGAAGATCCAGGAGGAGATCGAGAACACCCTGCACGAAGGCGACGTCGAGAGCAGGGAGAACGGCGAGGTGTTCGAGACGAAGGTGGCGCTGCAGCTCGGCCGGAGCCCGTCTGATCTCAAGCGGTTCATTGAGATGGCTTCACCGTCCTTCAGGGACGAGGACGTCAAGGATTTTGCGGGGAAACTGTTCTAGATACTAATGGAATCTAGCTACCTGTATGGTGTTAAATAGGATGACAGATTCGTTAGTTCTTTGGTTAATTAACAAAATTTCAGACTCCAATTTGTCCTTGAATATACAGAAGTGACGTGAATAACTTGGACTTAATCACACAAAAAATAGGGAATTGCTAATAATCACTCAGAGTGTTTTTTTATTTGGAGAGTATTAAAATTTTCATCCACATGATTTTCTATTATAGGTAAGAGGACGAGAATGTATGATCCATTAAATAAAGATCTAGGTACTTAGAATTTAAGTGATCTATAAAAAAAGAATGCTCGAGTGTTGCCTAGACACTTTAAAAATAATTTAAGACCTCTCACAGAAAAGGAAAAAACAACTGAAGACAGGGAGCTTGCACCTATTCACCCATTGCTATCGATTTCTTTGTCTTGAAGGCCCAAAAAACCTCTCTCGGACCTCCTCCTCTTCCTTGGTGTAGTAGTTGACGACATGGAAGCACACGCGGATCTCCTTTGGGGAGCACCATATTCGCTTTGCCATCCTCCCACACCATCAGGTCAAGGAGGCTGACATCTGGCTAGATGTCCGACTACTCAGAGAACAATACTCCAGGAGATAATGAGTACCGTCTCGATAAACGTTTTATTCCGACGATCGCTCATTGGTCCTAAACTAGAAGTTTGGATGGACTTGGTAGGAAGACTAACAAGTATACATCTTAATCAGGAGCAGATATCTTTCGTTCGAAGCTGCATTCTTCTGGACAATTCTCGGTCCAATCGTTGGATACTCGTTGCCGTTTTCGCTATAAGTTTATTTGGAAACTCAAATTCCCCCTGAAGATTAAAATATATTTGGTACCTCTGTCATGGGGTAATATTAACTAAAGACAACCTAGTCAAAAGAAATTCGAAGGATAGCACAAGGTGTTGTTTATGTGATGATAAGTTGATGATTCAGCATCTCTTCTTCATAGGGTGCGTGAATGGCCCCATGAGCAGACTTGCATGTTGTTCAACATGAAACTTAAAATGAACAACCTCTCCGCTAGGGGCTCCATGTTTACAAGGTGGGTTTGGGATATTGTCGCCTCCTGGTTATCTATCCCAACCAATCCTATGTAGGAGCTTGGCTCTTTGGAAGACCAGTGAAACTACAACTGGGCAGGAGTGGATAAAGCACAATAGATGAATTTTGGAGAAGCCCTTACGATGGGGTTGAATGTATTTATGGAGCGGAATCGTCACAATTTCTAAGGAAATTTACTTTCGGTATTGAGGTAGCCTTCCTTGTTTGGGAAGAGCTATCTCGGCATAGGTTGGCTATCTAGCAAAAATATAGCACGGGTTTGATGTTATTTTGTTTTCATTCCCTTTGGTGTTTCACCCCATACATATTTGAACCTATGTTCCCTTCTTACTCAATGAAATTGGCAGAGCACCAACCTTATTCGTTAAAAGAGATACACTCTGGTACCTGTGCTTGACATGTCAATGGATTGAACACATTTAAGCTGTGAGAAATGGAAGAGTGGATAGATACAACTAGTTGTTGGCAAAATCTTGGGTGCACCAAGTGCATGTGCTCCAGGCCTCCCGAAGTTCATCTGTTTGCTAGTATAATCTTGTAAGCAACATGTCCTGCTGACATGTTGAAATGAGATAGGCTATCCTGTAAGTTTAAATCGGGTTGTCATTAATCATCAAAACTCACTTGGAGGACCAAGATGTACTTTCAATCTCTCCCTTTTTGGTGATTGATGACAATTTGATTAAAGCTTCGCTTTTGGATAGAGGAGTATTGTTTTGAGTCCTGTGAAATAGAGTGAGCTCCCCCTAAAGATGTGTATTATTCAAAGTTTTCTTTGAATGCAAATGCACATATTGAGGCTATAGTGTGAAGAGCTCCCCTGATATCTTAGGTCCGTGAGGGTGCACAGTGTAAATTTAAGTATAAAAGATAAAGAACTATGCATGACAAGGTGAACATGGCAAAATATATTGCATGACATATAAGATATGATAATGAAAACATATAACCATGTCATGTAGCAAAAGATAACAATCATGTCACCAACCATAAAGTTTATAAGACATTACATGAATCTCAAATGGAGAACGAGTCTTGTAACACAGCTCAAAACACCTAGCTACCCACACTCCCAAAAGTGAGCCTCTCTATCACTCCCTCTTTGGCATCAAGACACCGAAAAGGGAAAGACGCTAAGAAGCTAGGCTCTATGCTATCGTATCGTGCCCTTGCGACAAAGAAGGTGCCGAAGCGGTGATGGTCGGTGCAGCGGTCGTCGAGGCAAGTGGAGGTGTAGAAGCACATGGAGTAGCTATAGGTGACGGTGGAGTAGGAGGTGTAGGGGTTGAAGTAGGTGTGTCATCGATCGGGGACTGCTCCCCATGAGTCGATCCAGAGAGAATTGGAGAAGAAATAGGTGTGTTGACATCCAGAGTGAACTCTGAACCCTCCTCTAATAGCTGGTCGTCAAAGATGCGCAATGGCATTTGCTTCTGATTCCTAAGATTCCTTGTCTACCGGCACTGAATAATCTTGACCCTGGACTTGAGGTCAGCTAGAGCAGTGTTCTACCGATGAATAACATCAGAGAGGGTGTTCTTGATTACAAACCTAGTGATCCTCTACAATCATATCCTTAAGAGCGGCATCATTGCGAGTCGCTCCCTGACACTCTCATCACACTGATCCATTTGTTCTTCAGTTCTTCCCCTCTTCTTCGAGGTGCCGACATCCTCGACAATCTTCTTGCCCTTGTCCTTAGGAGGAGGCTCGTCCTTCTTCCTATTGGGTTTGTATGCCAAGTGCTTTACCTCTCAATAGATCATGTTTGCTATTTGATTAATAAGCATCTGAATGTACGGAGCAAACGGTAGCGATCGTGTATAGTCTGCACTGGTGATACTCATGTTCTGGAAAACATAGTAGGAGACGAGGACGTCCTCACCCTTCACCATGTGCATCAAAAGACCCCTCTCAAAGTTGTGAATGTAGCTTGCATCACCCACCTCATGTAGTAACGTACTGCGTACCCCACGGACTGGATCATTGTCTTAGCGGCAACACCTTTACCATTATCCACATGTATCGGTAAGGCGACGGCTACGGGTTTCAGATGTGATTGATACTCCCTCCTTTCCGGTTTAGAGGGCCCAATTCAAAATCTCCAGATTTCCGTTATATAAGTCCTGTTTTGAGGCCCGCTCGATTGAAGCGCTGAGGTCGTTTCGATCACTACGTAGCATTTAAATCGCTGGCTGCGGTTCTCGAAAGAAGAAAAATCGCATACGCAAAGCCGTTACTCCTTTCCTTTCCTCCGCTGCATGCATGCAGCAAACTGGTCATTAAAAGGAGACGAAGCACTCATTTCCTTTCATCCACGCTCGCCTACTCCTTTCCTCCACATACGAACAAGAGCAGCAAAGTGATGGCAGATTGGATCTCCAACGTGGAGAAGGAGCTCGAGGTGTGGGTGATGGGCACGGAGAACTTCGGCGGCGTCGAAGCCATGGGCGCTGCTCACACAGCCGCGGACGGTGTCGTCGTTGCTGTGGGCGCAGCCCAGGCCACCGCGAACGACTTCCTCATTGCCGAGCAAGACGCGGAGACACAGCCCTCTGCTGATGCTGTGTGTGATCCAGACGTGGAGACCCAGCTTCCCTCCGGTGGCGAGGGTGAGCGCGGTACTGATGATGGAGTGGCAGTGCTTTTGGACCAAGTCGAGGCGCTCATGGATAACTTCGTAGCGCTCCTTGACCAGGTCGAGAAGTTCGTCCACCAGCTCGTGAACATCCACTGCGCGGACGAGGGCTTCCTGGCACCGAGGAGGGCCTCGGTGATGCCGGGTAGCGATGGCTTCATAGAAGACGAAGTCGAGATAAGGCCTCCGCTGCGCTATAGTTTCACTTCGATGATGAAGTATTTGAAGAAATTGTCCTGGGAGGAAGAAGGTGAGGGAGATAAGTGATGATGTTTGGGTAACTAATGCATGTAAACACAAAAACTTTTGGAGTATGTTTGCATGCATACTGATTCATGTATGCAAACTTAATTTAAATTCATGCATGCATACTGATTCACGCATGCATACCGATTCATGTATGCAAACTTAATCTCAGAAATGCTATTTTTTAAAATGCAAATCAGAAATGCCATTCATCATCCAATCGTTTTCATTACAATTTCTACTACTTCATGCCTAGAAAACTAAACTATTCAACCGCGTTCAAGTACTCTTCCGCCGCGGCCACAAACTCCTGCTCGCAATCTAATCGAACTGGGAGTCCACCATTACTCTCAAGTGTTCTTTTCTTCATGTGAGGAATCTTGTAGAAATTCAATCCTTTATGCCGGATGATCTCTCTCATGGATGCCATATGCGTCAAGAAAATCCGGTTTAACTTCTTAGCAGAGTACTTTCTAAAAGCCTTCTGTAATTTCTTGCATATGTCCTCCAAATTCTGCGGCATCATCTTATGAAACGATACCTGCAATGATGCGAAAAAACCTAGATCGTTTACGATTGTTTCGGGGGAATTCGGTCCGGATCATTGATGCGTACATGAGTTTTTGTGTTATCTTGCTGGATAAAAATAGTACTACCATGGTCTGGCCATTAGCCTTGATCGCTGGCAACACACCGTTGATGAGGAAGTGTTTGCTAACCTGCATTTTGAAAGAAGGATCATTAGTAACCATCAAATCTTATACCATGAAAGGGGAAAAAATGAAAGGAAGGCTAACCTCCTTAGTGACGGGACTAATATGCTTCAATTCCAAAGTTCCCCGTAGCCGGTTGTGACTGCCCCTTTCGGCAGGCTTCTACTCAATGAATGGCCAAACTCCTATCTTGCCGTCAAAAATGCAATTCCCATTGCTGTCAAACCTTGGTCTAGCTACAGCCGCAAGGAACATCACTTTTTGGATCCACCCCTTGTTCTTGCAATGTCTCTCTGGGTCAGGCTCTTCGTTCGTCAAATAAAACCATTGATTTTCACGAGTGTGATAAAACCATTTTTCATCAATGTGAACTATGTTGTATGCTGACTCGAAGGGCTGTTTCTCAGGCAAAATTGAAATCGAAGGTTCTAACATAGAAAGGCAATAACATACCCTAGTCTTTTTATTCTCTTCCGTCAGGGTCGGCTTCAAGGCATTACTGTGGCGCCGAAACTTCTTCTCCTTCAGACGTCAGTGCAAGGTTGTAACGGACATGCGAATAGCCTTCGATAGTGCTTTAAGTGTTGTCCTTTCTTGCGGTGGTATCTGTTCCATGGCTACGGTGTCAAGCTCAATGCGTTTGCGGCCACATCGCTTCTTCTTCTTGTTGATCACAGCGTTTACACCTCCACCTAGCATGCCATTCCTCCATATACGCGTCACACACCTCCGTGACATATTGCATTCAAGTGTGACGGCCCTGCTCACTCCATGCTTCAACCGACCTAGTCGACCATTTTTCCGTAACAGCACGTTATAAACATGTCGCTTGTCCTTGTTGCTGTAATGAGTTCTCGTTTGATAGTTGGCCAAATGATCTGCGTATAGGAGAAAACTTAAATTACATGAACAATACTCACGAGTAATTTAAATGTGAATAAGATTGTACTCCATGCTAGCGTAATGTATACACCCAATTTGAATGAAAAACAAAACGTTGTTGCGTACTTAGGTCCACCGTTTGAGCTGCGGTGTCGTTGTCGCTGTATGAGTCGCTGTCGCTGTCGCTGTCGGAGTCGGAGTCCTCGTCCATGCTAGCGTCGCCGGCAGCATCGCCTTGTCCGTACCAGGGCCTAGTATGTGGCCACATTCGGCTCCATGGCCGTCGCCACGTCCACGGCCACGACCGGCTGCACGGCCGACGCTACGACCAGCGCCACGTCCGCCGGCGCCACGGCCCGCAGCCTCGTCACCATCGCCTAGCCTAGCACTACCTCCCGCGCCATGTACGGCAGCGTCATAGCAGTCTCCTCGGCCACCTCCACCGCCTAGGCTGCGCCCGCGCCCTATGAGGCCAAGCGCCGGACCTCGTGCTTGCCTGGTCAGGCCGACCGCACCGATCATCCGGTTAACGCTACAAGCAGACCACCCGGCGGTGATACCGCGGCCTGATAGGCCTAGCCGGCTGGGACCACGGCCTGCAGTGCAGCTACCGACTCCGTCATCAGCCATGCCGGTGTGCCCAACTGCAGTTTGACGGAAGCCTACGAGAATGGTGCGAGCGAGCCTGTGAACTCGATAGCCGTGCCCGACATCACCAAAACCAGCACCTATGTCAACTTCCAACCTCTCATTCTCCTCTGGTGGTGGCTCGTTTAGGTCAATGAGGACCATGGTTCAGGAAAGAAGAAGAAGATGGAGAGGTGGGAGAAGAATGGTGTGACCAGACGTGCACGTTTCCCACCACTTTATACTATAGTGCATGTACGATTTGCCATGGCGAGAGAGGCAGAGTTCGAGTTCATGGTGCCAACACTGAAAAACCAAAAATTGAGCTAATGGCGCTGGAGGATTTTGCAGTGCTTTTTTTGTCTGTTGTTTGGTGCCATGCATGCAAACCAGGAGAACAAAAACTGAAAATTGACCCGTGCATGCGCCATGCAGATGAGAGAGAGAGAGAGAGAGAGAGAGAGAGAGGGAGTCGAATGGCCTGAGAATTAATACTTTGGTGAGCACGGTTTTTGTGGAGAAAAAGCAGCGCGCTAATTGGGCAGTTTCTAAATGAGCTCAATTCGTCCCAGCCACTCACCATCTACTTTGGTTGAGGAGATTTCAGATTTGGGCCCTCTAAACCGGAAGGGAGGGAGTACCTCACGTACTTGTGTGTAGAATGCTCAGCATGCCCCGCTTACATCGAGGCATTACGAAAAAAAGAAAAGAAACCCTAGCCACATTATGAATCCAATGTACAAAACCCTAAAGAATCCAAATTCAAAGTAGTGAGTTACCTAGCTGAGACAAGTTTGTTAGAGCAACTCCAGCCCGCCTCCCTTCACACTCCTTATCCCTAATTTAGGGTATTCCCCCTCGAAATCGCGCTCCATCCCGCCTCCCAAACGACTCCGCAGTGCTGTAGCACTTCCCTTCGGCCACCCCGGAGTCCCCATCTATCGGGACCGAGAGGCGACTTCCCAAATCCGAACTGCCGCGGTCGTGCGTCCCCTCCCCCGTTCGCGCCGTAGGTCGGAGTGTTCCCTCCGTTGGGCTTCGCCGGCGTCTGGTGATGTACAGGGAAGCTACGCTCCACCCCAAGGCGGCCGAATCGTTCCCCATCTGTAGTTCCGGCCAGGTACAGCATTTTCCCGCCGGCGCTCGGAGCCCTCCGTCCCCAGGGAATCCATCTCCGTTCGGGTTCCCGCCGCTGCTAGCTGCTCCCGCCGCCGCCTCCAATCGGCGCCACCGGGCCGCCTTCGGCCGATTCCGTGCACCGGAGGAACCGCGCCGATGTGAGGAGGACGTATCCGTCCTCGGAAGCTCGCGCCGACGCCCCTACCGCTAGAATTACGCCGCCTCCTCCAACTCCGGCCGCCGCACCTCCGCGCCCGATCTCCCTCCGCCGGCCACCCCGTGCCGATTCCCCGCCGGTGAACCCTCCCCTCCTCCTCCTCTCCATTTCCCCTCCCCCAATTCGCCGCCTCCGCTGCCCTAGCTCCGCCCCCACGCGAGGCCGCCGCCGCCGCCGCCCGCGCTCGTCGCCGGGGCAACCGGAGCACCGCCGCACTCCGGTGACCACGGGAATGGACTCCCCGCGCCGCCCCATCCCGTTTCCGTGGTCTCCCGGCCGCCATCCCCTTTCCTCTGCCGGCGACCGCCACGGCCGAGCCACTCCTCGGGATATTATTATATTATTATAATTTAATATAAGAGAATGGAATATAGGGAGTGAGATTTGGGAGGTGGGTTGGAGTATGATAAAATTTAGGGAGAGAATCTTTTGGGATGACTTCCCAAATGGGGGATTTGAGCAGTGAGATTTGGGCAGCGGGCTGGAGTTGCTCTTAGCATCAAGAGATGCGTACTGAACCTATCAAGTTGAACAAACGAAAATAGTCCCGTGTAAACAATCTTTAATGAAAATTGGCACATACTAGTTCACGGCAGCAACTAATCACAGAAAAAATAAAATCCTTGGCAGCAAGGAGGTAGTGATGATTTGTCACTCGAAGGCCCAAGAGTTCTCCCTGCGGACCTCCTCCTCCTCCTCCTTTGTGTAGTCGTTGACGATGTGGAAGTGGGCGCGGATCTCCTCCGGCGACTTGCCCCTTATCTGGTCGGCCACCGTCTTGCATGTCAGGTCCAGGAGCTTCTGCACGTGGAGGTAGTTGGCGGCGACTATGAGGTCGAAGAGCGTTTCCTGGTCGACACCGCCGATGAACTCGGCGTCGAACCGCTCGAGGGCAGGGTCGAAGTCGTTGGCCACTGACGACAAGGGGTTCGCCGCGGCGTCGGCGTCGGCGTAGTGGCGGTTGCAGTACTCGACAACGCGGGCGAGGATGGGGCCAGTGACGTTGGGGAGCGGGATCCCGCCGTCAGCGCAGTCGTCCTCCAGAACGTTCTTGATCGTCGCCGACGCCGCCGCGATCGTCTCCGCCTTGACCTCGAACTCCTCGCCGTCGGAGCTGCGGAGCGTTACCATCTTGCCGCCGCTAGTCGTCGCCGCTTCCCCAGCCATATCGCGTATCGATCGAGATCGATCTTTAGCTGTGTCAATCTCGATCGATCGGTGAAAGGAGAGGAGAGACGTGGTGCAACTGATATATAGACGAGGCGAGGCGGTGGCGGATGCATGCCATACTCGAAAACGGAATCAGATCCAGACGTGGACACTAATTCTAGTCTTCTAGATTAATTCGAACTGGTCACGACTCACGAGTCAAATTTGTATCCACGCATTAGCTACAGGAAAGTTCTAATAATTCTCAAAATGAAAAGAAAAGAGTAGGAGAGGTATACAGAGCCCAACATGGAACAGACCCACTAACGCGATAACCGAGCTTAACTTGTCCAATGTTGGTCCGTCTACCAATATGGGCCGGAAGTGATATAAGGGCATCTCCTATTGATGTCAGCTTTCCTTTAAAGAATTTTTGTTAAATTGGAGAAGAGAGAGAAGAAAGAGAATGTTGCCTTCTTTTGGTGAAGGGATGATCCCTTCACACCTAAAAGATCACTATTTTCTCCATTGTACGATATGTTTTCCCTTAGACTCATGTTTTTTAGTTTAATTTTAATCATATATTTATGCATGCATTAATTGTTAGAGATGGCATGAAGGGATAACCTATTGTATAACATGTTTTTTTTATTATCTCTAGATGGCGTGGAAGGCATAAGAGAAGGCTGTCTTCTCTACTATTGGAGATGCCCTAAGATCTTATGTTCCTTTTCCCTTTTTTGCGACGACATCTTATTTTTTTAACTAAATATTATGTTTCTTTTCGGTTTGTCGTACCTCCGAAATATTCTTGCTAGCTAACTCGCCCTTCTCTCTCTCTCTCACAAACACCCATTATAACTCGGGGCAATCTCCTTGCTCTTACTCAAACAAGCATGAAACATATGCTTGTATATTTGCCCATAAGTTAAATCCGATATGTAACTATTGAAATAATTGTTGGAGACTCAAATGATGAATATGCAAGTATGTTAACTTATATGTTGTTCTATATCTCCGTGAGTCTATAAACTTTTGCTTGCACATTGTATTATTTGGTCTACATGTTAGGACTGATAATATTTAAGATTATGCAGGATATACACGAAATGTTCTTTTTGGCTCTCTCTTCAGCCGAATGTCTCTTATCCCCAGGTGGCCTTCCTCCACTAGGCATGTTTCTTCGAAAAACTCTATCTATTCTGGTGTAGAAGGGAAACAGACTATATTTCTTTGTTTTAATAGGACTCCTTATAAACGTTTTCCTATCTTCTATTATCTAAAAATAATCAAGTTATTAATGACTTGAAAAAATCAAGAAATAACCCTTTATATACAAAATTATAGAAGATCTCCTTTGCAGATAAATACTCACACTACCACACATATGCATTCACACTAGTACAGAATCGTTCATTCGAGACGCCTTATCTGAGGCGATTAGGCTAAAACGCCTCTAATAACTAATTAATATCTGAGGCGGTTATCACAATTCAATTATGTCGGATAAGGACTTGGGGAGCAACCGCCTCGAATAGTAAAGTCATCCAAGACGGTTGTTATGTCGCAACTGCCTTGAATATATATCGGAGGCGGTTGTAAATCCTCGGATAAGGTGCATATCTGAGGCGGTTATGTGTTTACAACCGCCTCAGATGTGTTCAAAATCTGAAATGTCAGAATCCCACCAACTCCAAAATTTTAAAATCTAAAATTTTAGAATCGCGCGGAGTATATGATCATCACCTCAGTGCATCATCTCTCCACTTAGATCTACATCTAGAATTTCTTCTTCTCCCTTCCCCCTTCCACTCTCCTCTCCTCCCTCCCTTCCACCCTTCTCCTCTCATCCTTCTCATCAAAATCCATCGCAAGGAGCATCTCCTCTTCACGTCACCATCCTCGTAGGATTCACGGGAGATTTGCTCGGATTCGAGGTAAGGAACGTCCTCCCGACTCAAGATTTGTGTCCTTTTTGGCTCACTTTCGAAAGATTCCTAAAAGAATTTTATAAAAATTTTCTCATATTTTTTTCTAGTAGCTCTACTCCTTCATGGTTCAGAATCCATAAAAATTATTGCATTTGGAGCTCGGGAAGAAGTTCAACGGAGGTTTGAAAGATGCGGTTTTTCATTTGGAGGGACAAAAGTCTGTCTTAGAGGGAAAATTTAGAGGTCAAAAACAGTACAAGCCTGAAGCTTCATTTTGAGTGGTTGTGGAGCCAAAACGGACATCGTATGCAAAAGTTACAGCCGTTTTACTGAAACCCTAAAAACGGCTGGTATCTTATCCGAAGTGGTTATCTTATGGCAACCGCTTTGGATAAGTTATCCGAGGCAGTAATCTCATGGAAACCGCCTCGGATATCCATTATCTGAGACGTATGTGTAATTGCAACCGCCTCGGATATCAGTTATCCGAGGTAGTTGTATAATCGCCTCCGATATTTGCCCTATATCCGTGACCACTATTTGGAGGCAGAGGTGATAACCGCCTGGGATGATCTATTTCAACCGTCTCGGATAAACTTTTCTGTACTAGTGTCACACGACGTATTCTGAAGATTAAACTCAAAACATGAAGATTGCCGAAATCACCACAAAAGCCTTGCTATCAAAGAGTAACTCAATCTACCACTAAAAGAATAGTTCACCTTGATGAGTACACAAAGAGTCAAATCTAGAGTTTGATCCATGGTAGGTGAAGGGTAAAACGACACCTTCATTAGGCATTCAAGCAACAGTTGACTTTCCAACTCGCCTCTCTTCGAAAGCAAAAAAGAGCGTGCATCTTAGCAAAGCCAGGATTAATTACGAGAAAATTTCAAAAGCAACTTATGAAAGGCCAACAATGTATCTACAAGTAGGAATAGGAGCCTGATTTTTTTTTAGTAAACACGCGATACGATACTGTCACCACATGTATATATTCACATAACACATATTAAAACGAGAGTTATAGAGCTTAAAAATTAATAAAACTATAATAGACAACTTATTATTTATAGATACGTCGTTCAAGACTAGGAGAATATAACAAGCAAAAGGTATAATAATCTATGCTAATCATCCATGCAACAGACTGGTTCTCGGGACAGTAGCATGATGTTCAGAAGCTGTAACTGACAGAAATTTTGCTTCGTCACACGCCATTCATTCTCTATCTAGTAGGATCCATCCATCGGTCTGTCCGTCATCGCTTTCCATGTGGCTACACTACACAGACATGCTATCTATCTGTCTGGTCATTGTCTACTTTACATTGTGCAACAGATCTCCGGCAATGATGATCGACTCTCAATCGCAATGGGAGATGCAGATTGATGATGTCTCATACAGTAAGCCAAAAGCAAATTAACCCTCCCTTTTCATGATGCTCGAGCTAGACTGACGAAGGACCAGCTAGGAGGCATCAATCCAAACGAACATGATAACGTTATAGCTCAAAAAATATTCTTTCTAGAATGCGCGCGCAAGCGATCTGCACATCTTTGCAACATTATAGCTCAAAAAAATGCATGTATGAATCGATGCATGAATTTGCGGCTCGATTAGCAGGGCATGTATTGGGTAGATTCTACAGAACTTTTTGCCAAATTCCCATATTGCTAACGCGACCTCAGAAACGAAATACTCATTGTAGGATCGACAAAAGCCCGGCTACAGGAGAGGCACGCTTGATGAGTGGGTTGCCACTCTCACTGATGGCTACAACTACTGGCTAGGGCATATATATATATACACTGCCCTAGGAAGGACAACAAGATGGATCTACCAAATCTTGGAGTCTCATCACCATACACTTTGAAAACATATGCAGTGTGTCGGAAAGATGGTGCTACTAGAAACAAGCTTTCCCTAAGTAACACTGCAAAATCATGCGCCTAATAGCTAGTGTCAGGCACGGTGAATTAGCTCAACTTATTTTGCAGAGAAGAGTTGAGATTATGCGACCTCAGTTAGACTAGAGGTGAGCCTATGTTACATCACTACACTCAAAGAGTAAAGACGTGCAGCAGGACGACGCCAATCTTCTCTTAAAATTGTACCTGGGATATTTTCTTATCTGAACGAGGGAGAAGGTGCTGGGAAACGCATAGACTACACTAGTGTTAATTGAAATTTTATACAATATTTAACAAGAACCACTTCAGTTTCAGATCACCGGATTACCACTAGACGCGCACAATAGCGAAAGTAGTGTTTGTGTAGCGCGTTGTCATGGTTGTAGTCGTATTGGTTCCCCCGGTTCCTTCTAAAAGTAGTAGATCCTCCTAGCGTCGAAGCCTCGCAACAACGCTTTCAAGGTATCTACACCTTCAAAGACCTTATTCAATAAATCATGAATGTAGAGAAATATAATCATTTCCATGATCGTCTATAGGTCAAATTTCTAATGACCTTCACCTAGATCAGATTGGTACCTGCTCGTAACACTTAGAGCATATGAAACATCTGACCGAGTACCTAACATAACTTACATGATGAGTCTAATAGACGAAGCTTATGGAATCTTATTCATACGATCTTGCTCATCAGTGATCAAAGGACACCGAGTTTTGCTAAGACTTATCACATGTGACATAAGCAAGAACCTTTTCTTTGCCTATTGGATGTTGAATTGATTCAACACCTTGTCCATGTAAGTACTTTGGCTTAATCATATTAGTCTTTTCAATCTATCTCTATATCTTTATTCCCAAGATATATGTTGCTTGCCGAAGACCTTCATAGAAAAAATATTTTCAGTGAGGCTTTAATAGACTCCAGCATAAGAGTGTCATTTCCAACCAATAATATGTTATCAACATATAAGACCAGAAATACAAGTGCGCTCTCATTAGCCTTTTTTAAACACAAGACTCTTCTTCGTTCTTGATGAAATCAAACCCTTTGACTATCTTATTGAAATGAATATTCCAACTCCGAGATGCTTGCTTCAGCCCATAAACGGATTTTTGAAACTTGCATATTGACTATCTTATTGAAATGAATATTCCAACTCCGAGATGCTTGCTTCAGTCCATAAATGGATTTTTGAAACTTGCATATTTTACTAGCATCCTTTGGATCAACGAAACCTTCAAGTTATGTCGTGTACACATCCTCACTTAGGTTTCCATTAAGGAAAGCCATTTTGACATCGATCTACCATATCTCATAATCAAAATATATAGCAATAGCTAGAATGATCGGTACATATTTAGGCATTGCTACTGATGAGATAGTCTCGTCGTAGTCAACTCCAGGAAATTGTCTTAAACCTTTAGCGACTAGTTGAGCTTATAGATGTGAACATTTCCATCCATATCAATCCTTTTCTTATAGACTCATTTTCACTCTATAGTTTTAACACCATCACGAAGATCGACCAAGTTCCAAACCTGATTGTCTCCCATGAATTCTATCTCGGATCTCATGGCGTTAAGCCATTTCTTAGAGTCTGGGTCCATCATCGCTTCTTTATAAGTCATAGGCTCATCACTGTCCAACAACAATATATTGCATGAATACCGGGTAGATAACTTACACGGCCTTTTGGACCTATGTGGCACTGGTTCCTCCTCAACCGGGGTCCCTCCAACTGGGGTTTCCTCGACCATGGGTTCCTCGATTGGATTCTCCCTGACTAGGATGTCGTCAACCAAGTCCTCCCCCCATTGTAGTCTCTCGGACCTCTTCGAGTTGCACTGTTCTTCCATCTGCATTTCGTGAGAGAAAGTCTTTCTCTAGAAAGACACCATTTTTAGTGACAAACACTTTGCCCTCTTCTCGGTTGTGGAAACCTTGGATATCCTATGGAAAAGCACTTATCCGTTTTCGGTGCGAGTTTGTCAGATATCAAACATTTAACTTAAAGTTCACAATGCCAAATTTTTAGAAAAGACAAACTAGGTACTATTTCTAGTCCATATCTCATATGGTGTCTTCTCTACAAATTTAGATGATACCCTGTTTAATGTGAAAGTTGTCATTTCTAGAGCGTAACCCTAAAGTTATAGTGGTAGATCTAGCTGACTCACATTGATTGAGCCATGTGTAACAAAGTTCGATTATGTCATTCAAACACCCAGTTCCTTTGTGGCGTGCCTAGAGGCGTAAGTTGTGGAATAATTCTGTAACTCTTTAGATGATTGCTAAACTCGTGGCTCAAATATTCGCCTCTACAATCATATTGCAGAAACTTAATTTTCTTGCCACGTTGATTGTGTGCTTCATTATGGAATTCTTTGAACTTTTCAAAAATTTCCAGCTTATGCTTCATTAAGTAGACATAACCATATCTATTCAAGTCATCAGTAAAAGTAATGAACTACTAAAAATCACCTTTAGCAGTGGTGCTAATTGGTCCACATACATCCATATGTATAAGTTCCAGTCAGTCGGGCGCTCTCTCACTATGAACTGTGAAAAGTTTCTTGGTCATTTTACCAAGTAAACGAGATTCACATGTCTCAAATGATTCAAAATTAAACAACTTTAGAGGACCATCCTTATAGAGCTTTATCATGTGCTTCTCACTTATATGTCCCAAACGATAATGCCAAAAATAGGCAAGATTCAAATCATTAGGCTGAAGCCTCTTAGCATTAATGTTATAGCTAGACGTATCATCAAGATTTAAAATAAACAACCCATTCACAAATGGGTGCATACCATACAACATCTTGTTCAGAATATAGAACAAGCATTGTCCTCAATAATGAATTTATAACCCTTTCTCAATAAACACAAGGTAGAGATAATGTTTCCCAAAGCTAGAACGTAATAACAATTATTTAATTCCATAATAAATTCTGAAGGTAAACGTAGTGGCAAGGTACTGACGGCCAATGCAGCAACTCTTGCTTTATTCCCAAGGCGAGGATCAACCTCGCCTCTTCCAATGCTCCTACTTCTTATTAGCCCATACAACGAGTTGCAAATGTGAACAACCAATCCGGTATCAAATACCCAAGAGTTAATGGGAGAATGAGCAAGAAATATGTATATAACATTAACAACAAGTATACCCAAACAGGAAGTCTTACTTCCACCATTCTTTTTCAGGTTAGCTAGGTACTTCGTGCAATTTCTCTTCTAGTGGCTAGAACCATGACAATAATAGCATTCAGTCTCAGAATCTGGGCCAGTCTTAGGCTTAGTTTGGAACTTTTTCTTTGAGATCTCATCTGGACCCTTGCCCTTACCCTTTCTTTTCCCCCCAAGTTTCCTTCTTCTTGAAGCTAGTTGTCTTTTGCACCATCATCACATGACCGACGCATTTCTTGATGTCTTCCTTTGCTATTTTGAGCATCCCATTCAACTCAGCAATGTTCCTATCCATGTCATGCATATGGTAGTTCGAGATGAACGTCTCATAGCTTGGCGGAAGCAAAGCCAAAATCATGTGGGTAGCCAACTCTTGGCTAACGGGAAAACCAAGCTTTTCTAAGTTCTGTGTAACCATCCATTTGGATTGCATGTAGGCTTACAAGATTGCCTTCCGCCAACTTACATTCCAACAAGGCTTTCGAGACATTAAATCTCTCAGTCCTTGCCTATGTTTGAAACATGCCCTTAAGCCCTACAATCATATCATAGGCTTTCATGTTCTCAAAGTGCTTCTGAAGATCTGAGTTCATGGTGGCTAACATGAAATAGCTAACATCAAGGGATTTGTCACAAGCCTTTTTATAGGCATTTCTAGTAGCAGAGCATCCTCAGCAGGCGCATCTAGAAGTGGGTTCTTTAGAATGTGTTCCTTTTTATCTTGCCTGAGAATAATTCTTAGGTTGCAGGGCCAGTCTGCATAGTTTGTTCCATTGAGTTTTTCCTTTTCAAGTATTGAGCGCAAAGCAAAATTAGGTGCAGCGGTGGTGCGAGGTGGAGCCATAATCTATAATAAAAATATACACAAAAATACTAAGGCATATATTCATTAAAGAGTGACTTCTATTAAAACATTTAATAGAAGATACTCCCATTAAAATCAATATCCCTCTATTGATACTTAATGATTCAAGACCCACAATTAACTAGTCTACTAGTGAGCTTAGCATTAGCGCTAGGAGATAAGTGAATTTGGTAAAGAACTCTTTGCTCGTCATATCCCTATATGACTCTTGTTTTTGGGTGGCATCTTTATGCCCCAAAGTCCATAATATCATTATTGCCTCGCTTTGCGTATTAATCTGGAACATTCAGTACCTTATGTACATATTGAGAATGGTCTGGCTGAATCTCTTATCAAAAGAGTCAAATTTATTGCATGACCAATCCTACAGAATAGCAATTTACCAACATCTTGTTGGGGTCCTGCAGTGTTACACGCCGCAGATTTAATTCAAATTCGACCAATTGCATATCATACGATTTCTCCATTGCAGGTAGTACATTGAAATCAGCCAAGTATTTCCCATCTGCGACAATTCAGTTGCGCTGTGTACATACCAGCATCACCACCTTATCATACATCAATGGGCGCTCATAGAAAATTCGGGATCTATGTAGGATATAATTCTCCGTCAATCATAAAATACTTCGAGCCGCTAACAAGGGACTTATTCACAACTCGGTACGCTTATTGCATTTTTATAAGGACAATTTTCCAGCATTGGGGGAGATCGGTACCACCAAGAATGCCGGGAAATAGATCGAAATGTCACAAGCATTTAGTCCTTAGATCCACGTACTAAAGAATCTGAACTAGAAGTTCAGAGAATCATAAATTTGCAACACATTGTAAATAATCTACTAGATGTATTTACTGACTATAAAGTGTCACTAAATCACATATTCCTGTGGTCAATGTGCCAGAAAGTGTGGAAGTACCTAATAAGATCACTCCTCTCCCAAATGAGAGCAAGAGGGGGAGAAACCTGGTCACAAATGATAAAACTTCTCAAAAGTGTTCGTGGAAACAGAGGACCTTACCTCCTCAACCAGTAAATGCAATTCAACCTCCAGTTGAAAGACACCTGGCAAATGCTCAGCACCCATCCAACACAAATATGCACACAAATTCATGTGCTGGGACATCGAAACACCTTGACTCTATTGTTGTGGGAAATCACAAGGACTCATATGGCGTAAATGAAATTTCCACAATTTATATCGATCCAAGAGAATCATATAATAGAAAGACTATAGTTTTCAACATATACTTCTCGAAAATTAGCAAAACCTTGAAATGGATCCTAAACCAAAGTCCATGGTAGATTGCCTCAAGCGCTTAGATTAGTCCAAATGGAAGGAAGCAATTGAGGAAGAATTATGCTTGCTCAAGAAAAGAGAGGTATTTACCTCCGTAACACCTACTTCTCATAATGTCTTCCGTGTGAGAGCAAAATAGGTTTTCGTGCGAAATAGAAACAAAAACAATGATGGGGTGAGATACAAAAGCGAGGCTTGTAGCACAAGGATTCATGCAAAGACCCGGCATCGATTACAATGAAACATACTCTCCTGTTATGAGTGAAATTACATTCTGATACTTAATATCATTGGTAGTAGAAATAAATTTATCCATGCAGTTGATGGATGTAGTGACTGCATACTTATATGGGTCGCTCGATTTGGATATTTATATGAAAGTTCTTCAAGGACTTAAATTTATGAATCCAAAAGCAAATCACAACATGTATTTGTAAAACTTCAAAAGTCACTCTGGCTTAAAATAGTTGGGAAGGATGTGGTACAACCGGTTGAGCGAGTTCCTTCTTCAGAAGGGTTACTCAAATAATAATGATTGTCCATGTGTGTTCATAAAGAAGTCCTCAACTGGATTTTGTATCATCTCAGTGTATGTCGATGATTTCAACATCATTAGAACTATACAAGACTTAAAAGAGGCAAGTAATCAACTTAAGACGGAATTTGAGATGAAAAATTTGGGTAAAAACAATTTTCTCTTGGGTTTACAACTTGAGCATCTTCCCTTAGGAATACTTTACATCAGTCTGCATATATCCAGAAAATACTAGAAAAGTTTAATATGGATAAATCATATCCATCAAAGACACGTAAGGTCGTTCGATCCCTTGATAGGGATAAAGATCTATTCAGACCTAGGGGCGATAATAAAGAGATATTGGGATCTAAAATTCTATATCTCAGTGTCATCGGCACTCGTATATCTTGCAAACTGCACCAGACCTGACATTTCATTTGCCTTTAAGTTATTAGCCAAATACAGTGCATCCCTAACAAAAAGGCATATGGTTGGTGTAAGGAATATCCTCAGATATCGTCAAGGAACAAAAGATCTCGGTTTATTTTATCAGAAAATCAAGATATGACCATGGTGGGATATGCTGATGCTGGCTACTTATTTGATCCCCGTAACGCCAGATGAAAGACTGGTTTCATTTTCTTACATGGTGGTGTAACGTTTTCAAAACAGACTTTAGTGGCTACTTCCACTAATTATTCTGAAATAATTGCTTTATATGAAGCATAACGAGAATGTGTATGGCTTCGCAAAATTATTAACGAATTCAAAGGTCATGTGGTATTGGTTCATTATAATCACCTACCATTCTCTATGAAGATAATGTAGCTTGTATTATGCTGCAATCATGTTACATAAAGAGCAATATCACAAACACATTGTTCCTAAATTATTTTATCCCCATGAATCACTGAAAAATGAGAAAATAAAAATCTTGCGAACCAATTCTTGTGAAAATCTAGCGGATTTATTCACAAGTCCTTACCAACATCTACATTATAAAATATGTTCATGGAATTGGTGCGAAACGACTTCAAAATTTGCAAGGTTCGAGGGGGGTAAAGTCCTAAATTATAACCTGTTAATGATCATTAGATCATAAATATTGTGCTCTTTTCTTTTATGAGTTTTTTCAAATGGTTTCTCATAAAAGGTTTTTAATGAGGACAATATTAACAGAAGTATTCATATATGCCATATTATTTCCTCCTTATTTTTTCACATGGTTTTAAAGGAGTTTTTCATAGCATATTATCATTATATTTCTCCTCATATTTTTAATGTACTATATACAGATGATGAAATTGATCAAGGAGTGTTATGAATTAAAAAGAATAATGATCAATTTCCTAACTGCAATTCGCAGCTTAACAATGTGTATTGGAAGGAGTGTCTCTTCAAATGGCAACTGTCATCTATTCATCATGTCTGTACAACATCTTCTAGTGCAATATGAATTCATCCTACTCAGTCTCATTTTCTTGCAATCATACATTTACAATTCAACATGCAAAAGAAGTTAAACCAACTTTTGGTACACCTTTCCCGCTGGATCATGATCGGGTCTATACCTGTTCAAGTCGGAACCGTTGAAGGAAAATAGCGTGGAGATAAAAGGCGGAGAGGAGGAGACCGTGTAATTAGCCAAGACATGGCACTAATCACCGCATGCATGCAATTATCAAAATACATGCAGATTCTAGTCCTTCGGTGTGTGGTGTTTGTTAGCTACCCAATAGGGAATCCTAATATTTATCCAGTCCAGTTTATTTTAGGTGCTTGGTCGTGTCTTTCTTTTCCTTAGAGAATCCGAATACTAGTCCGAGTTGATTTTCGAGTTAATAGAAAAACCAAAAAGTCACGAATCGGAAGACACCAAACACCTTGATTATGTGCCACCCTTGACGAGGGGATTTGTTCTCCTGTGCGTGGGAATGATCTACTCCGTCTAGTAGACGCAAGTCTCTGCTTCGATTTCTTACATCTTTCATTTGATTTAAAGTGACACTACTTCTTTTATCTTTATTGTTGCTAAAAGTACCATGAAAGATTCGGCTAATCACGAATCTAACATCTACTTGAGGTTTTGACGAATTTTAATTTCACATATAAGTTTCAGAAAATCTGAAAAAATTCATATCGGTATATGATGGAATAAAGTTTACGCAGTTAAATTTTTCAAAAAATAATATGCCAATTTGCGACCTGTGCAAAAAAAAACAAATCTGTGCATATGCCCTCTTTGTACTGTTTATGACTATCCAAGGTGTGTTCTTGTTTTTTTACACAGGTCACAAATGGTCATATTATTTTTCAAAAATTTAACTGTGCATACTTCATTCCATCATATACAGGTATGAATGTTTTTAGATTTTTTAGAAACTTGCACGTGATTTTAAATATCGTCAAATGTAATGATGCAAATGCCCCCGTGAGCCATTTAGCTACACTAGGTTAGGATGTGACATAAAACCAATGCATAGATTTACGACCACTCAATGCTAAACATGTAACCAATTCGAATCTAAAACTAAGTAGAATGACTCTTATACTATTGTTGGAAAACACATGGCCTACATTCACGTAAGTTTAAATTTTCAACTGCGTTAAACAAGAAACACTATAGTTTCAGATCACGGGATTACCACTAGACATGCAGAGTAGCGAAAGTAGATTGTTGTAGCGTGTCGTCATGGTCGTAGTCATACTAGTTCCCCGCAGCTCGTTCTAGAAGTAGTAGATCGTCCTAGTGTCGAAACCTTGTTGCAATGCCTTCAAGATATCCACGCTTACGGAGAAAGAATACCGTGCGCCGAAGTACTACTCCAAGCAACATGGTTTGGGCATGAGAGGAATGATGGCTAGGGTTTCAAAAATTCTGAATCGAGGTAACCCTAAAGATGATGCACCCTCTCTTTATATAGACGTTCCATAATTGGTTTCTGCACTAGAGGTTCATTATGACTTGAGGCCTAAAAAGAGCAAGGAACCGTGAAGGTCAGAAGGGCTAGCTGAGCTAGTCTCCTGAGGCTCAGTTGCGAGGAAGCCGAGGCTGTGCTCGAGGGCAAGCGAGGTGATGGTGGCTTGATGGAGTTCAAGGACCGTGACTGCAAGCTGGATAAGACCTGGAGGAGCTAGGAAGCTGGTGGATCTGCGTCAAGGGGTTCGCTGTGCGTCTTTAAAGGGCTGTCGTCTTCAGATTGTTAGATTGGAATCAGTGCCAAGATTCTGAGCGAGTTGGTCAGTGGCAGTGGTGAGTCCATTGTCCTCCTGAATCAGTTTTAGGCTTGTAGTGAGCCGGCCTATGTTGTGCTCAGGTGCTGCCTGAGGCAACCGAGTCCACCTGAGTTTGGCATCTGAGACTCAGGTGGGTAGCTCAGCCGTGGCTAGTAGGTTACCAAGTGTAGGTTAGCTGAGTCTCAGATAGGTGTGTCTGGTGGCTCTTTGTCTGACGTGGCATGAGGGTAATGGCTAGCTGCCAGGGACCCTATAAATAGGGAACCTAGGGAGGTTTTGACCTTGACCTTTACCTCTACCATAGAAAGCACCCTGCTGTCGGAAGAAAGAGGTTTTAGTCTCCGAGAGAGCGTTGCCTGCGTGCATCCACCGTGAGAGAGAGTTGCTTTACATCCTGAATGCTTCAGAATTGAGAGAGTTCATGGTACTGGTTCCTTCAAGAGACTGAGAGAGCTCTTGGAGTTCGTCTGCTCCAAGACCGGGAAGTTAGAGTCGCTGGTGAGCAAGCCAAGTCTTGTGTGGCTGCCTCCAAGCGTTTGTGAAGGCGATTTGGGTCTACCTGTCTCGCTGCGGTGAGATCAAAAGGATTCCACACAAGATAAGTGAACAAGGAAAGAGCACGGTTCAGTGCCGGCTGTGAAAGCAGCTTCCTCAACGGAGACGTACCACTTTGCTAAAGTGGGAACTTCGGTAAAACAAACCTTTGTGTCTTCTCATTTATTTGTATGGTTTGTGTTCACTTGTGCTGATATACATTGTTCACTCTCTGCTGCACACAACTGAGTTTCCCACCTGAGACTCAGTTGACACTAAGAGCAAGTTGTCTCCTTTACTATACTGTTTATCTGTTGCACACAACTGAGTCACTCACCTGAGACTCAGTTGACACATAGTTGTCTCTGCTCTGCTTGCATTTATCTGAGTTATCTACCTGAGAGTCAGTTGCCTGAGTCAGTTGCTTAGGATTGACCTATTTATTTTAAGTAAAGCCCATTAGGTTTTAATTTTATAGAGCCGACCTATTCACCCCCCCTCTAGTCGACTCCTGAGATCCTTTCAATGAGATCAATAAATGACATGTAAAAATACTACGTTCTCATTGTATCTCATAGTGGGTCGATCCACCCCTGTATTCTCTAACACGTGTTCATATTATTAACTTGATGTCTCCATATCTATGACCTATGAAACATGGTCATCAATTAATAGATATGCTAATCTACACATATATGTCTCATAATCGACTAATGATCACTTCAGAATACTCATCACATATATTAATATATAGTTACACAAGCAAGTCATGTACTCGCTAATCAATATTAAAACTAATATTAAAATATTATTTAATAAATTATAAATAAAAGAAATATGATCATCTTTATGATTGCCTCTAGAGCATATTTATAACAGAAGAGAGAGCGAAATTTGCATTGTTTTTGCGAAGGGTTACTCTTCCGAGACAACAACTTTAAATACAAGAAAAATCCAGCATTCCCTCTCGTTGTATTGCTGTTTTTCGTGCTACCCGCTTGATGGCATGGTTGACTACGCGAGATGCTCCATCCCAACCGTTCTACATGCCCTAACGAGGATAGGGAACTCATAACGGAATAAAGATGCAGCAGTTGTTACAACAGCACTGTCATGGAAGGACGTTGCAGCGGATCATTGTTGCGAATTGGGTTCAAAACCATCTAATGCCATCTGGAGCCCTGGACCAATGCCTTCGCACTGTGGCAATAGATCATACATTTGACTTGACAATAGCCATACTGAAGAAAACAAAAATGTTATATCGAATACCAAGTTCCAACTGAGAGTTTCAGGGGTATATTGGGCAGAATGGCAGAATCTGGGCAGACAAAATTGGAAGCCAACAACAAGCAACAACCTCTCAGGGACAAGAGCGAGAAAAAACGTGATATGATGTATAATTTGGCAAAGATGGAACCATCTAATGCAACAATAGACATGGAGTACTTATATGCTTACAACAGGATGCATCAACTTGACGGACTTACAATCCAATCCAAATCATTGCATATGTACAGGTATGGGCATATGCCTTCTTTGAAAACTGGCATCTTAACGAGATCATGCAACGATGTGACACTGAAGCACTAAGTTCTTCCAGAATAATGGCACGAGGCTAATACAATGATGGAAATTTAGGAGTTCACAAGTCCAGCTCACAAGTACATTCTTTCCTTCAAGACGTACGGGCAAAGTAGGAGACAGCAATGTGCACATCTAATGAATGGGAACAGCTCACTTTCCCCTATTATTTTCCTTTTGCTTTGATAAACAATGTATAACAATTTACAGGTTTAAGGCTACAAATCAATGGAATAGAACCACACACCCAACCTCATCAACCTAACCATTTCCTATATCTACATGCATGACGGTATAACCAGTATCTCGCTTTACCTCCAAAAAATTAACACACTCAGTACAACGATCCATAGGTTAGCCTAAAAACCCACCATGTCAGCCCTACACCCACACCCCCATTATTCACTTGCTCTACACTTCAAGCCTGGCCCTCGTCTTGATTGGCTTTAGCTTCACTCCCATGCTCTCGGGCGACAGGAGCTCCGGCGATATACAGAATGGGCTGAGAGGGCTGCGCGGGCTGCAGTTGAGTTGGCTTGGCCTGTACAGGCCATATCCCATGAAGAAGTACTCCATTGGTATAAGCATTGCATGCGGTTGCTCCTCCGTCACGAGCGACCCGCATGCTTGAACCTGCAACACATGTCAACATAGGTAATTTTGAAACCTGCCATTTAAATTTAAAACCTTGAACTAGCAAGGGTAAATATATTGATGTTTTTTTACCTCAACTAGAGCACAATATCGCCTATCGAGCTTTGATGTCATGTGAACAGCCTCGTCGTGGAACTGAGAATTCTCGCCCACAAAAATCAAGGTTCTACACTGAAGCTGCTTCAACTCTTCTGTCAAGTCAAATCTCCTGGAAATCATTACAAGATTTGTTTTAATTCGGTACTACGTAAGTTGGAACTGTAATTATTGAAATAAAGAAGTGTAGAAACATGCCCGTTCATTGTCTGTACAAATCGCCAGACGTTCATGCTCTGCCGCTGATCTAGCAACTACAAGATCATATTCAAGAACTAAAGTCAACATTTAATAGCTCTATAGAAAAACAGTGTAATTAATAGAGGAACAAAAACATTATGTGGTACTTACACTTCTACAAGCCTGCACTATGTCTGATTCAGGTAATTCAGAGCATCCCCGTACTTCCTAAGGATTCGAGGATATACATTAAGAAAAGTTCAAGAACAAGAAACTGTCATGTGGAGTAAATTAAACAAGTTGCAGTTACCTTACTGAAGTACCGCTGCAATAAGCACTCCTTCACCAACCCACACATCCCATAGTAATACAACAAATTGGACTCCACCTAAGAATATGAATTTATCAGTACAATCCTATTTTTTGAAAGGAAATATGTAGATCCAGTAGGTCATTAACAGCAAAGCTACCTTATTATAAAACCACTCAGTCCAAGTGGGAGCTTTACATAGCGGTGAAACAAGTATAAGACCTAGTACACGCTCCCTATATTTTGCCTGCAAAAAGAGTATATAGTTCAATAAAAAGTTTTCATGAATAAGCAATAGATAGAACACAGGTTTTGAAGAAACACCTACTGCGAAGAGAGTAAGAATGTAAGCACCAGCAGTGACACCTAAGCACATAACAGAACCTAATCTGGAAAGAGCAAATTTAACCAGAGAACAAAAGTTAATCCACAAATATTGGAAAAGATCATTTGTGCTTGATCAAAAGTTTGAGAGAATCTGAGAAAATTACCCAAAGAAATCAAGCACATCCGCAACCTGATCCGCCAAGTCATCAACAGATGGTATAGGTGCATTCAGTGAAATTGGAGCAGCTCCCAACTATATAATGCTCACGATAGGTCATGAGAAAGGCAATAATGAGAAAATAGAACTACAAATCATGTAATGAATCATGTTAAGGCCAAATGCAAGGCTTAGTGCTAATAGTGAACTGCAAACTACTGACCTCATGTCCTGGGGGGCTGATATGGTAAATGCAAAAATTGTGAAGCAGCAGTGAAGCAGCTTCAGGGCAGAACAGTAATCCTTGGAAGCAAGACATATCTGAGCAGCAATAACACAGAATCAAGTGCCTGCAGTTCAGATTGCTGGAACAATTTACAGGAAGCCCCGTTGCACTTTAAACTAGTGTGCTGTACTTACGATTTAAAGCAACATCTGGATAAGTAACAAGGGCAGGTTTGTCATGATCACCGTACACAGCAACAGATACAGATCCATGATTTGTTTGTATATGATGTTCCTGAAGAAACAAGAGGGTATAGATAGTGTAAAAAGAAAAAAAATAGTGAGAACAAATTTTATCTGAGATGTTTGATGAAAAGATGTGCAAATGATGTTTGCACGTTCTCTAAAAGAAACTATCTGAGAAAAACAGCATTCAGCAGGAATGCTTCTTTTTTTTTAAATGCAGTGCACATCATAAAATAAAACAAAAATCATTCCACAGTGGCAAGCATTCTGCTGAACCTGCATGAGTCTACATAACCCAAAGCTTGTATTGACCAACCAAAATTCAGTCTGATCATCTGACGAGTGATGAACCAGCAGCTAAACTTAGTGAAAAATCAACCAAGAACAAAATATTACTCGTTAATGTGAAGCACCATCATGAAGACCCTATCAAAACTAAAATACAAAATAGATGTGCCAAAACAGTCTTCATCGGTCCAAAATAGATAAGCATGGAATGGTATCCAGAGGATACTTCAGGGCCATCACTATAGAAACAAACCAGCAAGACATCTAAATCCTGAGCTGAATGAATATCCTGATAGCATCAAGATAACCCCTGAAATAAAAATAGCTCCTGGTTCTAATAAGCTAAGAAGTGAAAAAACTAAAACGAAAACAAGGTAAAGCTGGCCAGAAAGAAAATCAATGGATGATTTATCTGAATTTGGACTATACCAAATCGACTATTAGAGACTAGTAAACTAACCACATGGCAGTCAATCGGAAATGAGACCATAGGTTAAGCCTCCAAAGCTAAATCTACAGAATGCTTAACAGCTAAGCTGTTATGCGCCTTCTGTATACATACAGTAACTAAGCTGTCAGCAACCGGGGTGCACACCCCAGCAACAAGCGTACAAACAGAAATGGTCCTTTAAACTTGGTCAAGAAAAAAACCAAGTGATTATCTCAAGATTTCTTTCAGGTGAGGAAAGGGTAGAAGTCCTCCCCTGAACAACTGAAGGAAAGAATTTCTCCAAAATGACGTAAAGGTGATGACTTCATGATCGGAGGATTTTTGTTTTCTCTATATTTTACTAAAACCTGACGAAAAGGAGAACACAGTTTCATTATGATGAGTGGCGCTGAAGCCAAGATCCCTCAACCATTTCTTCTAGGACAAAGCAAAGTACTAATACAGAACAAAAACCGAACCGCAGGCGATTCCTTCACTATTACACAAGCAAATAGCCAAAACTATACTTGTCAAGAAAATAGTAGGCCAAGCCCAAAAACAAAATACTGTTCTTTTCTATCACAGGAAGAATGGTTATTGCCTTATACAGCAATGATTTGACAGCCAAGACACAAGCATCATATTAAAACCCGAAGAAATTGACATGAAAGGGGCTTGTAAACTACTCAATATTTTTACCCAATTACTCAAACATTAGTCCACGGTCAAACAAGAACAACGTCCAAACTGCATGAAGATTCCTTAGGCCAAATAGTTTGCACTGGAATATATAAAAATACACAAAAACAACAACCAAACAAAAAAACAAGTTTTTCAATAAGTGCCAAGATGTTCCAATTTCCAATTGCTCATGCAGAACGAGAAATTAATTTTTACGGTGCAATACTCCATGGAAAAAATATGCTCATAAGGACCAAGGAAGACCAATCAATCAGGCAAATAAAGAACAACACAGCTAAAGAAACCGCTACATAAACAAGCGCTACAAAAAAAGAAGTGGTGGTTATGACACCTAAGCAACAGGTAAGAGCGTCAAGTCGGAATCTTTTTTGTGCCCAAATTTTGCGAACACACAAAGGAAGGCGATTTTGGTGAGCTAAATTACTTGAACCAACTAGCGAGCAAGGCACGGCAAGGACCATGTGACCAGGTCAGAACAGTAGGGTTGCAACGGGGCATGGACATACGTAGGCAGACGACGACGACGCCAGGAGACGATGCCGCAAAAGATTCACCATCTCGTAGCTAAATATGGGTATTGACGAAATGCACCACGCAGAATCGCGGATGGCGAAACAGGCAGGAACAGCATGCCATAAATACATTTGGAAAGTTTCTGCTTTATTGGTGGGAAATACGTCGCAAAAAGACACGGGAACGGAAGAAGTCTCTTCCGATTGGACTCACCAATTCGAGTAGAACCCTGGTTTGGTTGGACTTCACAGTCGGAGTAGAATCAGAAATCAAGAAGAAACAACAGCATAAGAAGAATAAAGCAAGAGCTGGCAAGTAATGCAACCCACAAAATCGAACAAATCCCTTCAAAGAACACCTCTAAATACCAACGAAGTTCGCATCTTTTGGCCCGGAAGCCTCCCAATCCGTCGCCGCCCAAACCCAATGCGAGCAACCAAATCGATGCGAGGAAAAGACCCCTAAAACAGCGAAGATTTCCAAGAAACGGGGAGCCCAGAAGGGTGGACGGACCTTGCCGCCGAAGGAGATGCGCTCGACGTCGACCGAAACGACGGAGCCGCCGGAGTCCCCCATCCCCCGCCGCCGCCGCCCCCTCGACGCCGGGCCTGCTCCCTCCCTTTCTCCTCCACCTACAAATGCCCCGTTCCCCTCTCCCTCCCTCTCTCACTCTCTCCTACCTCGGCGTCGCTTATAAACGAAGGAGCAGCACGAACACGCTCCCTTCCTCTCTCTCACTTTCTCTCTCTTGGCGTCGCCTTTGCCTTCTTCTCTTGTGGGTGAGGGCCTCCCTATATTCGCTCCCCCAATCTTGGACTTTCCTATTATTGCATCCCAATCCCCATTTTGTTCATTACTCCCCTCCTTTCGAAAATTATACTCCCGAGGTAAAAGAGTCCAACTAAGTTCTAGTGTGCTGACACCTGCCCTTAATCACTCTCAACTCAAGCTGGGTTAATACAGAATCGCAATATAGCCTGCCAGCTAGCTGCGGAGTACTATAGTAGGAGAACTTACAAAAACTTCCTTCAAATCGCAGCATGTTAGGGGCATGTCTGATTCGCATGAACGTTTCCTAATTCCTGCGTGAATTAAAATGTTTCCTGTAAAATTCTGAAATAACTTCATCGATGATTTATTGGTAAAATTGTGGTTTAAATTGAGCTAAGGCATCATGTCATCTTTCAACTAATAATAAAGCGCGATTTTGACTCTTGGGACCGCTTATACAGCTGCAGAGATATAGATATGCAAATCTCAAGTTAAGGAGCCCAATGACAAATAAGCCGGTGTTGTATCAGACCAATCGCCGGAAGACTACGAGCCCTATGTGCGGTTCTGCAATTTCCAAAAAAATTAAGGGTCGTATGCGCATATGTGCCAATCCCCAATTCCCCGCTGAGGAGGCACCGACGCTTCAACCAGCAACCACAACCACGGCGACCTCACCCGCCGGCCACCGCACCCAGCGAGAGATTCCGACCGTTGGGTGCTCCCGCCAGACGGCTGAGATTTCGCCACGCGTCCTCGCCCTTGACCTCGGAGAACGGGTCAGCTTATGACTCCCGGGCCCCGGAGTTCATCCGGCCCCACGTGTCATGGAAAAAGCGCGCGCGACGAGGTTACTAGCGTCGCCGCGGCGGGCCCACCAGCCGACCGTTGGCTTAGGTGTCGTGTCTGCCCGCGTGGCGTTTGCCCATTGGCTGCTACACGCTGTACGGCCCCACGCCCAGGTGTCGGTAGGGGACAGTGGGAGGCGACACGTAGGCCACGCCGGAGGCGGCCGCCCTATCTGGGCCCCACCTGTCTGTGGGTTATCCGCGTCCGAGGCGCGTACGCGTGGCAGGTCTGCATCGCCGGGACCCCACGCGACAGTACCGTTCGTTTATCTCCTGGAGACGTGGCTTCGAGGGGGCAAAGCAGTAATTTTCGACGGATACAGTGACAATGTAATATTCTCCTGGTAATTTTCGAGGGGTTACGCTATTTAACGTACTGTTTTTTCACTGTGTGCACGTTGTGGCCACGTAGATGAATCGAAGACTCATTTGGTCCGTGTAAAAAAGATGGACATATTGACAGTTCAGTTCATGGAGAAGCTGGTTAATTAGTCATCATGCTTCCTTTTCTTTTTGAAATATCATCATGCTTCCTTGATAACTCATTCTAAGCCGAGCTATTTATTTTTTCAAACTCTAAACTGAGCTTTTCTTTCTAAAGAAACTCTGTTGGTTGGTTGTATCCTTAGTATTGGCTAGTCGCATTAAGCCGGTGCTAGCTGGATTTTTTATTATCAGGTAAGAGATTTGTCGATAAGTAACAGAGTCATTACGATCTCGTAATAGCAACTACGTACTTACGCAGATAACCGTATATCATATAATGTATTAGAACGGAAAGACGCGTGTTGCCACGCCCGTCCTCAAACAGTCGATAATTAATTTAAAATATTATACTATAAATTGAATGTTTTATGTATAAATAGAATAACAATGGTATTTTGAAGATTTTAATAAAGGTCATTTGAGGTATGTAAAATCCAAGACTTTCATGTCGAAACAAATTAGAGAAATTCCATTTTATACATGACAGGTCATTGTGTTAATAGTGCGAAGCAAGTATATCAGTATATAATTGCATGAACAAAGGCGTTAATGTCTTTATAACGGCACTATGATCCAGCCGTGGGTTATGCTTTAAAGGAATCAGTAATCGATTATTTGATTCGTAATATATGCAGTAATAAAAAATAAGCTGCTAGAGAAGCAGAACAGATCAGCTATCCTTGGGGCAGGCGACAGCAGCGGCAAGTGTCCCATGTCTCACGACGATCACAGAAACAACAATGCTTCTCTACAATTTGCCACCGTTTAGTCAAAGTTCTTCACAGTGCCACAGTTGTGGAACGCAGATCAATCAACCTAAATTTGTTTTAGTTCACCTGAGACCATGCAAAAGCTCTGCATGATGCCCAAGTAGGTGGGAAAAGAAAGATTAGATTAAAAAATTAGATAACAAACATATTTCCTATCTACCTTATAACAATAAGTATGAATAGAATAATATTTTTTCACATTGTCAAGCACCTAGAATGACATTATGGTAATATGAAACATATCTCAACAAATATGCTTTTCTTTGCAAAATAACATTTCACAGAAACCAAAATAATTGAGATGCTTTTACTTGCCAAGGCATGATGTTACACAAATTTTTTTAACAACAACTTAGTTAGAGAGAATTTCTGGACAGTCCAGCAAGTTTCTGAAGGTAAAAAAGACTAAAGCTATCATTAAGCTACTCTAAGAGACGGCTTATGTAGGATAAGTGAGGTAAAATCAAATTCATTATGCAGCTCCTGCATGCCCCAAACAGAATATCATGTCAGGTTAATTGGAAGCCTAGCGAATTCCATTCCAACCATAGAACAAACAATCTACTTCGGTTCACATGAGATCATGCAATAAGTTTACACAATAAATTCGGCCACCTAATTTTATCCAATCCATTTATTTTTACATCCAAAATAACACATCATCACACCAAGGTATGGTCTGGACTATTTAGGTTCATATGAATCTGCAAGTTTTACACATATGATCTATTTAATTGGATAGGTAAATTTCAGCATAGATAAATTACTACTTCATTTTCCAAGCTAAAGGCTCAACACTCAGCAAAAACATACCTGCGCATATCTAGCTGAGCACGTGCATAATCTGTTAGAGGAATGAATTTATGTCAAATAGTAGCTGTCATGTTTCTTATATCTTTGTGTCACAGCTCCCTCCATTCTCTCTTTTAGTTCTTGCTACTTCATTTCAAAAGAAATTCACCATTCAGGAGCCCTTTCTTGAATCTGCATCTCATTGCATGCCTTGCCAATATAGATGATTATAAGCAATTAAATTTGGGGCATCTCATATAAGTTTATACCTAACATATCTATGCTCTAACACTCTAGCTGTATCCTCTAAAAAAATAGATCCTCTTCTAGTGGCACACATTCTGATCTTAAATTGCAAGTTCATACTTCTCTGTTCTTTTTAATAATATTGTTATTCTATTGCTTTCTTCATCAGTGAGAAATCTCTAAATATTATCGCCATGTGCAACCAGCTAGTTTTTTTCCATAACAACAAACTTAAATAAAGAAGAAAAAAAAGGCTCGAGCGAGTGTTTTGTACACGAACAACACCATACTGCAGATTGATATACAAATAAAGGTACTATTGGGTGAAAAGGAACGTCGAAGATCAACATAATTATTAGCTAGCAATTTGATCAAATAACAATACCTGGTCAAGTCTATAATACCCAAGAATGTCTATTACATCTCTCAACTGAGCATGAACTATAACACTGGCACCTTCCACACCAGCACTATAGCCATCAACAACACACCCGCTGACAGAAAACCTAGTAACCTAGCAAGATATATGTCCACAATTGCTAGTGTATGGTTCAAAGATCATGAGCGACGAACATAACTACTTTTTGTTTTGTTTTTTGAAATCAGCCACAAAATTTGAATGTGTGAAAACGCTGTTCACAAAGAAGGGACATACCAAATCAGTTCTTCCAAAAATTAAGATGTCCAGGAAAGGGATAAAATTATTAATTAAGCTCCCATTACATTAAATGGAATCAGCCAACTTTCCCTCTAAGCTCAATAAAATTGATCCCTGCATAGTCAATCTGTGCACTGCCAAAAGGCACTACTGCACATGAAATAGCTCCTCCCGAACCTACAATAGCAAAAAGTACAGTCAGCAATGCAGGTGAAAATCCCCTAAATCCTAAGGTTATAGGCCACTTAAGAATAGCAGGAAATAAGACATGTCTGATTTAAAGGCCGGAGCTGACAATTTTTATGCTTCTACTCCTATACAAAAGAAATATAATAGCTTGCATGCTAACGCTTCTCAAAATTGTATGCTGGAAAAGTCATAATTGTATTTCTTCATGCATAAGAAAAGGAGAAAAAAATAAATTCTTGTATCTATGATACTAACTAAACCTTCTGTTATGTAGTAAATGCATAATAACATTATATATTATTACACGTATGAAACTGTGATAAAAATCCTTCCTTAGGATACTATTTGAGATAGGAACTCGAGTAAACTTCAAAATTACCACATTCAGGGAAAGTAGTAGACAAACTGAATTCCTTTCTATTTTCTTTTGCAAGAAGAAAGAATGGGCTAAAAACTATAATTACCGTATTCTCAGTTGTTATAAAAAAAATTCTTAGGATGATAAAGAGTACCTGAAGCCTCCAGGAGCACTTGCAAATTACTTTATAAAATCATTGTGCTGCATATGAGCCAAGCACAGAAGAGCCATCATGTTAATTGTATATGCTTTATCTAAGAAATAGTTATTTCTTATTCCATATTCTGATGCAAAACCGTTTCCGCAGGCTCCTCGGTTTTGTTGGATAGTTCAACATATGAAAAACTAAGCAGCCACCCTACAATGCAAAACACATAGATAAATAAGAAAAACTAAGGCTAAAGATGAATCAAAAAAAGGAAAAAAGAACAAAAAGAGGCAGATCCAAATTTTAGTTCCCAAACATGAAAGAATCTGATATCAAAACATATGGTCTCTGCCTTGCCTCCTCCAACGTCCACTTCCCCACCTCTCCTTCGCCATCGCCGCCGCCGCTAGGACAGAAGATGGAACGCTGCATTCGCTGGAGCAAACCCTAGTGATGATGACATGGCACCCGGGGATCATCACGGAGGACGAATCCGGCTCTCTGGCTACACGGCAGGCCGGGCCGACTACTCGGAGTCCGACTCCTATACGGGGGTGCCTCATCAACGTGGAGTACAAGATATGGACTAATAACCGTCCGGCTTACTTGGAATCTGTTGTAACCGAATAGGAAATCAATCTGTTGACCGATCCGGACTCCTGTAACTCTATCCCGGCCGTCTATATAAGGCCTGGTAGGGGACCTCCGATCGGTAACGGGCTAAGTCTCCAAGTCTCCATTGTTTCATAGCTCGAGCCCCCTCGAGATCGATTCTCTAGGCTTGCGGCACTCAGGATACAAGCAATACCAGCCACCAAACACAGGACGTAGGGTATTACCTCTTCGTGAGGGCCTGAACCTGTCTAAATCCTGTCTCCCGTGTGCACCTATCCTGATTTGCTGTGCTCACACCACCCCATATTAAGTATTGCCGAAATAATACTCCGACAGTTGGCGCGCCAGGTAGGGGACGTGCGCATAGATCCATCTACACGAATCGGGATGGGCTCCATCAACTACGACAACGTCTTCGTCCCGGGAAGCATCGTGAGATTCGCTCTCGTGAACGCTGTCCCGGACCCCGGCCAACTTTTCCGATTCGGAAAGTTGAACTTCATCGCCGACAAGATCGGCCAGCTCCACCTCTGCTACTCGGCGACTTCCCGATCGGCAGAGGCCCCATCAGCTTTTCAGCACGGGCCTCCCCTTGAGCCCGCGCCTTCGGTCCCTCTCCCCAGGAAAGAGGCTATGCCGAAACCGGATCCGTTTGCTGCGCACGAGTTCGTACTCGGATCCCGACTGGTGGAGGCTATTGACTCTCTCCTCCCCGTCCTCGAGTATGACTCGGACGATTATGAGAGCTCTGGTAGCCACCATCCATCCCGGGAAGTCTTCATGGCCAACGCCGACTCACCAGATGACGGCGACGGTCGAGCGGTCCCCATCGTGGAACAAACGCCGGCTAAGCTTGAAGCCACCCGACTCCGACTCCTCGCCAAGGAAGAAGAGTTGATCGAGCAACAGACTCGGCTCGCTCGCCAGCGTGACGAACAACGGCGCAACGACGACATGAGGGCTCGAGGACGCCAAGTCCATAATGAGCTCCGCATGCGCGAAAGGGACGGGGTCCCAATATTCCCGCTCCCGAGTCACAACATCGTTGCAGCCACGATGGCGGCACGCGCCATTGAAATCCCCGAGGGCAACCCGGGACATGACGAACTTCGGTGACTCCGTGTTCTGCTGGAGGAAACCGCCCTCCAGCAGGCCGAAACTTCAGAAGGTCGCACCGGCTCCTCAGCAGGTGCAAGGAGTCGGCGCTCTACCCCTCCAAGAAGTCCACCCATCATGGGCGGACGACGAGCAAGCCCCGACCGACATCAGCCAGCCGGAGCGGTTCATGAGCGACTCGGTCCCAATCGAGACGCCCAAGGCACCATAGCCGCCAGAAACCGCGCTCGACAGGATGCGGACAAAAACGCTCGTCAAGCTGCACCGGTCCGCGATCGACTCGGACCAAGAACCCCGCGGGTGCAGAAAGAAGCGCTCTTCACGGTTCCAGGAGAGACGATCGTGGCAGCCACCACGACGATAGCGGCGCCACCAGCCGGGGACGTTCTCCGACTTCCTCCGGCATGGGTTATTCGGGTCCTAAAGCATTCGGTCCCCGTATCCGCAGCGTCATCTTCCCGTCACGATTCCGAGTCACCGGCATTAACAAGTATACGGGTGAGACCCGGCCGGACATCTGGCTGGCCGACTACGTGCAGAACCAATGGGGGGAACGACTACGTCGCGATCCATTATTTGCCGCTGTTTCTGGCCGACTCAGCGCGAGCCTGGCTCACCAGCTTACCTCCGGGTTGCATCCAGACATGGAGCGACCTTGAGACCCTCTTTGTGAACAACTTCCAGGGCACTTACAACCGGCCTGGGAACGTGTGGGATCTCCATAGTTGTACCCCGGGAGGAGGATGAGACTCTCCGCGAGTACATCCAATGCTTCTCCAAGAAGAAAAATTCCTTACCCGAGGTCCGAGAGGGTGATGTCATCACCGCCTTCTCCAAGGGGGTCCGAAGCACCGACCTCATCCACAAAGATAGCGCGCAAGAATCCTCAGACTATGCGCGAACTCTTCGACATAGCCAATAACTTTGCCACCGGCGAAGAGGCTGTCCGCAGTGCTACTCCGGATGACAAGGGAAGGAGCAAGGGCAAGGCACCCGAGTTACCCAGTCGGAACGCACGCCCCGAGTCATCCAGGAAGAAACACCGAAAGCGTAAAGGCGGAGATCTCGTTGCTGCGACTGAGCGCGCCCCGCCGCGCCGTCCCCAGCGCACCAACGCGACCTTCGAGGAGATGATGAGTCAGCCGTGTCACTTCCATGGACCCAAGTCCAATCACTTGACGCGCGACTGCAATCTCTTGAAGAATCTGAACAAGCCCTACGTCCCCAATAAGGGCAAAAAGGAGTCCCCTCAGGACGAGGGTGACGAATTCCCGAAAGAGACCGCTTGCTTGATGATCTTTGGCGGACCAAACGGTTACGAGTCCAAACGTCGCCAAAATATTATTGATCGAGAGGTCAACGCAGTGGAACCGGCCGTGCCCAAGTACCTGCGATGGTCCGAGTCCGTGATTTCCTTCGGCCGCTCGGATCACCCCGACTACATCCCCCATCCGGGACGATTCCCCTTGGTGGTGGACCCAATCGTTTGCGGCGTCCGCCTCACCAAAGTCCTCATGGATGGCGGGAGTGGTCTCAACATCCTCTACGTCAAGACTCTTGATGACATGAAGATCTCTCGTTCCGAGATCAAGCCGACTGGTGCCCCCTTCCATGGGGTAGTACCCGGCAAGATGGCGAGTCCACTCGGGCAGGTCAGCCTGCCCGTTACTTTTGGCACTCCTGACAACTTCCGGACCGAGACCCTCACCTTCGAGGTCGTCGACTTCCTAGGCTCGTATCACGCCATTTTGGGGCGTCCCTGCTACGCCAAATTCATGGCTGTCCCTAGCTATGTCTATCTGAAGCTCAAGATGCCGGGCCCTCGCGGGGTAATCACGGTGCAAAGCAGTTTCCGGCATGCATACACTTGCGACCTGGAAAATTGCAACCTTGCCACAGCTCAGATCGTTGAGGCCGAATTATGCGACCTCAAGTCGGCCGTGGTCGAGGAAGCACCCCCGACTAAAAAAGCTTCAGCGTCAACATCGTTCCAGTCGACGCGGGACACCAAGTCGATCCAACTCGACCCTGAAGACTCCTTCAAGACGACGCAGATCGGGACTGCACTTAGCGACAAATAGGAAAGCGCGCTCGTCAGCTTCCTCCAGGATAACCGAGACATCTTTGCATGGACATCCTCCGACATGCCCGGGGTTCCAAGGGAGGTTGCCGAGCACTCTCTCAACGTTCGACCGGATGCCAAGCCGGTCAAACAGCGCTTACGCCGATTCGCTGAGGATAGACGTCAGGCCATAGGAAAAGAAATAGCCAAGCTTCTAGCAGCTGGTTTTATTAAAGAAGTGTATCATTCCGACTGGTTAGCGAACCCAGTTCTTGTTCGCAAAAAGAATGGAAAGTGGAGGATGTGTGTTGATTATACTAGCCTTAACAAGGCGTGCCCTAAAGATCCTTTCACTCTCCCTCGCATCGACCAAGTGATTGACTCCACGGCAGGGTGCGAGATGTTGTGTTTTCTCGATGCTTACTCGGGCTATCACCAGATCAAGATGAAGGAGGATGACGAGATCAAGACATCTTTCATCACTCCCTTTGGCGCCTTCTGCTATGTTTCCATGCCCTTCGGCCTGAAGAACGCGGGCGCTACATATCAGCGGTGCATACAGCGCTGCCTTCAGTCGCAGATCGGTTGGAACATACAAGCCTATGTCGACAATGTGGTGATCAAGTCCCAGAAAAGAGAAGACCTCCTAAGTGACCTGGAAGAAACTTTCTCCAACCTTCGGAAATTCAGCATGAAGCTCAACCCCGAAAAATGTGTGTTCGAGGTCCCTTCGGGCAAGCTACTCGGTTTCATCGTTTCCGAACGAGGGATCGAAGTCAACCCGGAGAAGATCGATGTCATCGTCAAGATGGGCCCTCCCAAGAACCTCAAGGACGTCCAACGGCTGACCGGGTGCATGGCAGCTCTCAGTCGTTTTATCTCCCGACTCGGCGAGAAAGCCATGCCCCTCTACAAACTCGTGAAGAAGTCGGAGTCCTTCACCTGGACATCCAAGGCCCAGGACGCCCTTGACGGCTTGAAAAAGTTCTTATCCACTCCCCCGGTGCTGGCATCTCCAATGCCCAACGAGCCACTGCTCCTTTATGTCGCGGCAACTACTCAGGTAGTCAGTACGGTCTTGGTTGTGGAACGCTCCGAGCTCGGTCATATTCAAAAGGTCCAGCGCCCGGTGTACTTCATCAGTGAAGTCCTTTCCGAGTCCAAGGCGCGGTACCCTTAGATCCAGAAGATCATCTATGCGTTGTTCATAACGTCACGGAAGTTAGTCCACTACTTCCAGGGACACCCCATTACGGTGGTCAGCTCCTTCCCAATCGCCGATGTCGTCAACAATCGCGATGCCACGGGCAGGATTGCCAAGTGGGCGATGGAACTAATGGCTTTTAGCATAGTCTACGCCCCCCGCACGGCCATCAAATCCCAGGCTCTCGCCGACTTCATGGCCGAGTGGACAGAAGTCCAGTCCCCGCCCTCCGTCGTCGACCTCGAGCACTGGACACTCTATTTCGACGGCTCTCTGATGCTCCAGGGCGCGGGGGCTGGCGTCGTGCTCATCTCTCCCAAAGGCGAGCACTTCAAGTACGCATTACAGATCCACTTCCCGGCATCCAACAATGTTGCCGAGTACGAAGCTTTACTTCATGGTCTTCGACTTGCTGCATCACTCGGGATCCGCCGGCTCTTGGCACGCGGAGACTCCGAACTGGTGGTCCGGCAGGTCATGAAGGACTGGTCGTGCAGAGACCCCTCCATGGAAGCCTACTGCCAAGAAGTGCGCAAGCTTGAAGCCAAGTTCGACGGTCTTGAAATTACCCATGTTCTACGCCGAGACAACGAGGCTGCGGACGCACTCGCCAAGCTGGGATCCAGTCGGGACGTCGTTTCGACTGGAGTTTTTTCTTCACGAGTTGCATACCCCCTCTATCAAAGCCGAAACAACACCCAAGACCGAAGAACAGCAGGTCCCGGAAGGCGACGCTATTCAGCAGCCCTCTCCAGAGGTCCTGGCCGTCACTCCCGACTGGACAGCGCCCTTCCTAGATCAACTGCTACGGGACGTCCTCCCACCAGACAAAACTGAGGCGCGCCGCATTGCGCGACGCGCCAAGTCCTTCGTTGTCATCAACGACGAGCTGTACAAGAAGAGTACCTCCGGGGTCCTCCAGCGGTGCATACCTCAAGAGCAGGGACAACAGCTGTTGTCCGATATCCACTCGGGCGTATGCGGCCACCATGCGGCGCCCAAGTCGCTAGTCGGGAAAGCCTTCCGACAACGTTTCTACTGGCCGACTGCCGTATCGGATGCCGATCACATCGTCCGAACATGCGAGGGATGCCAATACTTCGCCCGGCAGACACATTTGCCGGCTCAGGCGCTCCAAACTATCCCGATCACATGGCCCTTTGCGGTCTGGGGTTTGGACATGGTTGGTCCCTTCAAGAAGGCTCCCGGGGGCTACACGCACCTTTTCGTTGCAGTCGACAAATTCACCAAATGGATCGAGGCCAAGCCGGTGGCCACGATAACTGCAGAGAGGGTGGTTGAATTTTTTCGGGACATCATTTTCCGTTTCGGCGGTCCCAACAGCATTATCACAGACAACGGCACCCAGTTCACTGGGCGTGCATTTCTTCAATTCTGCGACGACTTCAACATCAGTCTCGACTTCGCCACCGTAGCACACCCGCGCTCCAATGGGCAAGTCGAGCGGTCCAACGGTCTGATCATGCAAGGCCTCAAGCCTCAGATTTTCCAGCGATTGAACAAATTTGCAGGCAAGTGGGCAGCCGAGTTACCATCAGTGCTATGGAGCCTACGCACCACGCCCAACCGATCAACCGGCTATACGCCGGCGACTTGGTTCTACGCTGAGTGCAGACCAACAAAGAGCAGCACAAACTTTCCCTGCCATGGGAGGGTCCGTACATCGTCGCCGAAGTACTACGCCCGGGGGCCTACCGGCTGAGGGACAGCGATGGCAATATCTTCACCAACGCGTGGAACATAGAACAGCTACGTCGTTTCTAAGCTTGAATTCTTTTTTTAAGTGTCTTGGAAACATGAATGAAGAGCCTTCTTTTGCTCCATTTAAAAGCAAGCCTTTCTTTTTCCCGACTGACCTGCTACGCCCGCTCGTAGCGGGTACTCGGCACATGCACGGCTTTGCCCCTCCTTCGCGAAATACTTAAGTACTGTGTATAAAGTCTAACGTTAACTCTTTGACTCCAATCGCCGGTTTACGCCGCACCCTTACGCTACACGGGACACACGCCAACGGCTAATCCCTACGCAAAGGAGGCTACAACGGGTTGGCGAAGAGCAAAAACGAACAAACTCAAATACACAGAAACATAAGTCTTTTCACGATCAAATTAAAACTTACTTGTTAATCGGATAGTATATACATAAGTCACTCGGCATCCCCGAGCGCACACAAAACTCACTCGGCACCCCCGAGTGCACACAAAATTCACTCGGCGAGTTCTTTACAAAATTCACTCGGCACCCTCGAGTCCTTTACAAACTTTACTCGGCTGGCCCAAGCAGTTTACAACTATCCCTATTTTCTACAGGCCCGACCGTTTTATAAGGGAATCGACGGTGGACTCAACGGCCCGCATCATCTCCGGAATGTCTTCTTCCGGGAAATCAGCGGCATACCCCTCCCCGATTGCCTGCATATCTAGCAACGGGTAGTGGGACCGCGCCACCGCCAGGACTATGCTGGCCCCCGTCCGTGCGCCCTCCGCCTCGACGTTCGCCACTCCATCGGGCACTTGGTTTAGACGCTCGGCGACCGCCGCGATGGAGTCCGGAGCCATTTCGTCCGGCCAGACGGCGCCACACGCTACCTGCCCCGCCTTCAGCAGCGACTCGATCATCCCACGGGACTTCTCGAGACACGCCTTCAACTCTGCAACAACAAAAAACACGCATGAGCAATACGACCAGTAGGCCGGGACAAAACCGAATTCAGAAATAGCACTCACCAGACTCCGCTTCCGCGGCAGCTTTCTTCGCGGCCCCGGCGGCCGCCTCCGAGTCAGCGGCCTTCTTGGCCACCGACTCGGCCTCGCGCCCGAGCTGCTCCACACGGGCCTTCTCCGCCAAGAACGCCTCCTCAAGCTTCCCAGCCTGCTCTTTGGCGGCGTCCAGGTCCCGGGCGCGGGTCTTCGACGCCTCGAGCTCCGCCCTCAGCCTCGCAACTTTTTCTTCGACGGCTGCAAGAGACAACGCATCAGCAAGACAAAACGCGACAAGGGGAGGCAACAAATCACTCGGTTCACTCACCTCGGGTTTTGGCGATCTCCTACGAAATGCCCGCTTGCAGGGCGATAACTTTCGCCCCGCGCTTGCGGGCCACATCCTCCGCCGCCTGCCGACTCGCGGACATCTTGTCCCACTCGGACTTCTGCATTTTCAGGCGTTCGATGACGGGCAGCCGGTCTTGGAGGAAGGCGGTCTTGTCCTGCGACCGCTGGTTCAGAGCCTGCAACAGAACACACACACGTTAGGCCACCCGGCAAAGGCATCAAAACCCTCCACCCGGTCCCAAGGACCCAGCGGAGGCTCGGGGGCTACACCCTCCGGGTGCACTGTTCGTGCACCCGGAACCAGATCTACAAAATATGCAACATACACCCTCCGCCTGACTATTCTAGTCGAACGCAGGCTCGGGGACTACACCCTCTGGGTGCACTGTTCGTGCACCCAGAGTGAAGACTACAAGGGAAAGGCAAAGGGCCCTCCGCCCGACTAACTTAGTCGGGCAGAGGCCCGGGGGTTACTTCCTACGGACATACTCCTATAAGGGCAAAAACAACTTGCCTCCATCAAAGGACGCAGCCTGCCATTCAGCAGGTTGGCTCCCTCCTTTGCTGCCCTCAGCAAGGCGGGGAGGATCTCTCCAAGTTGAGCAGCGACGTCCGCAGCCGCCTGCCACTCCTTCTCCTCCTCGACGTCGTCGACCTTCCGCACTGTCGTAGTCGGCTGCCCCGAGTCCATTTCCCGGACTCGGAGAGGTCAGCGCACCAGCTCAGAACACGGCCTCGAAGGCGGAGCCGCGCTGAACTCCTGCATTGACGAGGGCAAGCCAGGCTCGCCCCCACGTCCCTGCAGGGTGGCCCCAGCTGCCTCGGGACCCGCGCCCTCCGCCATCTCCACGTCCCGGCTGGCACCCGCAGACCCCACCGGCACTAAGGCTCCAGGGGAGGATTCCTCCTGAGGAGCGGCTGGCGAGGCGGGCTGAGCGCCGGGCTGCTCGGAGGATGGCTGGGGAGCATCCGCGGGTTGAGGCGACGACGGCCGGGGAGACGAAGAAGTCACCGCAGGCGGAGGTGACGAGGCCCGGGCGTTCGATACTGGAGGATCTCTGCCTTGGCTGGACCCCGGGCCACTCGGGGGCGCCCTCGGGATGTCCCCCGCCCTCCGCGTCCTGCAGAGGCAAGACCGGCCATGTCAACATTTAAAGAAACAAAGTCAGGTAGGTAGTCGGCCAGACACTTACTTCGAGGATAAAGGGACGGCGATGCGCTTCCTGGCTCCCGCGGCTCGCCGCCCAGGCGCGGCAATAGCCGGGGTCGGCGAGGTCCCCGACCCGCTGGGTGCCCCGAAGGCGGCGCCGGCATCTCTCTTCTACCCCTGACCGGGGAGAGCGTCGTCTTCGGCCGCCCGAGAAGCTTCACTCGGAGCGGCAGCTGGCGCTACCGGGTCAGCGCCAGCGGCGGGGCCCTCCTGCTCCGCCAGTGTAGTCCCCGTGGCGGCTGGCGCTACGGGATTAGCGCCAGGGGCGGAGCCCTCCTGCTCGGCCGGTACGGCCCCCGCGGTGGCTGGCGCCACCGGACTAGCGCCAGTGGCGGAGCCCTCCTGCTCCGCCGGTACGGCCCCCGCGGTGGCTGGCACCACCGGACTAGGTGGCTGGCGCCAGTCCGCGGAGCCCTCCTGCTCCGCCGGGGCAGTCCCAGTAGCGGCTGGCGCCACCGGGTCAGCACCAGCGGCGGTGCCCTCCTGTCCCGTCGGCGTAGTCCCTGCGGCAGACGGAGCCGCTGAGCTGGCACGGGCGGTGCCCCTCACGACGAAGGTCGAGTCGGCGGCGGAGCCGCCCCGTCCCCTCTGGATAGTGCCCGCCGAACGCCTCCGTCTCTTCACTCGGAAGGCGCTAGCGTCGTCCGAGTCCTCCTCCTCCTCCTGAGCGGGCGTGCTCGACGGGGGAGGACGGGGCGGAGCGGCCGCCGGCGCCTTAGAGGGCCCGGCACCATTTGAAGACCCGGCGCCCTTTGAAGAGCCGGCGCCGGAAGAAGACGCCCCGGCCGCCCCTTGCGGTGGCGGCTCGCCCTTCGGGAGTCAGCATATCGCGGCTGATTCCAGATCTCGTCCTCCAGGAGGGGACCACTGGAACAAAAGCTGAAAAGAACTTGCAAAGGCACGAAGACAAAATCCGAGTAAGACTCGGCCAAACGCTAAAGAAAAAGACAAGATATCAGACACTCACGTCACTCGGTGGGTTCGCCCGGCTGAATGGAGGCGGCCGCCCAGAGAAGTCCAGGCTCGTCCCCTGAGCCAGGAGCTTCTCGAGCCGGCTTTGTACTTCGCCCTCCGACAGCTCATCGGCGGCCTCCCGGGTCGCGTCCTCCTCGCCGGAGTACTGGTACATGGGATGCACTCGAAGCTTGGCCGGCTGCACCCGCCACCGGACGAAGGTCGCGACGACGACCGCTCCAGTGACCCCGGACTTCATCGCCTGGTCGAGCTGTGCCATCAGGACGGCGACGCTGTCCTGCTCCCGGTCGAGGGGTGGGTCCGACCAACTCGGCCTGACCGCCGGCGGCTGGCCCGAAAAGGCCGGCAGCGCCGGGTCGGCGTTGGCATAGTAGAACCACTGGGCATGCCAGCCCTTGTTCGACGACTGCATTGGAGGAGTCGGGTAACTCTTCGCCGCTCCCGACCTCAGCTGGAACCCGGCGCCTCCTACCACGGCCGGGTTGTCCTTGCTCGGCTACGGCTTCACCATAAAAAGATGCTTCCACAAGGCGAAGTGCGGCCGGATGCCGAGATAGCACTCGCAGAGGGTGATGAAGCTCGCGACATGGAGCACGCTGTTGGGGTTGAGGTTGTGGAGCTCCAACCCGTAGTAGTACAGCAACCCTCGCAAGAATGGGTGGACCGGCACCGAGAACCCCCGCTCAAAGAATGAGCTGTGGACGACCAGCTCGCCGGTATTCGGGGTGGGGATGGTCTCTCCCGCGGCGGCGCGCCACTCGATCAGTTCCTTCGGCGGCAGCAACCCCATCCGCACAAGGATCGCCAACTTCGCCTCCGATGCCGTCGACTTCATCCAAGGGGCCATCGGCTCGGCGGGCGACTCTTCCTCGCTCAGCAGCTTCCACACCAAAGCGTCCTCCTCGGCTTCGGTTGGATCGGCTTCCCAGTCCGGGGCTTGCATCCGAGATGGCCGGAGCGGGGATTAGGGTTTTTTGGTGGGGCAGAGCGCGCGGAGCGATTTGGGGGCGGAAGGGAGATGAAGCGACGGGCGCGAGGTGAATGTGGGAATGTTTGAAGGCGTGGGCCAATCCCGTAGACTCCCCGGAATATGAAGGGATGGATCGGGCGGTTCGGATTCCCCACGTCCGCACGTTCCCGGATTCACCGCGCCCACGATTGCGCCGTTTCGGATTCCGCCGCATGATTTGGGCGGGCCACGTCGCGCTTCTCTCGTGCCCACGACCTGACTGTGCCGCGATTCGTGCGGTTTAATGGAAAGAGGATCTGACGGCTGGCCTTCCAGGATTAATGGCCGCTCGGAATATTCCTCCCTTAAACAAGCAACCGAAGCGTGTTTTCCGCAAACCACTAGCCGGATTCCGGTATGATTGGGACCGGGCGCTACGGTTATGAAGGGTCTCAGCAGCTGGCCTCAAGCAGGAACGCAGTCGCCTGAGTACACCCGAGTGAGGGGCAGCAATGGCGTGCCTTTCCCAGGCCACAAGTCGGATGCCGAGCATCTCGGAGTTGCCGAATTCTCCACCCAGACCATCCGAGAACATTATTTGGGAGGCCCTGGGACCTGGACTTTCTAGGTTCAGTGGAATGACTTGGTGTAAGGCTTCGTCACTCGGGAACCTATACGCCATGGCTTGTTTTCTCTGGTCCGGACGAAGGTTTCAGAGGCATTCCCTCAGGGGACACCAGCTGGCTCTAATCCGCTCGGGAAGGCCAGTGCTACTCAGAAATCTAGTCGGGATTCATGGCACGCTCCACGCTGGGCTATCAGCCGGTCTCTGTCCAGGGTTTACCCGCTATTAGCTCACCTGCCATAATATTCCCGCCCTACGGGTGAATATTACTCGGCTCTTATTGTCTTTTCCACAGGAGTTCAATCAGTCCTTCGCAATCTCTCTGCCAGCAGAAGTCACTCGGGAAGTTTGATTAGAAGCGTCGACCGATAGCAGCAAGATCGTGAAGGACTCGGGGGCTACTGATGATGACATGGCGCCCGGGGATCATCACGTTCGGCTCTCTGGCTACAGGGCAGGCCGGGCCGACTACTCGGAGTCCGACTCCTATACGGGGGTGCCTCATCAACGTGGAGTACAAGATATGGACTAATAACCGTCCGGCTTACTCGGAATCTGTTGTAACCGAATAGGAAATCAATCTGTTGACCGATCCGGACTCCTGTAACCCTATCTCGGCCACCTATATAAGGCCCGGTAGGGGACCTCCGATCGGTAACGGGCTAAGTCTCCAAGTCTCCATTGTTTCATAGCTCGAGCCCCCTCGAGATCGATTCTCTAGGGCTTGCGGCACTCGGGATACAAGCAATACCAGCCACCAAACACAGGACGTAGGGTATTACCTCTTCGTGAGGGCCTGAACCTGTCTAAATCCTGTCTCCCATGTGCACCCATCCTGATTTGCTGTGCTCACACCGCCCCATATTAAGTATTGCCGGAATAATACTCCGACACCTAGACTAAACCACGTCCAAGCAATTTCACCCGTAGGATACGCCGCGTAGCCCACAAGCACCGCACGGCCCACGGCACGAAGAGGACCGCGCGACAACGCCCGCCCGTAATCAAAAGGTTGATAATTGAAATGGTTTTATTGGTCCATGAAATAAGTGAAATTTTGTATTGCAATTTGCTATTTGAGACAAGTAATATGTGAATGCTTGGTGTAGAAAGAATAGAAGAGAAATTCCATTTCAGATATCATACATGGTTACAGTAAGAATTGAAGATCAGCATAGCAATATCTAAATGTAAGTAACAAGACAGTTCTAAATATTTAAAAAATGTGCCTAGCGCCCGTCCATCTTGAAGGAAAGTTTTAAATATTTTAAAAAAATTGTACATATTAGAAGTCAAAGTCAAGAAAGTTTCACCACCCAAATTCTAAAATATCACATATTTCATAACCGCGGTAGTACTACACAATATATATTCCGTAAATAGCAAATTATATACTTGATAGCTTCTTGCATGAACATAATTGTAATTAACATTCCAAACAAGTCTCATGCAAACCTTATAAATCTGTTTAAAGGAACTGCAGTATCAAACATTGGTATTAGAACAGCATGACCGTAGTCCACATCCAAACAATGTCAGTGGATAAAGAAAATCAGCACCATTTAGTTTAATTGTAAGGCAAACATGAGACAAGGGAGGCAAACATGAGACAAGGGACACAAATTGCAGGAGCAATTATGAAAAAAATACCCTAGTCTCACAAGCAGGGACAGGTGGCGCATACTCAGGATCACCAGGCTCCGCAAACTGCAATACAAACCATGCCATTCCTGCAACTGATCAACAACAGTCAATCAGCAACACCGCTCCCATCAATCAAACAAAATTCCTGATCCACGCAAACAACACACGCCCGCAGGGAACACAATTACCAGCATAAATTGGCAACTTGCGCCTCTCGACGGGTGGCTTGTGCTTCAGCAGGTTGGTCGTGAACCCTGTCAAGTGGGTCTGCCTTCCCTTCAATCTGAATAAGGTCCACGAAAAGACACCCTACAGTATGCATAGCTTCCTGCAACAAGTTGAACCTTTTTTAAATTCGCAAATAAAATGTGCAGTACTAAGTTGGCCCAGCATAAAAGCCAAATAATGGATGGTGAATTGGACCAACCAACTCTAGTAACACTGAGAAAATCACATGAACAGACAACACATAGGAAGCACTTCCATGGGGGGAACCCAGAATCCCAGATCTAAGCAAAATCAAAACCTATCAAGGGCAGTGGCACGGCAAGGAGTAGCTGGCTACTGAAATAAACGCAATCAGATCATACCACCAAAACTAACAACTGTACATGCCACTTTTTTTACAGAACAGCAAGGGAGTTTTAAAAGTTCCAAAACTACCAATGTGAACAAATAGAGGCTACCTAATCTTGCTATCGCAGATGTATCATTGTTATACACCAACATCACAGGAAGTAAATGATAAGCACAATATCATGTTTAAGCCTCAAAGCAGTATACGATAAGCACAATATATGTTGAGATGGTTTACTGAAACATTTTGCATGTCCAAAGAGAAAAGGTGACATGGACTGATTACTGAACAATTAAGATGAACTCAATTGGTGATAATAAGATAAAAAAATGTATGTAATCCAAATAAAAGAGATGGCATTGCTCAATTCCGCTAAAAAGGGTCAGATTTATTTAAGTAATTTACTTACACAGTTGCTCCAAATGTCAAATATTTATGTGGAAGGTTCACTTCAGAGATACAGACCATGGTTTCCTTTGCTCAAAATTGGTGATAATACTTATATGCACAATCTAAACTTCATAGCGCTGCAGAGATGAACATGACCTTTGGTATATAAACAGAAGCAAATGGAATATTGTCACGCCCTGATTTTCTAATCTCGCATTCCAGCATGAAACACTGCATCATAGGCATATCTTAAACATCGCATGCATTAATCTCACCCCTCTCGTAACCTTCCGATCTAAACCCTAATCCGGGAATCTACCCCATCCCTTCGCTCGATCGGTATCCAGTGATACACTCACGGCACCTCATCACCGAATGTTCCTGAGTATCGTGTCGAAGCCCCGAAGGCATCCCAATCCACCTCCCCACCTGCCACACTCCGGAACCCTAGTTCCGACCCTCGAAACCCCTTTCTCCTTATTTAATCTTTTCCTCCCAAAACCCTAAACACGAAGTCTACCTCTCCCCGGTCTTACCAAAAATTCCAAATAAATTCCTGAAGAACCCTAACAACATCCTTGATCTAAATATAGCTTGAAATATAGACAGCCAATGTAAAAATCTTGAGTTACAAAAATATTAAAACCTAGATCAATTATGGGTGTCGTACTGCAACCCCTATGATTATCCCTCGGAAAATTTCGATAAATTTCCACAACACTTCCCACACCTCCAGGAGTCCCAATATCTAGAATCTTGAGCAGGTCCTATGTAAAAATCTAGCACCTTAGCTCCGAATGACGTCTCACATGAAATCACCATGAATCTCTTGCTAAAGCTGCCCAAAAGTTATTGAGTGAACAGCCCTCTCTGCCCTCACCTTTCCAATCACCATGTAACCCACTGGCAACCCTTGTCCTATCAACACACAATAGAAAGCATGACACGTCGTGCATGGCATTCATGTTCTGGCCCTGCGCGTTAGACCATTCAACGCCAAATCTTGCAGAACCATCAATTAGGTGTCCCTGAACCCCGTTGACGTGGTTGTGCACGACGAATCCCCTTTGGACATGCGGTGGCATGAGCATGCCGCTCTGGACGCGCTCTGGACGCGTCCAGTCATGCCACAGCATGCACCCGCTATTCCTCTCGCTGCACCGGCTGCCGTTGAGCCTTGTCCGAGCAATAGTTGCAGCCCCGGTGTCCCTCTGCTCCCCTACGATCAATCCCCTCCTTGCTTTAGCTCACCTCGCCATTAACTCACCTCGCCGAGCTATCCCATCGCCGGTTTGGAGCAAGCCTAGCAGCCGTGGCTAACCAGGCTCGTCGCCGGCCTATAAAAGGAGCTCGAGCACCAAGCCTTCACCGAGCTGCCCTACAATTGAGTTCCCCATCTTCTACTTCTTCCCTAGTGAGCCGTCTTCTCCCCAAACTTTCCCCCGAGCACGCACTTCCCTTGAACAAGATCCGCCCGACAAGAACACCCGAGCACTCCCAAGGCGCCACATCAGGCCATCTCCCTTACAGCCCAAGGCGCTAGCACCTACCCTCCCTCCTCTCTTGCTGGACCCCTTGCCTTCAGCTCCTAGCACAGGCCGCAACCGAACCCGCCTCTGGCCATCAGCAAAGAACCGAGCAGCTTTGCGCCCCTAGAAAAGCCTGGCCGTCCCAGCAAAATCGCCACCCTCTGTTGAGCCGAATCCCTATCCCCATACCTCAGCTCTCACCGAGGACCAACTGCCTTAACCACCGGCGTTGTTGCTGTCAGGAGCTCAGTCTAACGCAACCGCCGCCGGCGCCGACCCCTTTTGCGGCTGTCGGAACAACTGCCCCCAATTAAAGTAGCCGCACGCTGCGGATCGGTAAGCCACGGCGCCTCAGCCCAGTAGCCGGCCCATTTAGCTCCTTGACCGCGCCCCACCGTAGCTCCTGTGCCCGCAGTCCAGCGGGCGCCTCTGCCTTCGCTAAGGGGAAGCGCATTCCTGTTTGAACAGAAGGCGTAAAATAGCTAAACCAGCTCAGAACCGGTTAGGGCACTGGTTCGGCCGGTTCGGGCCCTACCAGACCGGTTTCTGGAGTGCTATTTCCGGTTTTAGAATCCTTAGACAAAACCTAAACTTTTCCCTTTAAAGAGTTTCTAAAGTGGGACTTAATCCGAAGCTTAGTTAATTAGGATAGGTTTAGGGTTATTATTTAAGCTTTTAAAATCCGCATAGCTAACATATACGGTATATATATGTTCCTAAGCAAATCAAAATAAATCTCTTCCCATCCAGTAGCCTTAGATGATCTACGGTATTTCCGTAATCCGTTTGGATGAAAGTTTTTGACTGCAAAAGCCTGGTAAGAGCTTTTCTCCATTATAACGCATTGTCATTTTATGTGACAATCTTTGCATATACCCGTCGCCAAAGTCATTCTCTGCCCCCATAAACCTAAGACATGAAATCGTTAGGTCAAATCTTTAACCTAACTCCAGGTATACGCATCCTATTCTAGAACCGCCTTCCGAAACCCTAAACCCTAACCCGGTTGTTCTGGGCAAGCACCTTCCTGAGTTCACCTGGTTATCCGTGATTTATTTTGCCATGCATATTGTTTGGTTTCCTTGAAGTGTTTGGATTGTTGCTTATTCATTGTTCTTTTCGACGCGTAGTTCGCGGAGTGAAATACGTGCGTGAGGACGAACCGGAATCACCCCCGCATCAGGAACAAGAGCAGGAACTGCCAGGCAAGCAATTTCCCACCTTGTCCATTTTGAATCCTATATTTGCAAAGTATAATTATTTTGATTATGAAACATGCATGCTATGTTTATCAACGATATTTTATGTACATTTAGCTATACCCGATAGATGCATTCGAACTAGGGTTGAACATCCGATTCCTTGTAACCCTAGTCGATTCGTCGGATGGTTTTCAACCGACAAAATACCAAGGTTATAGGCAGTAGCCATTGCTTAGCCCCGCTATAGTTAAGACTAAAATTTTGTTCGGTTGATACAGACCTTCGGGTACGGGAAATCAAACCCGCGGATAGCGTATGTTATCTGCGGTGACTTTTAAAAGAAATGTTGCCAAAATCCAAAATAAAGTTGGAGATGACTTTGATTCGGGTAGGAAGTTAAGGTGGTTTGAAGGGAGACGAAGTAGCGGAAGGCTACGCGGTGAATGATGATAAACTGGAGTCTTACTCGAATCAGTTAAGGACCGAGCCCAAGTGCTGCTAAACCAATTCCCCCATCGTACATCCACATGTCCTTTATGGGAAGGACTTGACTCGGTAACCCGCCTAATAATAGGGTTCGGACCCGTAGGAAGTAAGGAGAAAGTGCTAGGTAGGATATGGATCCCTAGAGAATCCCCATGGTGCTACATGGGTAGAGATTCTTAGTGAGCTCCATTTAGACGTGGATGAAGATTCGACACAAAGATGAGCGTTTTTCCGGATTGTGGTGTCAGGCTGCCTGGGCACAATCGGAGTTGAGGTAAGTCTCGTTTAGCGGGTCCGACTCTAGTATTAACGCAAGCGAAGGGTTTTGTTGTAATATCCCTGCCAATACGCCTCATCAGGTGTATCGATAGTACTCGGCATTAAAGGGTATTATTACATCTTGTGGGTAAAGCCGTACAACCTCCGCAGAGTGTTAAAAACTATTCGAATAGCCGCGTCCTCGGTTATGGACATGAACTGGCGCAGCCACACACCAGTTAGACTAAGTTTCGTTTGCAAAAGATGGGCATTGGGATTAAGGACGTGGGCATGATGTGTCCACAGTGGGCAATTTTAGGCCACGCGACGGTGGTAAGGAAATTGCCGAAGTAAAGAAATTCGCCGTATTGCCTGAGGTGGATGGAATACGGTCTAGTGATGGAAAACCTAGTTATCGGATATGTGGAAACTACCGTTCGATGGATGGTGCCATGGACAGTGAGTGGAACTATCGGTAATAGGTTATGAGATGATTAGCGGTGTTTACCGCGTGAGATGAGATAAGATGAGAGGAGATGGAAGGTGATGAGATGCCACTTGATTTACTGTTAGTTTTCAAAATGCTTTTACAATCTACTATTCAGTATTTCAAATGCAGAACTTACATTTTCGCACAACCAGAAACATAGGTTAGAGCTGCCCTCTTGAAATACTCCTGCATGAAATATAGCTGTATAATCCTCCTACGGGGATTGCTTGCGAGTACATTCAATGTACTCACCTGGCTTGTTGATTTGGCCAGAGGACGAAGAAGATTTTGACTTTGAAGAGCGTGACAGCGAATTCGAGGGTTAGGACGTTTTCTCCCCAGTCAGCTGCCTGTTGGTTCGGCATGTCGATGGGTTATCCACTACGCTATGTTTTATTTCCGCTGCTGTTTTATTCGGCCAATAGGCCTGGTGTTGAACCTCGACCATAAAGGTCTATCTGTGTAATAAGAATTCGGTATTGTATGTGTATGTTATCAAGTGTTTGTGTGTACTGGCTACTGATCCAGGGACCAGTACAGTAATCACAAAGGACGTATCCGGCCTTAAAACCGGGCACGCCACAAATATGATAGTTAACATCTGTCGAGAAGGACACATAAAAAGTAATGGTATAACGTGTTGCCGGGAAGAGGGGAGGGCAAGGAGAAGAGGCGCAAGCGAGTAGCCGCCGTCGCCATCACGTAGAGAGGAGCTAGGGTTGGACCAGAAGACGCCGATTTTTCCTGCAGAACAGCACCACCCGCAGCACGACCGGCCCACGCAGGCCCAGGCCACGGTGCCCGCGCGCAGCACGCCCGCCCGCCTCCATCCGAGCCGTCCGATCGGCATCCAACGTAATGAATTCGCCGGTGAATGTGGTGGCTCGGAGTCCGCCCGATTTTAAAGTAATGTAATCTAATAACAACCTGTAAAATGCCATACAAATTACTGCAAGCTTGGTATTTGCGCAAAATTTGAAAACCAAATTTGTCTTAGGCACCTCAAGGTCACCGCTAAAAGGATCAGCTGTCGGAGTTATCTTCATGCCACCACCGAAGTACTTGGCATTTCCTATGCATAGGGCCGTGACTTTATGAAGTTTTCTCCATTGTCCCCCATTTACCTATTATATGCATTACAATTGCACATCTGCAGAATTAGAACGAGCACACAAAAAATGTGAAGATGCAGCTCTCTTTAGAGCAAAGCTTAGGTCAAAGCGCACCTTTATTATCTGGCCTCGATTCCTATGTCCCCAAAATGCTCTTAGAGCTCCAAGAACATAACATAAGCTGCCAAATCTCTTGTACATAGAAGCAAAATAACCTGCCTTAGCACTCCTGCAGATGTAGCAATTCTTTAATTTTTCAAATTATCCATTGAATAAAACGTTTCAAGTGGTTATTTTCCACTTACAAATGGATATCAGCAACATTAGCAAAAAAATGTGGGTCTCCAGTTGGACGTTCCATCATGCCTATGTCTAGTTTTGATTTAACTCCTGCAAAAAAGGATTTACCTGTGAGTCTCGGATGCTGAGCTCACAAATCCATTGCACATACAGTATCAAATGATGAAGACCTTGGTTTCATAAATAGTCACAAAAATGAGGAAAGTTGCCATGGAACGATTGTGTTTAGATTGATTAGAACTCTATCATCTCTCTTAAACTAATACTATGGCTATCAGCAATGATCAGCCACAAGATAATTAGTTTTAAATGGTTACTGTATATTCATATATTTTACTTGAAAATAGGGGAAGAATCGCCACTATGAGACCATCAGCACCACAGATCTATAAAAGAAGGCAGTATCAAGGAAGGAACCTCTCACAGTTCGATCAATCGCCTGAGGGTTATTTGACCTAGTTTAACAAAATAATAACATGTCCAATGAAAACAGGGGTTAACAAACCGCAATGGGATATGTAGATCATGCAGGATATAAAACAAAAACAAAAATACCAGCCAAATGTCCTAGCGAAGTCTGAGCCAGTTCCAAGTGGAATGAGCTGCAAGAGAAAAACAAGGTGTTTCACTACTGAACAAATTCCAGTACATAAAACAAACATTTCAGAACACTCCAATAATCAGGTCTGAAAAGGCTAAAAGGGCAATCCAATAGAGTAGCAAAGCTATAAGCTATGCATACTCACACCGAGCACCGTTAAATCGTCAGGCCCTCGATTAAGGGCACAGATTGGACTTCCTTTCCAAAAGAAGCCATTCACCACCTGCACATGCAAGGTTCCTGTCGGCGTATTATTCCGGCAACACTAACTATGGGGCGGCGTGAGCACAGCAAATCAGGATGGGTGCACACGGGAGACAGGATTTAGACAGGTTCAGGCCCTCACGGAGAGGTAATACCCTACGTCCTGTGTTTGGTGGCTGGTATAGCTTGTATCCCGAGTGCCGCAAGCCCTGGAGATTCGATCTCGAGGTTGCTTGGACTTGGAAACAATGGAGGTTGTCTATGACCTAGAGAATACTTCCCGATCGGAGGTTCCCTACCGGGCCTTATATAGGCGACCGGGGTAGGGTTACAAGAGTCCGAATCGGTTAACAGATTGATTTCCTAACTTGTTACAACTAATTCCGGGCATACCGGACAGGTATTAGTCTATGTCTTGTACTCCACGTTGATGAGGCGCCCCCGTGTAGGAGTTGGACTCCGAGTAGTCGGCCCGGCCCATCCCGTGGCCAGAGGGCCAGATTCGTCCTCCTTGATGATACCCGGGTGCCATGTCATCATCAGTTCCACCATCAACTCTGTCACCGCATGCGCTTCCAATATCAATTGCTGGATCTGTTAACAATTTGTACAAAGGTTGTACCAACATTCCACGCAAAAATACCTCATGAAGTGTCTCATCCCCGCCAACAGCAATCACAGCGTCAGCCTCATCCTCTATAGCCTAAGGCACACAGACCAGAACCGGTGTTCACAAAACAATGGAAAGCCCAGAATTGGAAAATTACAAGTGGATATTGATAGGTAACGATGTGAAGCCAACCACACACCTCCCTTGTGACATCTATGGCGTGGAATGGGCCCGAAGTGATGCACTCACAAATCTGATTACGCAATACACGCAAAATCAAAACATTCCGTGAGACCGCCGAATTACCTCCGTATCTGAGACTGAGCCCGAGAGTGGTTTCATACGGCAATTAGAACTTGCAATTCTAGAGTGGTGTGATCTATGGGGGATCTAAGAGGCTTACGTTGCATTGGTCGGCAAGGCGGGTGCGGAGGTGAGGGAGCAGCTGCTTCCACTGCTTGGCTCTACGACCATTGGCGCCTGCACAGCGGGATCTGTGGGAAAGTGAAGGACTTTTAGAGCACGTATAAGCAAAGAAATGGCGGAGTGGAGAGGAAGATTACGGGAGTGTACCGGAGGGGTTGATGGCGAAGACGAAGTCGCGGCGAGCACGGGAGGAGGCGGCGGCGGCGGAGCGATCGGACGCGAGGCCTACAGCGCCAGGTCGGGAGTGGGAGCGCGAGGCCCGCGGCAGGGTCAGCGACGGCCTCAGCATCGCCGGCGCGGCCATGACGTCGCTGTTGCTTGGAAGAAAGCACAAGGGTAACGGAGCATTGGAGAAGGAGCAGAGCTGCAGTACCTTTGGATTTCGCCTGGGATGCCGAATCTGCTGGAGATGTCGCCGGGGTGGCCCGTCCCGGCTCCTCTGGATCCGGCAGGGGCCGGCGTCATGCTGCTCAAGCCTACGAAAGGGGATCAAGAACCAAGATGACGTGTTGCTGGCTCACCGTGGGCCCTACCTCTTCCTCCCATGCCGAACCCCGAAGTGTCCCCGCTCCATGTCGATTCGGGCGCTCCGGCCCGGAGGCGGTTTTTGCGGCGGCGAAGCAGGGCTCACCCTGTCGGTCGCCTCGAAACCCTAACCCCCGCTGTCGTCTGCTGCGTACCGCCGGGAAGGGAGCAAGGGGGAGCGCTGCCGCAGAGCCCACCCATGTCGCCGAGAAGAGGGGAGGGGGAGGAGAAGAGGCGCGAGCGAGCAGCCGCCGTCACCGTCGCCATCGCCTGGAGAGGAGTGAAAAGGTCAAGTGAACGAGAAACCCTCGATTTTTCCTGCCCAGTAGCGTCCCACGGGACGCTGAGCTCACGGGGCAACACAGGCGAGCGCGGCACAGGCCAGCCCAGGCGCCCCACGCACTCACCCCACGCCGATCGTGGCCGTCCACGCCGGAACGGACGTAATCCCGCACGACATGGCCTGAGATCGGTCGGATTCCGCCCCGTCTTAATATACTAAATGTATAGCGATAGCACAATGCATGTTCCTTTTTGCTAATTGAGCTAATTCGCAAGCTAGCAGAGTGCTTGACCATCCACCCAACAAGAAAAAAGTAGTGGTGCTGTTATATATCTACATGGGTCTAAGCAATATATATTTTAGGTTAAATTCGGAAGACCCGTACTTAGTAACATCGGTGAGTGAGGTCTATAAGAAATTATTTGCACATCATTTACATTGTTGTATGAAATTTAGGGTAATATAAATTGTTGGATTTAATTTGATTATAATATGAATAAGAAATAACTAAATATAAATAATTAATACATATTATTAATGAACTCGCAAATAGGATATTTATAAATAATGATACAAATAAAAAGGTATATAAGAAATAGTCATTACAGTATATTAATGTCTAAAATTATATACAGTTCAAATAATATTCATTATAATTATCAGATTTAAACATCATGGACATATGTTTCGTACACAATCTAGATAATATTCAAGTCAAATATACCTTGATAAAAAGTAATATTACAAGAATTAATTACAAGAGGTTACAACAAAAATAGATTACAAAAAGTCAGTACTAAGTATCACACCCTAATATCTACAAGCTACAATATTAGGATATGAGATTTAATACGATCAAATGAGATAGCAATATATTGAAATCGGTGACCTGAGCCGTTAGCCATACGAGACGTCACTCGTATGTGCTCACAACGGCCTGGGGTCTGAACAAAACCTGCTCTACATATGAAACAGGTTGTATGTCTCACAGTGGTCCATGGCTTTCACTCACCCGAATCATCGTATGACCCACAGTTGGCATAAGACTGAACGATAATTTGAATCTCATAAAACGGAACAAAATTTTGAAACTCTGTAAAGACTTAATGCCCTTCTCGCATACCACTAAGGATGATCACTTTAGAGGAGCCCATGATGGAGTCCCCACACCTGGTGGGTCACTCAACCTCGACGATCACACTTAGTGAACACAAGACCGACACTAACTCTTTACGGCTGTCCCATACGCTTCAAAAGTATACACACGTTGTGTATGCGATGCCATGTAAACAATTTAATCATCACAACTCAAACACTAAAGGACAAATTATAGATACATAATAGACATCTCATACATGTGGCAATACTTACCTTACAAGTAACTTGACTCAAGGGTCGATAAAGAACCAACATAAAGTAAGGTACAACAGTGAAAACATATTACAAGTATCTGAGATAGTAACCATAACCATGTCACATAACCCACATAACCCACAATATACCAACCAAGGCAAACCGAACAAACTAAACACCGCTTCCCGATGTCTTAGTGTTCACCTACACTAAGATCTCCTACAACATTTTAAGGAATGAAATTCCAATATGTACTTTCGTACTTGCAAGATGCTCTTGTTTTATGCATCAGAGGCCATCCATGAGGTTGGTAAGACCTAGGAAAATCATTGAGTTGAATTTGGATGACCTTTGTTTCACAAATTCTAATTAAGTTGATTCTAGGTTAGATTGACATCCTTTTAGTTTATGATTATTTTAATTACTCTAAATGCATAAATGAGATGAAACGAAATATAGTTTATTTCACATTGACCATTAAGAGTACAATTTACACATGGTTACATAGATGGGTCATCACATACATCTAGTCAACTTACTTTTCTTTTCTTCTCGTCTTGCTTCCAATAAACCTAGGCACCTGTAAAGACTTAAACATATGGGGTTATGGTTTGCACCTCCTGAGGAGGTGCAATTTTATTTAGGAGGCTAACTTAGGAAAATCCAAAAACTGGTTTTGTGTTCTAAGCAAGATCAAAGGGAACTCAATTGAATCATATGTCGAGAAGGGATATTGAGAGGTAACTATTTGAATTAAGGCAAAAATTACACACCAAATCTAATTCTAGAGAATTGTAAGTTAACTTCCATAATATAACCCACCATGACAAAGTTAATGGGGATTATCCTTAGTGTGTTAGTCCAACTAATCCTAGCAGCCCAATATGCTAAATATTTTGAATTTATCCATCTAGCCAAGTCGCAACCATTTATGCATCCAAAAATAATAGAGAAGACTAAATAAGGATCAAATCATGGACCAAGCTACTATTGGTAGCAAGGAAATATCTTCAATGCCACCACCAGCTTAGAAATATCAGGATCAATCCCACAATGCCACTTAGGTTGTTGTTCATCAAAGATTAAACCTGAGTCACCAAATAGGTGTCAAAGTAGGCTAATTCAAATTCCTAGCAAAGTAGCCCGTAGGGGCTATAAATAGAGCCCCATAGGTGCTCTCCTATATCACACCACCTCCCAAGCCACATACACAATTAGAGGTAGGAGAAGGAGAGCACCAAGAGAAGAAAGCCAAGACTAGCAGCTAGGAGGAGGAGGCCAAGGCCAGCAACTAGGAGCAAAAGGCCAAGCCCTAGAGCTAGGAGGAGAAGGTCTAGTACCAAGATCAAGGAGGGAAGGGGAGAGCAGCTTGAAGAGCAAAGCCTAAACTAATCACTAGGAGTGCCCACCCAAGGTAGATAAATAGCTAAGAAAGCAATCTTAAGGTAGTAAGACATGTAGAAAAGGGGAAAGTACTCTCAGATCAGGCATAACTATTATGCATTAGATCATCACAGGGTATTAAAGGCAACTAGTAGAGTCTGTCCTTATCAGATAAGTAACCCTCAGGAATTATCCATCATAGGGTTTAGACTAAGAATCAAATAAAGAAATATGTTCCTATCAGTTAAGCAACTGATATTCAACCATGCAAGGTAAAAGCTTAATTAGACGAAGATACAAGCATAGTAATATGTGCTTATCAGTTTATTGCTAATAAATAAGCTAAGATAAAAGTAGTGTCACTTCTTATCAGATAATTCAAGAACATATGAATATGATCTATACAACAAAAAAGTCAATGAAATGCATGTATTTGTTTTCTCTAGACATGCTAAGGATCAATTAGCACAAGCACATACTGTATACATGGTATAAGGATCAGATCCTAGCTTAATGTTATTGAATTAAGGATCAGATCATGCAAGTGTGCATTAATATGAAAAATAAAGCAACAGCATGTGTAATTCTTGTACTGTTGAAAATATGCATGCTTGGGGATAAAGAGGCAGTAGTTGTGTACTAGAAAGAGCTGGCAGAGGGTAAGGCAGTAGATGAACAATAGTAGCAAATATAGTACTATTTGCCTCTAGAAATATTTATCATGTTTTGCACATGATACCTAGAACAACTAATATCAAAAATACTAGATTAACATAAGCTAGAATACCATGGTAGTAGTATATCACTTAATTTCAAGACAAGAAAACGATGACCACTTTAATTCTCATCAAAACCCATGTAGCATCATCAGAACATAACCTAACAACATAATTATCACACATACACAACAACTATAGAAACCATATCCTAGGACCCAAATTTATGAAGTCGGACCTCCTATGTATCACTATGCTAGACCTAAGAAAAGTGTTAGCACGCACACATCACATAGGTTTAATATCATAGGATAACTAAATAAATAATTATTTTATTAATAACAAGTTGATACCTTACATTCAAAGTTGCAGACTAGCCTTTTGAGGCTAACACTCGAAGAACATTGGAATGGAAGTGGCGCAATCGATATGCCACAAGCAATCGGCTGGAAGTGGCGCAACCTAAGCCCCATGGTCTACAGTCTATACTCCTTAATCCAAGGGTTTATACTTCTCTTCTTAGCAACTAGTGTTGACTGATTATAGCAAGGTGAGTACATGATGTACTCCACAAGTGTATCAATGCAATAGAATATAGATGAAAGGCTTGTTAAAAAGAAGGCTAGGGGTACTTTTGCATAATAGCTAGTTTTGTAGTCCAAAGCTACTATAATAGATAAAAAGCTCTTTTTGGAAGGCATACAGTAAATAAACAAAATTGGGGTTGTCACAAAGCCACATAACCTACATTGAGTTATTGTTATAGAGACTGAATCCACAGTTCAACTAATTATTTGGTGTGAAACTATATCCATATGAAATCCCGAGCATGTCCATGACCGCGGACATGGTTGTTCGAACAGTTTGTTAACACTGTCCAGAGGTTGTACAGCTTTTCCCACATGGCATGATTCCATCCAATTGCTGAGATAGGCCTGTCTTGGAGCACACTTCCTAAGGTGTGTTAGCAGAGGAATCATGAAAAGATGTTTTAGAAATCTCACCCCAAGCACTGACCCTCCCTGCACAGCAATCCCCTGTGACCCACAGAGCTGCACAGGACTCAACATCACAGAGTAATGAGCCCTTATATGTCATAGAGACTATGGAACCGCTCGATTGGGTTGGTAATGGTATCTAACCACCCAAAGTATTAACCCAATTAGAGCGGTTAAGCCCTTCCTAGAATAATTCTAGGCCATCGAGTAGTAGCATGGTACTTGTCGATACGTGGGGTTCAATAAAGGAAGAAGGAATCCTGAGTGCAGGATGCATGGTGTAAACCCAAGGTTTTGATCCTCCAATGACTTAGGCTTGGATAGGTATATGACCGGTTGTCACACCCTGATTTTTAGTAACCCGAAAATTAGAGCTTATGAAAACTTTTTGTTCATAACCTTGTTATGATTGGGGTCTTACTTAAAACCTTATTGCCACGTTGGAGTCGAGCCACACGTGGTCATAGAAGGGCGGAGCTACGCCACCTTGCACCAGCAACCCAAGTCGCGCTGCATAGGACTAGTCGCAACAACGACACACCTGTGTGAAGAGGCGAGCAGCCAGTGGGAATCAGGGAGGGGGAGCCGAGTGGGGCGTGGCGGAGTAGCAGCTGCCGCCGGTTTTATGTTTTTTCGCTTTTATTTATTTCCTTTTCCTTTTTCTTCTAATTTTTATTTTTTTGTTGCTATTTTTTCTTGTATTTCATCAACAAATATTTCTTGGCATTATTTAAAAAAATTGGCTAATATATTTTCCACTAATATATATGATTTTTTATTGTTTTGATACGAAAAGAAAATATTAGTACAAGTAAGTCCATCACGTTCGTCTTTAGAATATGAAATAATTTTCACTTGTTAGGTGAACATTCTCTAAAATACATGAACATTTTTCGTGGATGGTGGAACATATTTTTAAAGAAAAATTACATATGGAACAATATTTGTAATCTATCAGAATAATTTTCTCAGGTTGTATGAATATTTTATTTGATAGAATGAACAATGGACGGTAGAACAAATCTTATGATATGTAGGAACAAATTCTAAAAACTCAAGGAACAATTTTTTGTCTTGTGTTGTACATATTTTTCTTATATATATTTTTGTAAAACATGATTGTGAACTATATTTTTAAAAAATAAAAATAAAAAAATTGAAATGAATAGATGGACCGGCCTGGTGGGCCGCCCCACCTAGCATGCTATGGGCAGTAGTTTCTTACCTCCCGCTTAAAGCAGGAGATAGGAGCTCCCATGGGGCGCCGACTAGGGTTCCCCTAGCCAGGTGGGCTGAGTGGGCCATTTGGGCCTAGTGAAGTCAGCTGGGCCTATCTGCTCAGCCCAAGATCAGAAGTTTAGTTTAGTATAGTTTCTTACAAATAGAAATACCCTCCAACCAAAACTCCAAGTGCAATACAAATTCAAAAGTAGATTAAATCATGTAAGTTATGATAATACCCTTTTAGTTAGTTTTGATAACTTCACTTATTTTTACTTCATTTGAATAGGGATTTAATTACTATTCAAGAAAGTAAAGTTGCACAAAATCTCCCACATAAAATCATGGGAAATTATAGTCAAATAAAAACATACAACTTTAGTATTCATTAGTCTCACACATTCATATTACTCCTATGCATATGCATTCCCAATTTATTTGGAGTTAGTCCTTATTGGACTATTACTGATATTTTCTCAGATCCAGGAATTTCTCGTAATCCTTTATCTAAAGTTGAATTTCATATCCATCCCTTTCCGATATCAGGCAAGTCCATTTTCTTATTCATGTTGATCAGTATTTTTTATCAACTACCTACAATCAACTATTGCTATTACCTGCATCTAGTGAAATCTTACAATTCTGTACAATATGACATATATTTGATTGACCGACTGGATGATCAAGTAATCCGTGAATCTATTATGGTGGGTGGTGACACCCCGGTATGGAATTGTTAGGGTGATCAAGGTTCCACTACGTAAGATATCATGTAAGGTAATAAAAATTATCAAATGGCACACAGGCGCCGTATAAATAATGTTGACCACAAGACCTGGAATGAGACGGGCTAGCCAAGTAATACCATCTTAATGTCATATCTCCCTAGAACATATATAAAGTAATGCCTAAGGAAGCATTATGTCTCCTGCTTAGGGGAGTGTTAAACCCTGAACCTCGCCTAGGGAAGCATTATGTCCCTTGCCTAGGGGAGTGTTGAATCCTAATCCTCGCCTAGGGAAGCGTTATGTCCCTTGCAAGGGGAGACGTCATTGCCCTATTAATTGCACTATAAGTCACCGGTGGGTAGCTGGATTCGGTCCAATTGTATCGCTTGAGATATGACAAATGAGATGGATGAAAAAGGTTTGAACCTTTAGACTTGGTCACATACTAATGAGAGTGTGATGGGTTCCACACCAGCCAAAAAGGCAAAATAACACTTGTGGGTAAAGTAGCGCACCACTGCAAAGTGTATTGAAGTGCGGCATTGTCACTTCCTATTATGGGTGTGAACTACGAACACAGCGGGAAAGAAACCATCGAAGGTTCTAAGCAACCCATAGAGCCTGATGCTCATGGAATAGTAAATTAAAACTGGACTCCTTACTTTAAGAAAAGTATTTTCAAAAATTATTGGTTACTGAGGACCATGGGTCCTAGTAGTGATAGTGTATTCAAACACGAGTTGTTATTCATGGACTTGAGTACCTTTTGTACTCATCCGCTATATAAACTGTGACAGAGTGGCACGACAGAAGCATTGCAGTGGTCCATATGATACAAACGTAATTTACAAACTCGAAATACAACATAAGTCTTACAACATATTCCCAAAAGTACGGGGAATTTAAAACCGTTATTGTTTGGTTACAGCAAAAGTCTTAACTACACCTAACTACTCTTACGACCTACTACTCTACTCGGCGCTGTCTTCGTCGCGGAACTCGACGTAGTAGTCGACGCTTTTGTCCTCCTTCGTCGTCGCCTGCTCCTCGTGAACTTCTCGTTGTCCTCGACGTAGACCACCTCCTCCTCCGTCGTCGGCTCACAGTCTACTCAAAGGAATTAGATAGAGGGATGAGTACAAAAGGTACTCAACAAGTCCAGGAATAGCAAAGAGGTGTTTGATGCACTATCTACTGAGAACGGCAACATTCTCCCAAAAGAAATACAATTTTAAAGGTAAGTGAGTCAAGTTTTAGTTAAAGAGACTAATGATCTCATGTCTCACAAGCTGCTAGGATTCCCGATGAATCCCTTTCTTGCCGGGTTCGCAGTTCCATCCGGGAACACGGAGTAACAATGCCACGATTCCATACGCTCTGCAGAGGTGCACAACTGTACCCACAAACGATCAATAGTCATGGAGTTCATGTCGTCACATGCACTACCAGACCGTCAAATCACAGAGCCGTTTCACCGCCCGCTCGGTTATACCCCGCGTCGCAGTCCTGCACTACGGGCAAGGACTACCAGTCTCACGTTGATACTCCGGATACAACGTGTTGTGGATAGCCAACGGCTAGCGCCACCTTCCCAATAGCTGATACTCCGGATACAACTATTGAGGTTTTCCTTTCCCGGGGGAGTATAGACCTAGGGTAAAGGGTACTTTAGCTCAGCCCCGCCCATACAGGGTATGTGGTATGCGCGATCACTACGGCCCTTAAGCACAATCGATCATTGGTTGCATTAACCTTATATGAGACTTTCCCGTGTGATGAAATCCACCTTTCCAAATGTGCCATCCGGCACCCATACCAGGATTTCACCACCCGCCATGCTATCGCCCAAGAACCGGCGATCCAAAACAAAACAACAGTTGATTCATCTTTAGAAAATAGATTTTTGTGCATGTTATAGACAAGAGGGAAGTTTCGGAAAACATTCTCAACGGACATGAACAAGAAACTGGACTTGCCTGGTAACGGATAGGTAGTGGAGTTCGACTGGTTTGCTTGCGGAACTCCGGTTGCTGAAGAAAAGCAATAAAGATAACAAAGTCCGATAAGGACTTATTCGAAAGATTCAAAATTATGAATGCGACTATTATGGCAATATATGCATGCGATGATGTGGGTATTAAGATGGTCCTTAAAATCTTTAGACTTAAACCTTTCTAACATCTCTTCAAGGATTAGGGATATTCTAAAAGGATATCTTGAGTGTTAACTACATTTAAATCTTATGTAATTTTTCACATACTAACATTAATCCATTTAACTTCTAATTCGAATTTACTTAGAATTCAATATGTTCTCTTCATCTTATTTGGCTAGTTTAGGTATTAGGTTAAAGTTTTCAGGAACTAATACGAAAGATTTCCAAATATGAATGCAAACGACATGATATGTATGCATGAGATGATATGTCTATCAACATACTCTAATGGACATAATTTATTTAAGCATTCTTTAGAAGATTTAGAATTAACTAGGGAAGTAACCAAATTTTAATTATGTTAAAATTTAGGCTGTTTCTAATTGGATTAAAGTAACTCCATTAGCTGCATTAGTTCACTTGAAGAACTAGATTAAGTTAAGATTCTCTTTTCGAAAGAAAGATCTACTTAATTTAGTTAGATTAACTTATTAACTTCATTCAAGTTTAATTTCTTTTTAAGAAGTGAATGTTTCAACTTAGGGAATTCTCAATTTCCATCTACTTCTTACATATGTACATGCATATATATTCATTTCTCTTCAAAACAAGGATGAATAGACTTATTTGATTTCATTTCTCATTTCAGAAATAAAAGAAAACTAGTTAATTTAGTTCATCCAAAGATTTCCCTTATTATTATTATTTTCTCTCTCTCTTTTTTTCTTCCATTTTCATAAAATTTCCTCCTTTTCCTTTTTCCCTTATCTCTTTTTTTTTCTTCCCTGGTCTTACCCGCACTCGGCCGGCCCGTGCGCTACCGGTCGCCTCCCCTTTTTCGCCGCCCCTTGGCGTCACCGCCACCTCACCGGTGCTCCGCTCGGTCTCCGCCCGAGGTCCTCGCCCGATGCCGCCGCCGCTCTCGCCGCCTCGAGCCCACCCCGCCGCCGGTTCTTCATCCGGCGTTGGTGTCGCTCCGGCATTCCGCCTCAGCGCCGCTCTGGCGCAAACCCGGAGCCCGGGTCCAGCCCCGCTGGCCCTTGCTCAGTCGCCACCTCCTCGAGCCGTGCGCCTCGGCCGCCGCCCGGGTTGGCCGTGGCCGGCGTCGCAGCTCCGCCACCGGAGCTCCGTCGGCCCGCCTCCCACTGGTGGTGTGCCGTGGCTCCCCGTGCCATCGGCCTTTCTCTCCGGTAAGCTTCCTTAATTTTCTCCCCTACTTCCCCCAAATTTCTAGGGTTCTGCTAAAGTAATTTCCCCAATTCCTCTTCTCCTACCTAGTTCTTTGGTTCTAGGGTTAACGGTGGTAGTTAATCCGATTGATACCTAATCACTCATGGGTGGCATAGCTTAGTTTGATTCACACCCAACTGAAAGAGATGGTCTGAGCTAATACCCGAATGCCCAATTCCTAGTCATATGGGGTGTGTTCGGCTATCTCTTTACCATTGTTATGTTAGCTTTATCTACTGTTGCCTGACACTGCAATTTGCCTTGCAGTAATTGCTTACTGGGAATGGGTTTAGAGGTGGTGTTACACTCAGTCTTGACTTACTAATTAACAATATTTTGCATTCAGGGTGAATTGCATAACCTTATATGTACACAAACTGATATGAGCAATTATGGCATTTGACCTTAACTCCCCCTTTTTATCTCTCGGCTTATACAGTTATACATGCTAATCTGATTGTTCAAAACCGATGCTTACTTGATTGTTTAGCGAGGTACATTGATGCTTAGCTTAAGATGGTACTTTGGATTTGAGCATGGGTTGGTTGAATTGATGAGATAGATGCATTAGCCAAGTTGCCTAAACTTATTGCGATGATTTCTCTGAAAGAAATCTGAGAAACGGTATATAAGAACAGATGCTATTCTTGAGAGGTATTTCTGAAAAGCTGGTAAGAATAGAACACACTACACATGCTGCCTACACGAAAACTCTGTGATGAACCTAGCAAGCTGAGGGTTTTGTTGAGACACTATGGTATTAGTGGTAAGAACAAGGACTACCAAGTCTCCAACAAAATTTTTCCAATGATGCAAAAATGGGTTCTGAGGGTCCTATTCTGCCATTTAACTCCCAGCTGTAAGCATTCGCAAAGCTGTGATAATCTAGAGGGTGTTTACCTTGTTCCTAAGCTGGGCAAGACTTGGTTTCTTTTGGTCTTGCTCTTTCCTTTACTTGGCTGATCTTCCTCTCACCACAGCCCTTGGTTCATGGTGTTCTCCCCTCTCTTCCTCTAGTTCTTGGTGGCTTTCTCCTCCTCCTAACCGTGGGGACCTTCTCACCGTGATGCTCCTGATGTTTCCTTGGTTTTACACTCTTTGCTGCCCTTTCTCCTAAACTTCTCTTGTGTTCTATGCTCCTAAGGAACTGGTGGCTCGATAGTGGGTTGCTATTGTGCTGGTTGATGGTCAACTAGTACTGATACTAGTCTCCTATACTTCTGGTTGGCTTGCTCAGGTCTTCTACAGAGGTCTAATATATGAGATGAGGATGACCACCTCATGCTTACTCCTTGTTATGGCTGCTGGACATACTACTTGAGCTCAGCTGCCTTGCTCAGTAAGAAAATTGACCCTGGTCAATTTCCTAGGGCTATTTGAATATTTCTACGGTGGATACTTGTTGCCTTAATTAAATTTATATGTGGCTGCTAGCTTCACTTGGGTTCAGCTTGTAAGCTAAGCTACCCTAAGCTGAAATATCCTGCTGCTGGTTCATCCATTCGGTTGGATTGATGTCTATCTATTCCAGATTTTTATTTGGCAATATCTATGGCTGCTGGATGATTCTCTCAATGGAACTTGCTGCCTTTGGAGTGAGGATATTTACCTTTGGTCAAATGCACGGTTGGCTTTATAAAAGAATTTTTCCTTTTCCAGAACAACAATTTTGGAGGCAATTTAGTTTTAGGATAAATAAAATTATTTTGCGTACTCTTCTCACCTCTTTCATCCCTAATATAAAATACTAGGGTTTTTTCCGATGAGGGTCTTAGCCACGTGGCCCTCGGACATTTTGAAAAACAAAATGTTTTACAAAGCTATTTTCGAAAACTAAAATCTATTCTAGGTCATCGGCACTATTTTGCCCCCGCAGCTAACCCTGCGGATGTCGGCGGAACTGTGCCGACAAAACCAAACCTATTTCAAAAACATTAAAACCTTTTGCCTCCTACAGCAACGGCATGATTCCCAACGGTCTCGAATACCCATACTCGACGACCTCGGATGACCGCCTACATTTCCGAAGGGCTTCCCCCTTCGGCTCTCGGTGCTTCGCGACGGCTCAAGACTCGAAGATTTCAAAGACTTGAAGACTCAAGTATTAGGTTTAGACCTTGTATAGGTAGAGACATTGAAATATGTAATCTTTATTTCTTTTTCTTTATTCTCTTGTAATAATGTTGTATCAAAATATTTGTATCATGTATTTGAATTAATAAAGTTTCTATTTAAATTCCATTTGCATTCTATCTTGCATGAATTCTAAATGCCATGAATAAAATGAATGCGATGCGAGTGCACAACAATTCCTTCCCCCTCTCGACACTACTCCCGACGTAGCTCGATAGGTTCGGATCAACTCAACAGCGCGAGTTGCTCCACGACTTCCTCCTCACGCCTCTCTCGACTATGCTAGAATTAGGGTTCTCACATAAACCTTCTTTGTTAGGCTACGAGTTAGTAGAGCAAATGGTTGAATATCCGGAGGTGCCAGAGGAAGAGATGGACACCGAAAGAAGGAGAGTCGAGAGTCAGTTACTACTTTGACTTCGGCAGGCCTATGACACCAAGCAATCGTGAAGCAAGTCGTTGGTAGTAGATGTAGAAATAGTCTTTTGCTGTTTATAGGTTATTTCAGATCTTTATTTTCTGCAAGTTTAGATTTTATGCAAGTTGAGACTTTTGTATTTATATTGGAATACAATATAAGTGTGTGTTATATCAATAAGTCACTGGAATGTTTCTGTTGTACTATTTTGATAAGTATATTGGTAATAAAATATAGTTTTACGATAATAAACCAAAGACCAACGTGCTACAGTATGTAGTGACGTATGCGTGCCATCAGTTCAGTTGAATATTATCATGGCTCCGATCGAACAGTACTTGCAAGATTTCATTTCACAGGAGCGCCTCTAGTCAGTAATTAGGGATCTCCATGTGAAATGAGACACGTAGTTGATTAAGGATTGTCCTTAATCATCATGGGGGATTATGTCGCTTGATGCACGCACGCGGCTCTTTCGCTACGCATGCCAGGTGTGGCTACTCGCTATTGGAGGGTGCTGATTTAAACTCTAATGAACAAAGATTATGACGCAAGTAACTTAGGAAAAGGAAGAACTGGTGTGTAGGTGAAATGTGAGGAGCGATCACAGCGTTCAAAGGTCACATGCATCCTCCTTCTCATGTTTTTCTAAGATTGACTATTTCTAAATTGTCTAAGATTTTACTTTACAGTCACATTTTAAGTCTTTAGATCAAGATCTAGTCATCCACATTTAAACCTCACCATATATATAACGGTCTATAGACTAATAATTATAGTAAAATTTTGCTGAAACTGAATACTTTAAAGACTGTAATTTTAACTCAGCGATGTGTTATCTAAGATTTACGAAAATTTAATGCAACTGATAATTAGAAAACCCGTTTGACCTTGTGTGGAACTCAGGAACAAAACTGTCTCGTATAATGTATATTTCTATAAAATATTCATGGAATTTCTGTGTTCGACTTTCCAAACATGCACCGTACGTGTCTTTTACGGGCAGCAACATATGATACCAAGCCCATGGTATGTTTTTCTTTTGGATATAAAGCATGAGCTGCAAATCATTGGGGTTGTACCAAGATGAGGTAGGGATTGGTTGGCGCAGAAGAGGGCAGTCTCTTTGTACTTTAGTCTACATCAGACTACTTATTAGTAATATATTATTTCTTTTAGGTGAGGCAATCTCTTTCGCTATTACTGTCACACTTTCTTTTAGAAAGGAAAAGGGAGGGCAAACGAAATGTTTCTTTCATGTAGTATGTTTACTGTATATGTACCAAAAGGAGGTTGTGTTCTGTGTATGTATGTACCAAATGGAGACCAAAGATAATGGAAGTGGAAATCATTTTAACTTATTAATAGGGATTTAAGAAATTGTATTCCCTGTTTGCAATCCGCTTGAGTTCTTATGAACTTACTCCTGTTTTTCTCCTTTTTTAATTAAAAATGGCCCTTTTGTATTAAGTCTGTGAAGGAATCAAGGAAAAGAAATTGAACGAATATTCAGCAGCAGTCAGTTAGGTCGAATTGAATTATGCGTGTCCTGTAAGATGAAAAACTGCCCCTTAGTTGCCAGCCTGTCCTACATTAACAAGCTGTATATGTAAACATTTCCCTCTTTTTTCTTGTTTTGGAAAAGCAGGTAGTGATTACCTTATGAATTTGAAGCAGAATTTGGCAAGCAATGGAATCAGCTCAAACATCTACTAGTATAAAATACCTTTTTTTTCATCTCTTGCTTCTTCCTTTTTCAACTTCTCTGAGAAGACGTGGCGTCAGATAACATTTCAAATTGAACATACGACCCATTATTTCCGAAATGGTCATTTAAAAAAATGAAACTCGATAGCAAAATATAAAGCATGGATGTTAAGCTTGTCACTACAATTCAGCATTACCTACAAGAAGTTTAAACATCCATATCATGTCGCAATCTATGAGCAGGAAGATGAACAAATTGGATTTTGGGCCGCATCACCATAATTCCATTGAATATCAATTTCTTTCATGGCCTAACTGATGTGGAACCAATACGATTTCCCCCTTCATAATTAAATCAGTCAAATATCAGCCTATTTCTACTTGATGTCTCTACTCCACTGACCCCTCAACAAATAAGATCTAAATCACACCACAGCAATAAAGACTACAATTTGCGCAATTCGCGGCGTGAGTAGACTTCTCATTAGAGATTATCAACTGACATGTCCTGCTCACCATTAGCTACCTCTTAAACCTGTAACAATGATTTTTGCTTAAGGACCTGTTTGTAACACGGGATTTTTATTTAACCTGATCATGCGGAATTAAATTGTTTCTTGTTAAATTCTTGTAAAAATCATGCGCTCCAAGCAAACCTAAAATTCTAGACGTGCTCTCGTGGTCAATGAGTTATTGGAACATCGGCTGAACATTCTCCTGGGAGGTCCCATTTTGGGAGAGCTTACGGCTTTTGTTCACTTGTGAGATAGGTTCGTTAGAGAAGGCACACTAATATGCAAAGAAGCTTCAACCATGGAGGCAAAGACTTTGGAAACTTGTTCACTAGATGCCAAACAGACAGCTGGAGAGGGAAAAGTTAGTCGAATCCGAATTGTTTTGTCCTGGTGCTGTGCCTGCCTGTCCATGTCTTGCATTAACCAAAATATCGTCTGCAGTTAAAGGTAAAACTACCGTGAAAACATAAAAAACAAATAATTGCAACATTGTGTTCGTATAAACGCAACATAGCAATTATGCTACAATAACATTAGTTTCTAAGATGCTTCCATGTAACAAATTTTGCGCGATAAATGCGAAGAAAATATTTTATTCATGCAATAGAAACTTGTCCTATGAAAAGCAAAAATGAGACTATCTATGTCTAGCATTTTCTATTTTTAACTGTAAACTTTAAAGAGTTAATTGCACTGGCAGTCCTTAAACTTGGGAGGTGCGTGCAGGTTAGTACAATTTTCTCAAAAACACTCGATCGGCCCCTTAAACTTGGTTTGGGGTGCAAATACGGTCCAATCCAGGCCACGTCGCCGTATTTTGCCTATGTGGCATGCTGATCTGGACACGTCGCTGTATTTCACCTATGTGGCATGCTGATCTGGATTAAAAAAATTTAAAAAATAGCTACTGCCACGTGGGTCCCACAAGGAGCTCCCTTGCCCATTTTTGTAACAGCCCAATGGAAAAAAAATTAATTAAACAAAAAAATCCTAACCCTAAAAGGGCCAGGGGGCCACGGGCTGGCCACCCCAGCCCATTCCGCTGCCGCCACCTCCCTCGGTAGGCTTCCCTCCCCTTGCCGCCCCGACGATCGCCGCCGGCGGCCGGCCGTCGCCCTCCGCCCCACGCCTCCCTTCTCCGCCCACGCTCCGCCGCCCCCCTAGCCCCTCTAGGGCGGTGCCACCTTCGCCGCCAGGCCGCCTGCAGTCGACCCCAGGCCCGTGTTCACGTCCGGTGGGCGCGACATCAGCTCCTCGACGTACGGTCCCTACTGGCGCCTCGTCCGCCAGAACCTCGCGACTGAGGCGCTTAGCCACGTCCAGGTCCGGCTCTTCGCGCCCGCGAGGAGGTGGGCCTGCGATGGCCTCGTCAGCAGCCTCCTCCGCGCGCGGCGCGGCGGAGACGACGACGGGGTGGTGACGCTGAGGCCGCTGCTGCGGCGCGCCATGTTCGAGCTGCTGGTGTACATGTGCTTCGGCGCGCGGCTCAGGCAGGAGGTGAGAGCCAGACCAGAGCTCAGCGACGGCGACCTGCAGGCGATGCCGTACCTGAAGGCGGTCGTGCTCGAGGGGCTGCGGCTGCACCCGCTGGGCCACTTCGTCCTGCCGCACGGCGTGCAGAGCGACGACGCGGAGATGGGAGGCTATGCGGTGCCCAAGGGTGCGGAGGTCAATTTTCTGGTGGCCGAGATCGGGCACGACGCGACGGTGTGGACGGCGGCGCGGGAGTTCCGGCCGGAGAGGTTCCTGGAGAGAGGCGAGGGGCACGGCGTGGACATCACGGGGAGCAGGGAGATCAAGATGATGCCGTTCGGCACGGGCCGCAGGATGTGCCCCGGGTACTCGCTGGGCATGCACCACGCTGAGTACTTCGTGGCGAGGATGGTGAGGGAGCTGGAGTGGCGGCCAGCGGCGGAGGGGGAGGAGCTGGATATGGTGGAGGAGCTGGACTTCACCACCGTCATGAAGCATCCGCTTCGTGCACGCATCGTCGCCAGAAGCTAGCAAGTGTATGCATGTACACACTGTGTTGGATCAAAGCAAGTAGTATTTGTGTTACATGCATATGGAAGCAAATGGGGAAGAAAATGGGCAAGGGAGCTCCTTGTGGGACCCACGTGGCAGTAGCTATTTTTTTAATTTTTTTTAATCCAGAACAGCATGCCACATAGGCGAAATACAGTGACGTGTCCAGATCAGCATGCCACATAGGCAAAATACGGCGACGTGGCCTGGATTGGACCATATTTGTACCCGCAAACCAAGTTTAAGGGGCCGATCGAGCGTTTTTGAGAAAATTGTACTAACCTGCACACACCTCCCAAGTTTAAGGACTGCCAGTGCAATTAACTCAACTTTAAATGTTGTAATGATATAGATAGGTTTGGCTAGGCTTCGTTATGGTCCTTGTCACTTTTCTCCACAAAAAAATTAACTAAAACTACTTAGCGACATACAAATACTATATGATAAGTTGGGTTGTTCTTGGTGCGGAAACTAACCATGGTGCATCAATGAATCCTAAAAGACTCCAACTGCATGGCTCGTTCCAAAAGAAGAAGAAAACGCATGGCTCGTTTGCAAGTTGCAACGCAAGGAATTTTTCTGAATCCTATGATAATTAACATTTCCTGTTAAATAATTTCAAAAATCATGCGTTCCAAGCAAGCCTATCTGTTTTGTAGTAGGGTCATAACAAACTGAAATTAAAGATCTCTCAGAAATAAGATTTGAAAATGGGCTCACTTCACCAAATCTGGCAGGCAGCCAGAAGTAGACCCAACAAATGCAAGCAACCTGCAGCGCTGCCTGGCTGATCTCACGGAAGACCACATGTTCCTCAGATGCAGAAAGAACCATGGAATTGTGCACAACAATACAAGCTACTGTTCCGTCTAACCTTTTGCGGCTTCAAGCACTCCTAGTAATTTTAATTCGTTGCATGCAAATGCAGACAATTGGAAAATGTCTTCGCTCTGAAGAAAACACAGAGGATGTGAGCTGGCTGGGCCTACAATATTGACCAACTAGAGAATTTTCTGCTTGATTGAATTCAGTTGAGCGTGCAAATTGGAAATCTGAAGCCCCCTTCATCTGTTTGGGGAGATAAGCTTCCTCCAGACTCTAGCTACTCTAGTGAGGCAAGTTCTAGAAATAAAAAATATTGAAAAGGGGAAATTTACGCAAAATTATCTGAAAACCATAGAAGATCCCCCTATTTACGAACAAAATTTGAAAGCTAGAATAACACATATTTCTGAATGAAGAGATTATGTACTGAAAACGCATGTCAACAACCAAAACTACAACTTATAGAAAGCAGGAATTCTTCCAGATTTATTGCAGGAATCGAAGTCGAACTGTTCCCTTGAAATTCCAGCAAGATGTTCGATTCCTGTGAAATTCTTACAGGATGCCTACGTTGCAAAAAGGTCCGAAATATTGTGCAGGGATCTGTACATAAAACCGCCTCATAAGACTAATTAACCGCTCAGACAAAGAAAAGAAAAAAGACGGCGTTAGCTAGTGCGTGCCGAGTAGGCAACAAAATGCCAACTCACCAATTCGCTGGTAGGTGAAGGTCATTTATGGGCCAAATTCTAGAGGTGGGGATTTATAAATTTGCATGCCCCATCACTAACCATAAAGCTCCATTCAAGTTGTGACACTTGACGTACGTCTCTACCTAAAACAAACAAACAAATTTGTAAGCGGAACATAAATGAAAAAACTGCATCTCGTGATGATGACACAAAACAATTGTTGCATGATCATTCACTTGATATTTCATGCCACTGGAGTTGCTGGTTCTGAACAGAGACGGATGAACTAATTGCAAGGGCCTTGAACCTTTCAGTCTACAATAGAAGAGAATATAATTGACAGGCGTGAAAGGCTTTACCAAATATATATAACTGAACATATGAAATAAGTCCATGACTATTGATCATCAATTTCAAACCAAACCAACATATGAGAGGCTCGCTGTTTATTAAAGCATCCTATCTTCATAAAATTATGTTTGCACACAACAGGAGCATGGAAAATGGAAGTGAAGGCTAACAGGCTTTGGTCAGGTCATTCTCTGTTGCTGTCACAGTAGAATTGGAAGCACGCGAAGGCCATGGTACACCAGCCATTACCGCTTCGATTTCCCAGGTCTCTCTGGGGCAGTTTGTCAGGTTCTTGCATCCTTGTGCCGTCACATACTGCAATTATGCAGGTATATTGTTAATGCGGAAAGGCAGAGGGTTAACACTTGGTAAAGGTAAATGTAATGTTGATGCCAAAGGAATGACGATGATGAATTCAGTTGCCGTACTTTTACTTGAGAAAGAGATGAAAGCAACACCTTACCCATTTGCATAGAACAGGAGTTGTTTTCAGTACAATTGATTTAATTGGAAAACAAGATTAAGGAATCTATACTATCGTCTATTCAAACTTTACAGGAGAGGTGTCACATTGTCAAACGATATATAATATTTATTAAATTTCTTGTGTTTCACTACGAACAATAAAATAGATGTGAAGTGCGAAACAAGATTTCTAGAACTCGTATCAGTGTCTACTCAGGCTTTACAGGAGAAGGTCCTGTTGTCTAATATGCTTATCGAGTTCCTTGTGGTTCACTAGGAATAACAAGATAGCTGTAAAGTTGATGGAAACATGTCACAACATCTCCAACTCAACTTTGAAAAATGAAATATCCTAATGAACTTCCCAAAAAACAATCAGTCCACCTTATAATTTTAAGAGAGTGCCAAATTTTGGGATGCGGCACTAGCCACCTCGGTGCATATAAAGCTTGAGATTATCCTAAATAAAAATGTAAAATGTATTAGAATCAGGAAATACATGTTATGGTGGCTTTAAGCAAAGTCAACAGTGAATTCTTAGCTTCCTAGCCACACTAATTACTGGAGTTGGGTAGGGTTGTGGCTATTACTCCCTCTGATCCATTATTGGGATGTGAGATACAAGGTCAGTGGAAACAATCACCTGAGTATGATCACAGAGTTATTAATATTCTAAGAACTCAACCACATTTTTGTCTCATTCAAAACTTCAATTTCAATTACTTGAGACATCAAGAAAAACTATTTGCACTGGTGTAACCAAATATATCTTTACTCTTCAGCTAGCAATCTAGGAGTATCTTTTTTACCTCACTGCCATAGTTGTAACACTAGAAACTCTCCTTTTTACCCAGAAAGAATTCAATATTCAAAAGATTATTCAAGATACAAATTTGCTCTACCAGAAGTTCGTCTCCCACAGAAGCCCCTTTTTTTGCTTTACGGTTTTTCCAACAACAAAAATAACAGATTTTAATTCTAAAAAAGACCCGCCAGCTTTCTTCAGAGATTTTTGGGTTTCTCAGTGGGGACGATTTATTTACCAATATTGTCTTTCATGTTTTTCGGATTTCTCAGTGGGGGGTGAATATCTTTTCACCAAGACAGTTTTCCATGGTAGCACATATGTTAAAGCTTATGCAAGATCACTTATGTCGTCAAGGACTACCAACATATGTTCCATCCATTTTGTGTTTCTCAAAATCAAGGTTTTCCAAGTGAGAACAGTAACAGCACTAATATGTTGGCTTTATTTCCTACCTGCTACAAGTTAGTCATTACAAGTAGCAGTGCACCAGCAGTAAACAGATCCAGATTGTGCAATCCATTTCTTAAGTTGTTTCGTTACGTAATGGAAAAGGGAAACCACGGCATACCATATCACTTTCAATGCGAACACCACCAAAGCTTTTGTACTTCTCAATCTCTTCCCAGTTGAAGAACTTTGAGGAAATTGGATCATCCCTAGCAGGTCTCAGCAAAGCATCGATGAAATAGCAGCCTGGCTCGACTGTAATAACCTGCAATGCAGATCATGGGAGCTCAAATGTTTGTTATTGCTGTCAATAAGATACCCACCCATCTCAACAAGGGTGCACGAAATACTATGTTTTTCTTCATTTCTTCTTAGCAATTTTAGAGACAGAAATAACGCAGACAAGTAGGAACCAACTATGATGTCAGATAAGAGGAGATATACATTGAAGCACCTGAGGTATATGTTGAAGCACTTTTAATAGTTTACATTTAAATTTATCAACTTCACAATATCCATTAAGATTATTATATCACAAGTAGACAAGCACAGTGGATCTCAGGGCCTTGATGCCTAATTGCCTACAAGAAAGTACCTTGCTTATGAAAAACTGACAAGGAACGAAAACAGAATAACTTCTAAAAATTGTAGAATTCCATTGACAGCTAAGCAAATAAATTGGCCCCGAGCAGTTGGACCTATACATGAATCCATCATGTTGTACGATTCTAGTATAACCCACAAGACCAGGTAAATGTGATAATGAATAGAATACGGTCTGAATTCCCAAAATGTGAACAAAGCTCAGTAGTCCATCTGAAAAGAAAACACATTAATACAATCCTAAACATCTCATGAATTTTACTGATTAATATGGCAACCCTGTCGCTTCTCAATCAAGATGAGGCACATAAAATTGCCATAGCGTTGTGTGCTACTCAGTCTTGATGAATTAAAGAGAAAAGTAATTGCTTACCATGCCTTCTTTAAGTTCTCTTATGGTTCGCAAGGAGCTCAATCCTGGCTCCTTTGGCCTCTCTAAGCCCTAAAGTCAAGGAACAAGCATTAGTCTCAACTGAAAGCAGGTATGTATGAAACAATTTAAGACTAAAATGTGTGTGCATAAAGTATTGGTAAAGTTCATATTTAACCTCAGGATAGCCTCCTGGATCATGGGTGTCAATTCCAAGTAAGTGCCCAAGACCATGAGGCATGAAAACAGCACCCAGCCTTCGAGCCATCATATCATCAATATCACTGAAGCCAATGGTTTCCAAGGAACAGAAATAATCAGCATTATAGCTTTACATATTGTCATATTGAAGTTCAATAAGTACAATGAATTTGCTCTCACACACGAACCCATGGATAATGTGTTCTTTCTTGAGAGATTCAAGTATTGTCTGCTCTGCCAGCCTGCAAAAAAGATTTAAATGATGCTTAAGCCATTGAAGATGAGGATGGGCAAACAGAAGAAAAAATACAATGTGATTTTGGGTAATTAGTATGATACATTAAGCCAACTGTCCTGAAAAATGCTTCCAGGTAGATTTCAAGAACCCAAATTGACAATACAGAGACCAACAGTAAATATTCTAGAAATCAAGCACTAGTTACGAATAGAGTAACATCTTATGCATGAAAAATTGCATCATAAAAGAAGAAATGACTCTCTAGGACAATTCCATCAAAGATGTTTACAAATTGCATTCTTTGTTAAGTTAAAACAACGCATTCTTACTTGTGCATATCCATCCATTTGACTCCAGGCTGCATGTGTGATATGACAGCATTATGAGCCTTAAGGACAGCCTGTAAAATACACAGTCAGTCTCGTACCAATAAAGATGCAACCAACAATTCCAAGTTCAAATTCACATGCAGAGACAAAAGAACAACAATGGATTTTTTTTTATCACCAGGTACTTACATTGTATACTATTGTCTGATTGCTGTTGAATTTTCCGTTTATCTAAAAAACACAAATTTAGATGATATTACTACACAAACAATATATTAAGATGTGATGAACAGAAGAATGCTGCAGTTCACATGGAGATATGTTTAAAAGAGAAGTTCCAGTCCAGATTCTAGAATTTTATGACATATGAAGGAAGGAGAGATATCTCTGTCAGCTATGTTAAAAGTCATCTCAACACTTATTAATCAAAGCTAATCCTAACATAGCATTATACTGAAAAAAGAAAGGATATATGGGAGTGCCCAGATGAGCCTAAACAATACTGACTGGAAAAGAAAAAAAAGCTACATCATGCTAAGTACCAATTATCTGATGATAAGAACACAAAAATCAAATAAATAAACAAGGTAAAAGACAAAAAGAGCAGTAGGGATAGAAAAGGTATTTTAGCCAACACACTACAAGAGATTTGAGAAGCGATTTGTATAGAAAGAGAACAGAAATGAACGTCCACCAGCTATATATCTTCAACAAGCTATACTATAAGTAATGCAAGTAAGAAATCGCACATATATTTATTCAGAGGGCAAGGTGGTCCAAGAGCGGCTTTTTTGGGGACTTTGGAACTATTAAAGGACCTTTGTTTGGTACATTTGATCCAAGACCAAAGTGCCATGTAAGAAAGAAAGAAAATAGTAGGCTTCCCCTTTAAAGCCAATGACCTTTTAAGGAAACATGATTCAAATATGAAAATAATGACAACTGGTAGGTAATGTACATAAAACAGTTCATAGCACACAATAAGCATAGCCTTCTGTTATCACGCTTCTAACAGTAAATAACAAAAGCAGTCCATCTAGTATAGACATTGGAACACAACGTCTTTCAAATTAGCATGAATATTCCAAAAGAACTTACAGGGTATGAACATGTGATGTCAGAGCCGTAGAAATTGTATTCAGCTCCCATGTCCATTAGAGCCATGTCTCCATCATTAAGAGTCTGAACATATATGAGACAATTATCTACCAAAGAGCATAAGTGGAACAACAGATCCTGAGAGTGGACAAAATGCCAAACCTATGGACACACAATAGTACGTCAAGACCCTCCATAGCTTACACTAGCAGGGTGCCCGTGCGTTGTAACGGAACCTCAAATAGTAGAACAACATTTTATGTTCTAACTAAAACCATAAGTCCATAACAAAATATACTGTTTTGCCTTACAACGATCTAATAGTAGAGTGCTCATACAACACACATGCACACATTGTAACGTCCCCGATTTCAAATATTGCTGATTGTGCATCATGAAATAGCATGGCATCGCATTACTGAATTTAAATTTTTGGACTATGATCTTAAACCTAAAGAGAAGCTTCAAAAATGTTTAAATGTGTAAAACAAATGTAGAAGGGGGCAAAAGAGATCAGAAAGATTTTGAATATTGAATTTAAATTGAAGAAAAGTGTTGAGTTGCAGAATAGGTTTGAATTTAAACCTGGGTTGAAATTTGTAAAAACAAATTTGAAAAGAAATCAGAAATAGAAAACAAAAGAAAAAAAATTAAAACCCTAAACTAAACCCCCCCCCCGGCCGGGCCTTTTTTCCTCCGGCCCATTCCCCTTCCCCCGGCCCAGTCCTCTCTCCTGGCCCGCCCCGGCCTGCCCGACCGCCCCCTTCTCCTTCTCCCGCACGCCACCCCCTCCACTCTCTCTCTCCCTCACCCGAGTGTGCCACCTCCCGGCTGCTCCTCCCGCCCCGTGGCAGCGCCCGCCTGCCCCCGTGCCTCCCTCGGCTGCCCCGCCAGCCCCCCCCTAAAAATCCCCTCCCCCTCGGCGCACTCGCCCCCCCTTTTCTCCCCATTCCCTCCGCTCACCCCGCCTCGGCGACCTCACCCCCGACACCACCGAGCTCGCCGCCCGGTCGCTCCCCGCTCTTCCCGCTGCTGCATCACCACCTGCGCCGCCCCGGAGCCCTCTCGGCCGTCGCCCTCGCCATCTCCTCCCCGCCCTCCTCGCCTCGGTCCAGCCCCGCACCGGCCGCCCAACGCCCTTCGCTCCCGGTCCCAAGCCTCGCCGCGCCTTGGCTCCGTCGCCACCACCTCGCCGCCAGCACCCCGCCTCCGCCTACCCCGGCCGCCGACGACCCCGAGTTCCCCATCGCCTTCGCCTCCGTCGCCCCGAGCCACCTCGGTCGTCGCCGCCTTGCTCCGGTCACTCCCCGACGCCGACCCGAGCTCGCCGGCCTCTCTCCCGTCGCCCCGCCGCCATTCCTCGCCTCGCCGCCTTCTCTGGACCTCGCCGCCGTCGCCGCGGTGAGCTGCGCCGCCGCCTCCTCCCCGCCCTCCTCACCGCCGGCCTCACCCGGTCCAACCGAGCCCAGGCAACGCCTCCCGGCCGATCACTAGGAGTAGTTGGGTTAGTTGGGTGGTTGGGTTAGTTAGTTAATAGGATTAGTTGATTGGTTTTAGACAGCCGATTAGTTAGTTAGGTTAGTAGGGTTAGTTAGTTTTGTTAGGTAATTAGTTAGGGTTTAGTTAGTAGTGTGTTAAAAGCTAAGTGTAGTTATTTCTAATCATTGCTTATTAATGATTAACCGAGTGTTAATGACTACCATTGATGAGTAGCTAGTGTGATTAATGCAGTTCTTAAATGTGTCTCAATGGCAGCCGGGCCCCACATGTCAGAAAATTAAGAAAAGATTTAAAAGAAAAGGAAAAGAATATGACAAGTGGGCCCCCTTGTCATAGGCTCAGTCAATTTTGACTCAATTTGACCTAGGGGCCCACCTGTCATACTCTGGAGCTAGGGTTAAGCAGAGTAATAAAAGTATTTCCTTTTATTTTGCTGAGAAAAATACAACAAAGGGGTTTAAATTAGTTTAAATCTTGTTAAATTCGTAGAAAATTCATCTGAACTCAGAAAAATGCAAATAATATATCAAAATGTTCAGAAAAAGGAAATCTATTCAATCATGTCATGTTCATCCATGTTTGTATGCTAGGAAAAATGAATATGCCTAAAAAGTTGAATTAGGGTTTCCCCCGATTAGCCGGAGAAATTCGGATCGCGATAATTCGAGCGTCCGGACTCCGATTAACCTGATTCCAGTTGCGTTAGTTTTCATTTCGAATCCTCTAGCTCATGGCATACATTGTATCTCATGCTGAAGTTCATCATCGTGGTGTTCACACTACGCTTGTTTTCTGTGTTTTCGTTCTTCTGATAGGACCGGAGGATCGCGACGAATATAACTTTGAGCAGGAACAAGATCTAGTCGCTGACCCGCAAGGCAAGCAGCCCCCTTTGAACATATTGCGGATATCCCATTATTTGCAAATCTATTATTTGTTTTTAAATCCGTATTGCATGCGTTCAACTGATATTTTATGCTAAGGATTAGCCCTATTCTCTGCATGAGAACTTACTTTGTCGCTCAATCAACACCACCGACCCTCCCAACCTAATTAGAGTAGATTGTTTGTCGCGTTGATATTGCTTATACAGCTATTGATGCTTAGACATGCTTAGTCGGGTTCAAGTCGTAATTCCTGGGATGGCAGACAAAACACAATATTCTGGATGGGTTAGCGGTTAGGTGGGTGTTCACCGGGAATGGTTAATAATCCTGACTAATATCAAATCGGGCATAGGCGAGAGGCCATGCTCGGAGCATGGTGGGTTGTCTCGTTCATCCCACAAGGACCGGTTCCCGGTGTCCTTTCGAACCAAGATTTGCGTACTTCTACGCGGGTGGTATAATGGGCCACCCACGACCGAATAATCTGTCTAGACTTAGGATATGAGCCGCATAGTTTGCCGTTTTCGTGAATTGGGTGCGTGGAAAACAAGGAGGTGGTGTGATGCAACAATATAGGAGTGAGGGTTACACACGGTCTGGGACTGGGGATGTATCACCTGCCATAACTAGTGGGACCGCGTCGAAGTATCGGCCGAACTGTCGTTCGCGGACTAGCCTATTAGGGCGGCTCATACCTAGGTCGAAAACATTGTAAAGGTCGTGTTCAACCACCCTCTGCTAGCACACCTCGTGAAAGTGTGTATTCGATAGCACTAAGAGTCGGTTGATACGCGTAGGTAAAGATGTACACCCCTGCAGGGTTTAAACTATTCGAATAGCCGTGTCTGCGGTTATAGACAGCTTGGTAAGAATCCGCATCGAATTAGACAAGTATAACCCTCATCTAAAACTGGCCAACTTAAGGATGTGGTTTTAGCGATTGCTTCCTCCCTGGTGGACGAGGAAGAATCGAGGGTTTCGTGTGTTCGACGGTCTGCTTTAAGTTTTATTATGCAGTTTCAGCTCCTCTCCTTGCAAAGTATTCCGGTAGACGGTTTTCAATCTACTTACAGGTATTGTGAAAGAATAAATTAGCTTTCTGCAAAAATAGTCCACAGATAGCCCCTTCTTGATACCTGATGCATCTATTATTAACTTCCCCTGTAAGTCTTGCGGAGTACATTTTGTACTCATCTTACATTCGTTGATATTATTTCCGTGCAGAGGAAACCACTCCCGCAGCGGTGGGTTTCTACGTTGAGGTAGACACCGACATCGACTAGTCGCTGGTGATCCTGGGCAGTGGTCTTGCCCTGGGTTCGGCAGCTTGGTTTGTTCTGCCGCCGCTTTTGGCCCTACCTTTAGGCTTCTCCGCCAAACTTAAACTTCCGCTGTGTAAATAACTTTTGTTATGAATATGTTGTTAAGTTTCCGAACAACTAGTATTATTGCAGTTTCGGTCGTAGAGTCTCTGTTATGATACTGGTTTGTTCTTCCCCCCCTGTATCGTGTACAATGCGTGTATGTTTGAAATGCATGATGCAGGTAGGATTTCAGAGTCTTTAACATAGAGTTATTAAGTTTAATTACTCCTGTGAAGCGACTCTCCACTGAGAGGTTGGGAACTATATCACCCTACTCCAGCCGCGCATTCGTTTGCCGGGACGAGGTCGGGGTTGATGTTCTGGCTCAGTGGGAAAGAGTGAGGAGACCATATCACCCTACTGCTCTGTGCATTGAATTGCCGGAGTAAGCTTTGGGGTTGACGTCTCGGGCTATTCGAAGCCATATCACTCCACTCCTCTCGGATTTGACAACCGTGAGTTGAGGTCGGGGTTGACGTTTCGACTTAGCGAGTGATTCCTCTTAAAACTCTCTGTTACGGAATCTGGGGTCAGACACACATATAACAAAATTTACGCACATGTGTGGGGGAAGGAACAACACCAGCAAATCAGCTAACTTAGAACGTAAAGATTGGATTCTATTGTTTAGTAAGATAATAAATTTCAGCAGAGTAAAAAACTAACTCAGAACATAAAAATTGGAGTATGTTTAGCAGAGTTTGTTGAGAGTTACATAAAGATTGGAGTCTGTTTAGCAGAGTTTGTTGAAAGTTTGAGAGTTGGTTAGAGGAGGGTGTGACACCACCATCACCACAGCCACCAAATCAAATTTTATAGATAGTAAAGATTCCTTTGTTGGATTTCTATCTTAGTATCTTTTAAGTCCCCTAGGTCATAAATTTGACACTAGTGTGTTCCCTTTGTTGGTGCCAGGACCACTACCACCCAACATTCACATGCACATACTAGTGAGAACTGATTTTCTGCTAACTTGTTAATGAAAGGTAGCAGACATCAGATATCATTCAGTGGACAAAAATCATAGATTATTAGTTTAATGAAATACCAAACGAACTCATCATCCTCTTAGCATTGCTTTGATTACTCCAATATTAGATATGAACACATACATCAACCAAAGCAGAGAATGTTGCTCAAAGTTCCAATATTCAAGACCTCATGGTACTTAACAAACTGTATATGACAAAGAACAAGGTAGGTGAACTCTACTATCTGAAATTGAAGCAAATCATGCGCTTTTCAAGTAGTTAGGAGTATGAGAGCCAGCCATTCATAAGAGATTTGTGCATCTTGGACAACTTAATCTAAATTTAGTGAATATTACAATTTATAAGCTTTAGCAGGTAAAATAAATAACAGAAAGAAATCAACCACAGGCCACAAAGCAACATAAAAAAAGAGTACCCGGTCATTTGGAGCTGCCGTATGTCCATAATGGAGGACAGAACTGCAAAATAAACAGAAAAGTTATAACATACAAGATAGGCCAACAAATTCAAATACAATATATTTTCATGTGTGAAGTTTGAGTCTTGAATCTTGATAGCGATGCTACCAATTCCCAAGATGAATTAGACTCGGGCAGAGTGACAAACCTAGAAAATGTCAAGTAATGCCACATGGGTCTATTGTTTTTAACTAAAAGAGCATTCCTAATTTCCTACAGAAGTTTACATAGTTATTCGCATAGCTAACAGATTGTATAGTATAGTTCACTTAAATAAGTGAATGCCAAAAGAGTCTCATGCTGAAATTTCAAGAGTCAAGCGAGTAATCTTATTCTGACATTACGAGAGCTCTAAACAGAAATGCTATCTAGTACTACCAGAAGTTTATGGTGTTGGACAATGTGAAGAAATATTATCATAGAACTATAGTGGGCACTCAATGGTGATCTGAGATTATGATTATCCTTACTTTAACTACTCCCAAGTCACAATTTCTTTTTACAGAACTACACTAAGAAGTTAGTAAAATAATTTAGAAGCTTTAAAGAGTTCATGTATAGACTTACTATTTGCTTCACATCAAACATAATACACACTCACCTGTTCTCTCCAGTAGCACATATACATGTGTATGAGCAATGTCGACAGGCTCCATACATATAAGCATGATGAAGAAAGATGCTTTCTAACTGATATTCTTTCATGCCTGGTCTTGCCTGTCTCATAACCTTGTAAAGTGCAAGACAAGAATCAGTTCCATTTAATTTGCCTCTCAAAAGAATAAGTAATGCAGCCAGTAGTTGTAACACCTAAAGGCTAGCCTATAGGGAATATTTCTATGAAGTTGGATGTCCAAGAAGGTGATTCCTGCTGGTATGAGTGCCATACTTTACTTATGAGGTGAGTTAGAACCTGCTCTTTCAAGACAGCTTGATGCTTAGGTTATTATTTTTCTGTCTTCTTTATTTGGAACCTTGGAATAGAACATTACTATGTGCTCTGCTCCTTCGGAAATCTAGGGCGCCTTTACTATAGTCCCCTTTGTCAAAAGGAAAATAGCTAACCCTAACCCATAGCAATTAGCAACTATTGAACCCATCCTTGGTTCAACATAGACAGTTGATTAGATTGCTATGGCTTGATTCTACAGAATTATATACTAGCGCAGAACAACAACCAGAACCGAAATGAGGTAAAACTAAAACTTATATCCAGACACTTGGAATCTCACACCTAACCAACCATAATAACCAATAATCCACAAACAGAATGAGTAGCCGAAAGGCTGATGCCATCTTAATTCTTAAGCATGATGCACTCAGTCGTCTGCCATGATTCATATGTTCGGAGTTCTATACAAAAATTTTTGGGGTAATGAACAGAGATTAAACACATTTCGATGGAGGCCCTACAAGCCTAAAATATCAGTTGCAAAACGAACAATAGCAAAACCCAATATGCATAATCAAATAATCCCTCCATCTCACTATAACCGTCCACGGCCCATCATGCGCACGGACCAAGAAAGCACTAAATCTAAGAAGAAATTAATAAAAAATGACCATGCATAACCATATTACTTCTAAAGCATTTAAGTAGGGGTATATATTGAAAAAATTACAATAATTGTACTCTTGATTAATTCAATGGACAACTATTTTAAAATGGTGAGTGCCGACCCAGAGCCAAGGACAGATCGGAGGGAGTATTAGACAACAATATCTCGCAAGTTGCAAATCAAACCAAACAGGGCCAAAATTGAGCAGCCATGATTTGCTCATGAGAGCGAATAAAATGTACTCTAAATAAATTAGTAGCAAGTATAGGATTTTAGTAGAAGGAACTTTCTGTACCTCAATGTGTGCTTCTGAGCTCACATCATTAGCATATTGAATGAGGGCAAGCTCCATGTCAGATTTGATAACACGGCATTCAGTTAAAATAGGATGAAGTGTACTTAAATCGGTGTCAACCTTCTCCATCCCCTAGCACAGAGGAAAAGAACAAGGTAACAGGGATGAACAGCAACAGAAGAGAAAAGGTGTAAATAAATTAACCGCTTTGATAGTTCGGTACATATATCAGATTACACAATATGTGATAGTTGAGGTCCATAAGAAGAAAGAACCGTAATACAATTTCGACATGCCTGCTTATGCTTTCAAGTCTCAACACTTCAAAAACTAGAACTAAGCACCATAATTTGTTCCATGACAGGGCAGCTAATTGTATATCACGTACTTCAAAACTAGCAGGCTTCGAGTAATTTCCGCTGTCGGTACTCTTTCCATATAAGAGAAACAGAAGAGGCTTCCCATCTTCACTGAATCGATCTTGCAGAACCTGTGCAATCTCATCAACATAGAAGACCATATCGACCTTGTACCTATCCTGTACAGGTTTTAATGAAAAATATTACGTGAATTCAGACTCTAGCAGCACCTGCCGAATGTAGTATTTAGAACATCAAATACCTTGAAATAAGACAACGGTTTTATTTCACCCATCCAGACAGCATAGTCAGGCGGCAACCTTGGAGCGAACAAAATCGACTGTCCAGAGGCAATGTCCTTTGTGAACAACAGAAAGCCAAGTTAGGACGCATATCATCACCGTAAGAATGTACAGGATAACTTGCAGCGCACTGTAGCAGGGATAATTTTCACATGGTAATTTAAGCTGTTAGACACAGAATTAAAGAAACTGGAAAATAATTTGGTCTTATAAGCGTAATTACTGGATAGAGATGTGGGCGTGGTAACATAGCTGCAGATCATAGGAGACCATAAACACGGTGAATATAAATATCCACAATAAGCATTCGACCTGCTGATTGAGGAGCTCAATATGCATCTATGCAAGGATAAATATTGCAATTCACCAGCATAAACCAAATTCCAAGCATTATCATACACGACTGAACTCTCTGCCTTTCCTTTCTTTGCCATGGCATCGATATACGAGAAATCCCCGAGAAAGGCCGAGTGACGCACTAATGGAAATTGGGCTCACTGCCAAGAGAGAGAAGGGAACTCACTACTGCACCGTAGAAACCCGGCTCTCGCACTCCGAAGAGATAAGCGAAGTAGCTCTCCTGCCTGAGATATTGCCCATTAAGAAATCAATCTGGCATCCCAAGAAAGGGGGGAAAAGAAAAGGGAAAAATACAAAGAACACGGAAGCGGCGCGCACGTACCTGAAGAGCTCGAGGTGATCGCTGCAGTATCGCGTCTGCTCCTCGCCACCCTTCAGAAGAAGAACCAACAACAGAAAACCACGAAAGTTAACAGCCACCGGAACAGGAAACCAGAGACTGATGGAGACCGGAGTATGACCTGGAGGAGGGCGAGACCGCAGAGAGGGCGGGCGGAGGCGGAGAGGTGGGCGCGTAGCGCGGCGACGAGGCGGTCGCGGTTGCCGGCGTGCAGCTCCATGGGCACCTCGGGCGGAGCAAGAGATGAGGAGGAGGAGGAGGCCGCCATTGCTGGTGACCTTGGTCCGCACTCCAATGCGTCTGCGTCGTACTAATAGCGCTAGTTCGTTGGAGAGTTTGGGTGGGCCACGTAAGAGGACATCGCGGTGAGGCTGGGCTCGCAGTGAATTGGGTTGGATCTTCCGGATTTGACATACCTCGGTATATGCTCGCGCAACCCCGAGGCCTGGCCGATTACTGGCCTGCCATCCGATCAGACGTCGTCAGCCTCTCGCCGGCTAGGGTTAGAGGTGGAGTAGCCACCAATGCTGCTACTTTCAAGGTGAGGGGTACACAGCGAGGTTAGGATTCAGGCTGGGGTGGAGGATGGGTCACAATGGCTGAATAGATCCCTCTATCCTCCGAGCTTAGAAGAATGGTTGGGGTAGACAACAAACTGGCAGTTTAGGCGGGTGGTTACTAAGGGTAGAAAAAGATTGAATACGGATCATCCTTCCAACTTAGTTTTTTATATTTTCAAAGCGAATACGAATAGGCATACAGATATTATCGAATACAGATCGGATATTACTCAAATACGAATATGGATTAGATATGTACTCAATTTGGTCGAATACGAATATCCTACACTTTTCTTGAAAAATATGCCGGAAGTGAGCTTCATCAAATGAAAAATTGAAGGTTACCTTGATATCCAACTCGTCAAGATAATCAAAATGGATATCTAGTTTCTCCAAATTAGAGGTTGGATGGCAAAGCTATAGGTTCCAAAAGAATTCTACATAGAATGCAGATTTTATCTGTATTTGTATCCGACTCAATCTATAGTACCATAATCATATTCATATTCATATTCAAAATCCTTATCCACATCTGTTTCTTTTATTCAAATGTTGATTTTGCTTATGATATCTGCTGTCAGGACCTCAGAATTACAACCAACTCATATGAGATGCATCATCTGAATACCTGAGAAATTACCCAACATAACATACATATATAAAGCGTATGTATTAATCACCGTTGCGCGACTGATGCGTCTATTTTGTATTCACTATTTTCTTTCAGTTCGATCCTAATTCAATGAATTTTGATTGGATCAATTCCTTATTTTGGCTATTAATGACTAATTAACTGTTGAATTGTGCAAATCTCCTTTTCCAGACTTAATGTGTATAGAATCGCTGAAAAAGAGGCATGTATGGGTATTTTGGAAACTACTCGTCAAGAGGAGTGACCGTGAAGAAACGAGAGCCAAAACAGAGACTCCAAAAGGCAAGACGACTAGTGGTACGACATGCACCGCCTATACCGCACAGTTGTACCATTGTTGTACGGCATTGCCACATCAAATCAAGCAATCTTTGTTAAGGGTTCCCGAGGAGAATCACGACGATTATTCCAAAGAATCCTACACAACACTTCTAATCTATATAAAGGGAGAAGGAGAGAAGAAGAAAGAGAGAGAAAGAGAGACGACAGCCGGTAACTCCACGACGGCCACATGCAGCAGCCACCATTCCTCAAACCCTAGCCACGGTAGATATTGTACTCTCTCCATTACTTTTACCAAGAAGCAAGGTTGTAAGATGTTTTAAAAAATTTAATCCAAGTATTTTTTTTTCCGTTTTATCTTCTTGTTGCAATGCTTTTCGTTGATTTGATCTTGGTGATTTATATGGATCATGCGTAGTCCGCAATAGGTTTTAGGAGGAGGATTAACTTAGTAGATCAAAGACAATTTGTAACGAATCATGTTTATTTTGTATCTCAATACCTTGACAAATTTGTCTCGTATGATTATCTTGATAATAGGCGCCCAAGGTGAACATTGGGGAGGACTTATGTTGAACTTCAAAGCGAAAGTGACAGCAACGCGAAGAGGAGCTAACCATGAGGAGACTTTAGGGAGACCTGACACAATCACAATCCTTTAAGCGTTAGTATAACTTATGCCTTAATAATTCTGATGACACAGCGGATGTCGGCATCAAGGTTGGACAATAGATCTTATGAGTAGGCATAGGTGAATAAAGGACGTGTCGCCCACTTGATCAATTATCTATGTTTATCAGTGCAATAATATGTTGGCTAGTGATCCATATACAAATATTCTAATCTGTAAGTGAAACTCTCTCCTAAGCCTATTCCTCATCATATTAGCAATCTCTGTTCAATTTATGTATTTCTAATTTCTATTTTTATTATTCACATAGTTTTTGTCTACACAATTAATTTCAGAGACTTCGCCATCTTTGAATTGACACCAGAAGTAATCACCGTCATTCACTGAAATTCTCACGAACGATTTCAACGTCGTGACCGTTTCCACGACACCTCGTTTCCTGATGATCGATAAACCTGGTAATACTTATTGCAACCGATCTAGTCCTCTTGCTAGGCCGACATCAGCAATCCGACACTAGACCAACATCGCATACGCATCTCAGGCATATGTGTCACCATTGGTCAAGCCAGGCAAAGACCCACAAGCAATTCCAAGATCCATGTAAAGGCTTGGCGTCATTCTCAAGTCCAGTAAACACAATGATCTCGAAGGAGTCCGGCAATTATACCATCACCCTAACCTAGCCCTAAGGATAGCGGGTCGTTCGAAAGCCCGGTACAATCATCCACACCCTGCCTATCCAGCCAGCGCATCACAGCTAGTGGGTCACTGAACCAAAAATCATCCTGCTTATCGAATCAAGCGAACAAATCTAACTCTTTACGACTACCACATACATTTTAAAGATATGCACACATTGTGTATGGGGTGCCTTAAAATCAACTTGAATATCACAACAGAACTCTAAAAGAAGGGATACAAGATAGGTACAACACATCTCATACATAGGGCAGTTAAATAGATTACATTCAACGCAACTTGGAGGTCATTCACATCAAAAGTAAAGCTGCAAACAACAGCAGAAACATAATAAAAACACTAAAATGGCAACCTATACCATCTCCCAAAATCCATACATAACCCACTTATGACCGAAAGTGGCAAGCATACAACTAGACATTAGAAGCAACATGATAGAAGTCATAATACTCTCCTACACTAGTATCGCCTACAGGAATGAAATTCTAAATGAGTATTTTCCTACTCGCAGAATGCTAATTATGCTTATTCCAATCAACTTAAGCATGGCATGGGATAATGAATGATAATATAAACAAGTCATATCAAAGTTAACATAACATGATAAAGAGCTACACATGCCATTCATCTCAATTTACCATAGCATATTCATTTAAAGCAAGTTAACCAATTGACATAAAAAATTCCATTGAACCATTCTCACATCTGAATAAATGTGAACAAGTATCAAAAAAAAATCTTTTTTAACTTCCTTAAGTGGTTACATGTGGCGTACCCGGTTTTAAGGCCGGATAAACCCTTTGTGTTTTCCTGTACTGGTCCCATGATCAGTAACCAGTAGACACAATCAACTTGGTAACATTGTCATACATTAATGATTTATTACAAGATTAGGCCATTATGGTCTTTCTTACACAACACAGCCGGAAGGCTGAAATTAAACTGCAGCGGAAGATAGTAAAACGTAGATAAACCCATCAATGTGCCTACTCAACAGGCAACTGACTGGGGGAGAACGCCCTAGCCCTCGTAGTCACTGTCGTCGTCGTCGGAGTAGAATTCTTCTTCTTCTGGCCAAATCAACAAGCCAGGTGAGTACATGGAATGTACTCGCAAGCAATTTTTCCGTGGGAGATTTATACGGAAATATTTCATGCAAAGTAGGATTCAAGGAAATAGCTTTATACTAGGTTGAATGTTATGCGGAAAAGTAAGTTTTCAATTTAAATACGAATATTAGATTCAAAAGCATTTTAAAAAAAGATTCACGGTATTGTAAAGATAACAATTCATCTCATCACATAGAGTAGTCACTGCTACTCAACTCTCATCCTAATGCCGTTAGCTCCATCTATCGTCAGGGCTTCAGCTATCCTTGGATAGCTCCATCCACCGATTGATAGCTCCATCTAACTAGCATCTAGGTTCTACAGTACCAGCTTGTATGGTCTTTTGCCATTCGACCAATACGGCGCTTTCACCTGCAATTCCTTGCCACCGCAGCGTGGCCTTAATTGCACACTGTGGACACGTCATGTCCACGTCCTTAGTCCCATTGCCCAAACTTTCTCAATCAAAACTTAGTCTAACAGGGTGTGGCCTTACCAGTTCATGTCCATAACCGAGGACGCGGCTATTCGAATAGTTTTTAACACTCTGCAGAGGTTGTACGGCTTTACCCACAAGATGTAAGTCACCCTTGTTGCCAGGGCCCGGTGAGCACACTTCACGAGATGTGCCGGCATGGTTATTACAACAAGGTTTTCACCGACTTCCATGTCAAAGCTGAATCCGCTAGATAAGATCTACCCAACTCCGTTTGTGCCCAGGAAGCCTGACACCACAACCCGGAGCGGACTCATCTCTGTGTCGGAGCTCTACCCACATTCCGTGTAGAGACCCTCTAGAGATAACAATCTAACTAGCACATTCCCATACTTCCCACGGGTCCAAACTCTAACACTTGCCGGGCTAATACACCAAGACCTTCCCATAAAAGTCATGTGAGGTTCGGTCCTTAAGTGATTCGAGCAAGACTCCATCTCATCACACAGCCTCCATGTAGCTTCCGGCTACTCCCTCATCACCCATAACTCCCTTACATTTCTCGCTCGAATCAAAATCAGTCTCCATTTCCACTTAGGGTTTTGAAAGCATCAATTTCAAATTATCACCTCGGACGGCACTGCCGGACCGAGGGTTTTATTCCCAAATCCCGAAGGGTGTATAGTAGCTGATTCAAAATGGTTTTAATTCTAAGTAGGGCTGAGTAGGGCTAATGCCTATAATCCTAATTATTTTGCCGATGGTCCAATGATCGGCAGTTAATACTAGGGCTACAAGGATAGGGTTAACGGACCTAAGCTTTTGCAGCTACTGGGTGTAACTATTTTCACATAAAATATCGGTGATAACACATAGCATGCACTTTCGCAAACAATATAAATATACTTTGCAATTATAGGATTCAACATGGTCAAGGTGGGGAATTGCTTGCCTGGCAGTTCCTGCTCTCGCTCTTGATGCGGGGGTGAGTCCGGGTCTTCCTCGCGCACGTACTTCCCTACGTCAACTATGCGTCAAAAGAAAACGTCGAATAAGAAGCAAGCAAAACCACTCCAAATAAAACTTAGATGACATGCACGTATGCCACATAAAATGACGGTGCTTTTGTTTAGAGGGAAAAACTATGTCATTTTAGATATGTAGCTCAGAACATTTTCCTATTGACCCAACTAATGTTATGAACATAATTAATATTCCGGATGGGGTGGAGGTTTAATTTTGGGGCTGCTTAAGAGGGTATACGCATAGTATATGTTGCTCAAAAGAATAAGCATAAAGCTAAACCTTAATGAACATGCTTTAAATAGTTTCAAATTTTAAATTTCTTTTGAAACAAAAGTTTGTATTTTTCCTAAACTTTCTGGAACCAGTGAAATATTTGCAAAAACCGGTCACCAAGGCGTTGAACCCGTTGAACCGGCGGTGCACCCGGTTCTGGATTGAACAAACCGGTGAGAGTGCGCTTTCTGACAGCATGATTACGCCTTTACTATGTCGGAAACGGGGCTGAGTTAATGCGCTTTTACTCATTAGACGCAGGAACTCAGTTAGGGCAGGACTAATGCGCGTTAATAAAGGGGAATAACGGCAGCGCGGTCGGTTGCCGGATCCTTACTCGTTCGTGGGCCTTACCCGAACGCCTGGCCCACGCGTCAGCGGGGTTTGATTAGCCGGCTTGGTCTTCGGTTGGTAGGGGTTAGCCCGGCAGTTCGATCGGTTGCTCGGACAAGTGAGGAAAAGGGCGGGTCACCGGCGGCGGGGCAGTTAGGGCTGCTTTCGGTGCTTGGCTTAAGGGGTGTAGGAGGTGGCGGCACACTGGAACTCGGTGGGGGGTCGGCGTAGCTCACCCGGCTGGTGGAGCTCGGGTTATCTGGGGTAGCTCACGGGTGGTTGATGGAGTTAGGGGAGAATCCGAAAGTAGGGGACAGTGAGTGGGGAGGGCTCAAGCTGGAAGAGCTAATGGGCGAGCTGCTTGGGATGTGGAAGAGCTGGTGCTCGGGCGCCATTTATAGCCAGGGCGACGGGCTAGCTGGTCGGCGTGCCGCTGTGCATCCACATGCTCGCCAACGGGACGCGGCAGGGGTGCCCCCGAGGCTTCACAGGATGGCGCAAAGCTTGAATGGGACTGTGGCACGCCGTGGCTTGCTAGGCGGCGCTGGACTCGACGGACTTTGCATCGTCTCTGGCGGTCGGCGCGGCTTGCGCTGTGGCGAGCTTGTGCTCGGGTCAAGACGGCTCAAGGGAAGGATTCAAGGGCACCGCTGAGCTGGGGATGGTAAGGACGGGCGCGGGCATCAAAGTGGCGAGCTGGATGACGAGCTTCCCGGCGAGCGGCGCGTTCATGCCACTGTCGGCATGCCGATGCCAGCCTGGGGCGCGCACCGAGTGGCATGGGGGTGTCTACCAGCGCCCTGTTGAGGTCTACCACGTGCAACCATGTCCTAGAGTCTCGGGAGGACGTGTTCAAGGGCTCTGCTAGGTTAGGCACCGAATGGTACTTCCTACAGAGCAATCCGTGGATGCCAAGACTTGACGTGACCTGAACTTTACTGGGGGTGAGGGGACGTATGCTGCCAGTGGAGTTTTAATAGAGTAGGTGCGTTGAGTAGTTCGAGGAGAGACTCCATGGGCTGTTTGGTGGACTTTGACTAAAGGTTCCTCAAGATTTTATGCGGTGGAACGTTTTGAACAAAAGTGTTCGATTATGATCGTACCAGATTTTTGTATACAACCTTCCCATGTTTTTATATATTTGGGCTCCTGGGAGTTTGGGGATTATCGTGTAATCTTGCTAGAATTTTTGAAGATATATTTTTAGGGGTTATAGTGCAACGCTCATTTTTATCCCTACGTTTATCAATTTAGTTTGTAAATATTTTTGCACTGGACATCGTTATTTTATGTTATAATTGAGTTAATAATATTGTTAGGGTGTCCCATAAATTATCTCAAAGTTTTTTGGAAAAGCCGGGGAGCGTTTGGTTCTGCGGTTAGGGTTTCGGAGGAATTAGGATTTAAATATGGGGAAATGGTTTGGAGCTAGGGTTAGTGATGATGACATGGCACCCGGGTATCATCAAGGAGGACGAATCCGGCCCTCTGGCCACGGGATGGGCTGGGCCGACTACTCGGAGTCCGACTCCTACACGGGGGTGCCTCATCAACGTGGAGTACAAGACATGGACTAATACCTGTCCGGCATACCCGGAATCAGTTGTAACAAGTTAGGAAATCAATCTGTTAACCGATTCGGACTCTTGTAACCCTACCCCGGTCGCCTATATAAGGCCCGGTAGGGAACCTCCGATCGGGAAGTATTCTCTAGGTCATAGACAACCTCCATTGTTTCCAAGTCCAGGCAACCTCGAGATCGAATCTCTAAGGCTTGTGGCCCTCGGGATACAAGCTATACTAGCCACTAAACACAGGACGTAGGGTATTACCTCTCCGTGAGGGCCTGAACCTGTCTAAATCCTGTCTCCCGTGTGCACCCATCCTGATTTGCTGTGCTCACGCCGCCCCATAGTTAGTATTGCCGGAATAATACTCCGACAGTTGGCGTGCCAGGTAGGGGAGGTGCGCATAGATCCATCTGCACGAATCGAGATGGGTTTCATCAAATGCAACAAAGTCATCGTCCCGGGAAGCATCATGAGATTCGCTCTCGTGAACGCTGTCCCGCACCCTGGCCAACTTTTCCAATTTGGAAAGTTGAACTTCATCGCCGACAAGATCGGCCAGCTTCACCTCTGCTGCTCAGCGACGTCTCGATCGGCAGAGGTTCCATCAGCTCCTCAGCACGGGCTTGCCTCTGAGTCCGTGCCTTCAATCCTTTTTCCCAGGGAAGAGGCTACACCGAGTCTGGGTCTACTGTCCGCGTTCGCCAAACAGGGATCCCGACTGGTGGGTGCTATTGACTCTCTCCTCCCCGTCCTCGAGTATGACTCGGACGATTACGAGAGCTCCGGCAGCCACCATCCATCCCGGGAAGTCTTCATGGCCAACGCCGACTCGCCAGACAACGGCGAAGGCCGAGCGGTCCCCATCGTGGAACAAATGCCGGCTGAGCTTGAAGCCACCCGACTCCGACTCCTCACCAAGGAAGAAGAGTTGGTCGAGCAACAGACTCGGCTCGCTCGCCAGCGCGACGAACAGCGGCGCAACGACGACATGAGGGCTCGAGGACGCCAAGTCCATAATGAGCTTCGCATGCGCGAAAGGGACAGGGTTCCAATATTCCCGCTCCCGAGTCACAACATCATCGCAGCCACGATAGCGGCACGCGCCATCGAAATCCCCGAGGGCAACCCGGGACACGACGAACTTCGGCGACTCCGTGTTCTGCTGGAAGAAACCGCCCTCCAGCAGGCCGAAGCTTCAGATGATTGCACTGGCCCCTCAGCAGGCGCTAGGAGTCGGCGCTCTACCCCTCCAAGAAGTCTGCCCACCATGGGTGGACGACGAGCAAGCCCCGACCGACATCAACCGGCCGGAGCGGTTCATGAGCGACTCGGTCCTAATCGAGACGCCCGAGGCACCATAGCCGCCAGAAACCGTGCCCGACAGGATGCGGACAAAAACGCTCACCAAGCCGCACCGGTCCGCAGTCGACTCGGACCAAGGAACCCCGCAGATGCTGAAAGAAGTGCTCATTACGGTCCCAGGAGAGACGATCGTGGCAGCCACCACAGCGACAGCGGTGCCACCAGCCGGGGACGTTCTCCGACTCCCTCCGGCATGGGATATTCTGGTCCGAAAGCATTTGGCCCCCGCATCCGCAGCGTCATCTTCCCGTCACGATTCCGAGTCACCGGCATCGACAAGTACACGGGCGAGACCCGGCCGGACATCTGGCTGGCTGACTATCACACGGCGTGCAGAACCAACGGTGGGAACGACTACGTCGCGATCCATTATTTGCCGCTGTTTCTGGCCGACTCAGCACGAGCCTGGCTCACCAGCTTACCTCCAGGTTGCATCCAGACATGGAGCGACCTTGAGACCCTCTTTGTGAACAACTTCTAGGGCACTTACAACCGGCCCGGGAACGCGTGGGATCTCCACAGTTGTACCCAAGAGGAGGATGAGACTCTCCAAGAGTACATCCAACGCTTCTCCAAGAAGAAAAATTCCTTACCCGAGGTCTGGGAAGGTGATGTCATCACCGCCTGTTGGAAATATGCCCTAGAGGCAATAATAAAGTTGTTATTATTCTATTTTCATGTTCATGATTAAGTTTATGTTCTATGCTAGAATTGCATTGGTTCTTGAATATGAGATTCAGAGGAAAACCTAATTGCATGTGTGGAATAATAAACATCATTCAGATCCCTAGTCAGGCCTCTGGACTAGCTCATGTATTGTTGATGATCTTGTTTTCCTGATCATGGGCATTG